>VWYO01012676.1:110415-282678 GCA_013400275.1 Rhadina sibilatrix
GGGGCATAATTTGATGAGAATAATATTTTAGAAAGGACAAGCCATTAAAACCCAGCAGGCACACTGTCTGTGGAATCACCTGAGCAACATTCCTTTTGGAAACATCTAACTTATCAAAAACTTTGCCAGGACCATAGCAGAACAAGAATCCTCACTAAGCTGACACATCTTTCCAAAGCTTTTCCCAACTTTAAAAAAGGAATTTTCCCACTGTCAGTAGGCTGGTGAGGGTGCTGTTATTATTTTGGCATGCTTTTTATATGCTATTTCAGATCTTGGTTTGTTTTCTTCTCCCACTCTGCACAGACGATTTTTTTTTACTATAAAATCTGCCACTGAACGTGACAGAAGGCACCAATATGCAAGTTGCAAGCAATTCCATGAGACTCCTCCCTCAGAAAACACGAGGGTGCAGGGAATATGAGGGGCATGGGTGCTTGCCCGTGGAGCTCTGTGTCTGCCCACCCCAAATTGTGACGGGAACAGCAGCTCACCGGAACCAAAGGCTGCAGCCTAAGCCCGTGTTTGGGGCGTCGTTTGCGAGGTTCCAGCCGTACCCTGAGGCTCGACGTCCCTGTCACGGCGACCGGCGGCTCCGCCCGTGCCTCAGCACCTCCCCTCCCTCAGGGCCGCCCGTGCCTCAGCTCCGCCCATCCCTCAGCTCCGCCCGCTCTCGCCGCGATCCCGGTGCCGGCAGCGGTCCCGCCTCCTCCCCTCGTCGCTTGGTTGCGGCGGCGCTTCCGTTCGTGGGGACCGACGGAAATGGCGGCGGCCAGCGGAGCCTTCTCCGCCTCCTCCTCCTCTGCCGCGCTGCTGCGCCCGGGCTGGGCACCCCTGAGGCGGTGGCGAACCCTCGCTCGCAGCACTAGCAGCTCCCCTCGCAGCGCCGCCAGGTACCTTGCGCCGGTCGGATCTTTTCCCTCTTCATTCTCCTCCCTCCTTCTCTCCTCCTCCTCATCCTCGTACCCCACGTGGCGCGGCGGGCCCAAAGGGCGCGAAACGGGTTCGGGGTGGATCTCCTGGTGGGTCTCATCGCCCTTCGGGGTGGATGCTCTTGGATCCCCGCTGAGTTCCGCGGTTCTTCCCGGGGAAACGGGGAAGAACCAGCGGGAGAGCGGGCGGCGAGCGGGCCCTGGCCCCGGCCCGGTGATCGAGCGGGGATTTAAGCGGTGCCCATGAAATTGAAGTAGCCCTTGTGATGTGACTTTCCTGCCCTCTCGCAGAGGGGAATCTGTGAGTACACGTTTGCTTGCTCCTGGTACCTTAAAGAGCCTGTCAGTGGATTTATACAGAATTACTGTAGAGACTCATCATTTGGTGGCAGACAAAGCGTGCTTTGGTGCAGTGGGGATCAGTGTCCTGACAATGATCAACCCCTGCGTTTAATTTATTGCACTGTCTGCAGAGGGATTCTGGTGTTGGTTTTGCAGCACTGCAGCTCTGATCTCTTGCCTGGGTGTGCTGAGAGGGTCTCTCTGAGCTCCTGCTTGTGACTCTTTTCATTTATATGTAATTGTCTTAAGACCGGGCTGAAAGTTGACTGAAGAGATGCAGCAGATCACAAGTGGCAATGCTGAAAGCACTGTCTGTGTGATTTCAAGAGTGAAAAGATGAGTGAGCTGAACAGCCATTGAAATAACCATATGACCCCTTGGATATTTGGTGTATTGAGAGTTGGTTCTGCCTATTGTGGGAGAAACAGCTCTATTTCTGGACCAGTACGTGTCCTAATCCTGTTGTGCGCTGCTAGTAACTGCTTTTTTCCAGTTCTGCAAAACTGCAGTAGTGGTTCCTGCACTAGTAATTTTCCAGAGGTTTTTATGGGGCATGGGACTTGTCCTGTTGTGACGCTCGATATGATCTCTGGCTTTTAGAGTACGAATTGATCTAAAATAGCAGTGCAGATCCTTGTTTCTGCCATGTCCTGCAAGTCACCAGATCCATAAACAAGAAGAATTTTCTGTTGTAAATCCATGCTGGGTTCAGAGTAAGAGCATCCATGGGTGGGATAACAGTGGGACAGGATGGTGTACTAACACATATTAAGTCTATCATTTAACTTAGTCATGAAATCTGTCACAAATCTATCATTAAACCTGTCATTGACCAACACCTGGTCAATGTTTTAATGTGTAAAAAATTTACAATAATAATAATAATAATTCATGACTTAGTTTCAGTGTCTTGAATAGCTTGCTGCAGTGTAAGCTTTCTGTACAGGTGATGCTTTATTTGTTCATGCAGTTCTTGTATGATATTTCCATCAAAGGGCTTAAACTGTTTAGATTCTAAACCTAAGAGCCATCAACCTATTTTAGTATTTGCTATTTTTATATTTTACAGATGTGAGAAATGCTATTTACTGACTCCCTTCCCAGCAGTCATGAAATATGAGAAACGTATCATTGAGGCTTGAACAAAAAATAGTGTAAATAGTCCTGTGTCAAATCCATGTTTAAGGAAATTGGAGGAGGGAAGTGGGTAACTTTCCTTAAACCAGTAAAACCTAAGGGAGTAAGAACGGTTTCGTATTTTATTCCAAAATGCAGGAGTTCACGTAAGTTTATGTGGCTGGCTATGCGTGTTGGGAAGGTGAGTTGTGGCTGGTGAGCTCCTCTTCCATGTGCACTGATGGCACATCTCTGCTCTTCAGACAAGAGAGTGGGGAAACACTTCTTTTCCCACGTAGATTTGTAGTGTGTCAATGTTTTCCTAATGATATTTGAAATGCTAGCACACCCATCAAAGCATTTGGCAGTGTTTAAAATGGCAGATCACGCACTTAAAGGTGTCTTCCTCCTGGTGAAGTTTTAGACCTAAATATTGTCTCTCTTTTTACAGTGACGAAGCAACCGTTATCTCAGGGACAAAGCTCGCTCACCAGGTTTTGAAAGAAGTTCGAAGGGATGTGGAGTCGTGGGTGGCTGCTGGGAACCAGAGGCCTCACCTCACTGTCATCTTAGTCGGAGACAATCCAGCCAGTCACATCTATGTCAGGAACAAGATAAAAGCAGCTGCCGCTGTGGGTACGTCATATAAGTATTCCTTTAGTAAGCCCACGATACTGTTATTTAAAAAGAAAAAAAATAAAGCAAGAGGAATCCACTCAGTGTCTTAATTAAATTTTGCACTAATTTCTTCCATGTTTTCTCTGATGGACCTAAGGAATTGCATGGGTGTATGAAGGAAGTAGTTTTAATTTGAATGGGAGCTGTGAGTTTCACTTTGAATCTCAAAATGGTGTTTGGAAACAGTTGTTAAGAATCTGACAGGTTTTTGGACTAAATTACTAAGCTGCACACCACCCAGTTTCCTCATTCTGACATGTCTTCTGTTTTTTGTTTTTATCAGGCATTTCTAGTGAGATCATACTGAGGCCTAAAGACATTTCACAGGAAGAGCTCTTGGATATGACGGTGAAACTCAACAAGGATTCAAGAGTTAGTGGTTTATTAGTTCAGCTACCTCTCCCAGGTATGAGACACCTTTGTTCTACTCCTCATACACACTCTGTGTAAGGGGAAAGAGTTTAATAGTTCTGGGCTACAAGTGTACCTTAGGGACATAAGAAACTCTTGGAAGAGGACATGCGTAATGAAAGGTTAGCTGAGATTTTTTTGTTGTTGTTGAATGTGCAGTTCATTTTATAGAAAAAAACCCCAAAACCTGAGAATAATTTCATATGTAAAACTCACCTTTTTAATGATTAGTCAGTGTGGTGTTTCAAGGCATTTAACATAATTTATACAGTTTAATTATCTTTATTTTTTTAGCATGTTGCACTGGTTTGCCTTGAGTTCCATGCTTTCATCCCCTGTGTCATGCAAAATTATGCTATGTAGCAGATGATGCTATAGCCTTTCTTACAGTGATTCCAGATTTTGTCTTAAACATTTGTTTATCTTTTCTTTGTTGGCCTTCATGTTCCAGGTGAACTTTGTGCAGAGGTCCTAAAAGCCTTGACTAAATTTTCAGTTTTTTTATTTGCCTTCTCCTAATTTGTGATAAAATCTCCCTAAAATATCACCAGGGAGTAGCTGGCAAAGTGGTATTTTTGCAATGATAAAACTTGCAAAGAAAAAAAAAAAAACAAACTAAACTGAAACTCTTATCTATAAAACAGCAAAACTGGGGCAGGTGCTGAGAGTTATGGAGGCCAGAATGCTTTGGTTGTATTTGTAATGAACAGCAGCCCTCATGATGGGGAGGGTTTGCACTTGGTGGTACCTGAGAGCTGCCTGAAATGGGCCGTGTATGGAAATAAATTTGCCACAAGGTGGAAGTATAACACAAGTAAGTAGCCACAGCCTGGCCTGCAAGGTAGGAGCTGGTGGATTGTGGTCGGTTTCCCTTGAAAGAACATCTCTCCCACCAACAGAGATTAGCAGCAGCAGGTGATGTAATGAACAGAGTTTCATTGCAGTGATGGGAACTGCAAAAGATGGAGCATTGGCAGCCTAGGGGTGGAAATCATCCTGTCTGAAGCCTGTAGCAAAGGAAGCAGGCTTCCTTGTGTTCCCAAAAAATGGGAGGTGTCGTGTCACGTGTCTTACTGGTGAGGGTACTCAGGGAAATGGTTAGATGCCCCTTGCAGAAATGCATTGTAGTTTATGAGGAGGGTATCAGGTCATTACAGTCTGCTCTTGAGCTGCCTGCTTTCATCAGTGCGCAGTTCAGAACTTCTCTTGGTCTTGAAATGTAGTGAATTTAAACCTGGTCAACATGAGAAAAGAAAAAAAGCCTGGAGATAATTCTAGCTGTGTCAGTTGAAATGTTTGATGCTTCACATTGAAATGCTGAAATCCTTAAATAAGGATTAGTCCTAAAATTGGTTGAAGATTCGTCTCAAGAACTGTGACATATCTGTCATGATAACTACATGAAGACTGATTAGCCTCCATCCAACCTATCAGACAAGTATGGCTGTTGCTTGTATTAGGAAAAGCCTTAGAGCAATTCTGTCAATATTGCAGTGTCTGTACAGTAAAGTTAAATGTGCAATTTGTCATGAACTGGAAATGTTCAGTAAGTTCTTTCCATAACAGATTCAAATATAACTCAGATAACTGATTTTTTTTTCCTCAAAGGGACTTAATAAACTAAAGGGCCAAAAGCTAAGTTAGCTCACTTTCCAATTTTTTTTTTTTATTTGCCTTATAATGGAAGGAGAGGAAGCCTAGAAGTTGTGAAAACTTTATCAGTGGAGACTACTTAGTCCAGAATTGAGGTTGTTTGGGGCTTTTTTTACGTTAAAGGTGTGACTTTTGATCAACATTGGGTTAAAAATGGAATCAGAAATAGCTTTGTTCTGTTGCACTACTGTGAGCCAGGGCAACTTAACTTTGAGGATTGTCATCTGTCTTTGCCTGAGGAGAACTTCTTTTCTGTGCACCTTTTGAGTGCATTGCTTGTGACCGTTTTCTGGAGACTTCCTGTATCTTAGTTTGAATTGCCTGGGAGATGGCCATGAAATGTTAATCTATTTGAGACAGATGAAAATCCATACAGTATTTTTTCCAAATCCCCTTTGAGCTATGTTATTATTTTCATTCATCTTCCCTTTTGAAAACCAGTCTTCATTTCTCAAGTGCCAGCACTAGAGGCAGTTGTTGTGTAAACAGGAGTTTCTCTGTGTGCAAATGCTTGCCAAGTGATGCCCAGTGTAGCCCTTTAAGTTTAGCTAACCAGGGAGAGGAGGAGTGCAGAGAGGTACCGGGCCTGCAGAGTGGCTTGGAATGACAGCAAGGAAATTTGTACAGGTATCAGCTGATGTTTTATGAGACTGACAAGAAGATAATTAAGAAATTATTTTGTTCCTCTGGAACTAAAGAAGTTGTGTAGGAGCAAACCAGGAAAATGCATTTCTTGGGGCAAACAGAATCTGCTCATTAAATAAGGTAGTGACTGTCCCTGCAGTTTGAGTTGATTGGTTTGTTGGTTTGGGGGTTGCCTGCCCAGGACAGTGTTTTGAAAGCGTCCCTGAAGGACAAGGAGAGTGTCCACATCCTCCTCTCAGGCCTGCAGCTCACTGTGCAGCTGCATTTCTTCCCAGTACTGTAAACCCTGTCCTGAAATTCTGCAAGTCAGTTTTGAGTGTGGAAAATATCCATGTAAAGCATTATTTTTATTTGTTCCTTTTATATAATTGTATCTATTATCTGTCTGGTTCTGGGAAGCTAAAGACAGACAGTGTGGAGGGGGTGTTTTTCAGAGCAGTGTTCTGCTCATCCCAGGCTCAAGGAAAAGCATGGCTGCCAGGTTTGTATTGGATGAACAACTGACTTGCCTAAGGTGACAAGTTCTCTTTTGCAAAAGCCATTTAACAGGTGACTTCAAATTTATTGGGTTTGTTTTGTTTTTAATCCCCAAGTTTACATAAAAACAAGGTTATGGCTGCTTTCAGTCTCTGTGAGGCAGGTTTCAGTTCTAAGAGACTCTTTCATCAATGCACTCAGTATCTTAATTTCTGCAGTCTTTTCTTGTTAGGATTCAGGAGGAAACTTCCTCTCGTCAAAAAATGGAGAATTAAATTGTAAATCATAGCAGCCTGGTTTAACTTTAGGGGTTTTTCAATTGGAAGTCTTTTAACAGGAGATTACTGTGGTTTAAGTTCTATTACATGCTTATCTTTTAATTATCTAACTCCTTTTAATGCAAAACCACAAAAACCTACTAAATTAAAACATCTGGTTTATGTCTCTAAAATATTTTACTAGCAACATCTGAGTTTCTTTATTGACACTCATTGTCCTTCATTTGTTTTTTTTAAACCTCTCGTAGTGCTCTCTGTCTTGGACACTGGGGTATCTTTCCACACAGTTACAGGATTCTGTTCAGGTTGTGGCTAGAATGGGTGATGTAAAAGGTGCAAAAAGGAATTGCTCTGAGTTGAAAATTTTAAAGCCCCAGACCTTGTCAGGTTTCAGGGAAAGTACTTTGATTTACTCTTACTGGTGCTCAGGAGAAACAACCAAATTCTCGGGAGGTTTGATAACAAACTGGTCATTGGCCCAGAGAGGGGCAGTGGCTCTCTCCCCATTTACCCACTCTGGGGGTCAGCTTGACTTTCTCCCAGAGAAAACCTTTCAACAGCTCTGGATTAACTCAGGACACGGGTCAGTCGCCACAATTTTGGGTGAGGCCATGGATCACTCACCGCCATTTTGTGTAAGGGACATGGATCAGTCACCGCCATTTTGGGTAAGGGCCATGGGTCAGTCACTGCCATTTTGGGTAAGGGCCATGGGTCAGTCACTGCCATTTTGGGTAAGGGCCATGGGTCAGTCACTGCCATTTTGGGTAAGGGCCATGGGTCAGTCACTGCCATTTTGGGTAAGGGCCATGGGTCAGTCACTGCCATTTTGGGTAAGGGCCATGGGTCAGTCACTGCCATTTTGGGTAAGGGCCATGGGTCAGTCACTGCCATTTTGGGTAAGGGCCATGGGTCAGTCACCGCCATTTTGAGTCTCTCAGCAGGCCATGGGTCAGTCATTAAACACAGTCTGCCTTTTGGGTCAGTATGGGATGTTTTATGGAGCTGTTCCTCTGGGCTGTTATGTATTCCAGGTTTACGCTTGGGTTTGTAACTCTGCAGAGAGAGGTCTGGTGAACACATTTGTTCATAATCAGTACTAATGTTTATGCAGCATAAGCTTTAAGCAGTTGCAGAGTTGTCCTGTATCATTAGTGCACATGAAAAATATTCACTATGAATAGATATGAATATGAAATTATGTGCTGGCAGCACCATTTAAGCCATATCCAGTGTTCTGATCACCAATATCATGCAGTTTTGTATATTCTCAGTTTTCTAATGATGTTTTGGTCCTACTTATTAACAGTTGACTAAAAAATAGTACTGCTGGAAAAGGAAAGCTAGACCTGCAAAGTTATTTCAGCTTGAGATTTCCATGAATTTGTTTAAAAATTAGCTCATGTATCCTCTGTGGGCTTAGAAACCAGAAAAATGCATCCAGCTGTTCTCCTGTGGTTTGTTGGGGTTTCTGAGCCACTTCATGTTTAAGACTTCCAGACTGCAGAAGTGACTCTGACGTGACTTGCTTAAACATTTCATCTTGTAGTTATGGTCCTCATTCTCCGCTGAGTACTGGGCTCTCATATTTTGACAGAATCTGTCGCATTAACACGTGACAAATGCCTTTTCAGTAAGCTGCTTGAAAAGGTGAAATGGCCTTTAGGGGGAGTGCAGTTTGTTCAATCCAGAGCAGTAGTTGAATTACCCTGGCTAGATCCAGGCTGTGTGCTTGTGTGTGCAATGACTCTGGTGGTGCTGCTGGCCCCTGAGAAGTGAAGGAGCCGTAGGTGAGAGCTGTGTGTCTCCTAGATCACATAGATGAGCGGACAGTCTGTAACGCCATTGTCCCCGAGAAGGACGTGGATGGATTCCACATCATGAACGTTGGACGCCTGTGTCTCGACCAGCCTGCCATCATCCCTGCCACTGCCGCTGCCGTCTGGGAAATCATAAAACGGACGGGTAAGAGACTCACCTGTCCTGAAACTCCTCCTGTCCTGGGAGAGGAACAAAGGGTTAACTCAGGTGTCAGCTAAAAGGGTCTAGGTTATCTAAATGCATTGGGCTGATTGGAGAACAAACGTTCTGAGTATTTATCTGAATATGAAGGAGTTGCCAAGTAGATAGATGGGCTCTTGTGCCATTAGCACAACTATTAATTAAGTTCCACCACCCGTAGTACTTGGTGGAACACTTCAGTAACTTTCTGAATTTTATGGTTTTGCAGGAAATTTTCTGGGCGGTTGTTGACACGATTATTTGTCAGATAGAAGATTTGAGTGTAAGTTCTTGTGGAGAAGGGGATAAAAACAAGAACAAAAAATGGGAGCACTTAATTCAGTACTGGAAGGAGAAAAAATGCATATGTGTTCAATAGTTGTAATTTTTTATTTAGAATGTACATGTTCTTATTGGCAGACGTAAGTGCTTCCCTTTGTGGCTGGAGCAAGGAAATTAAGTGCTTGCTAAGGGTGATTCAGATAACCTGAATGAGTTGTCAGTTTTCTTTCTCCAAGGTGAAAGTTAAAAGTTGTTTTGTGGATTCATCCCTCAAATTCAGCCTTGGGGATTTTCATGTCGTGTTGATGTCAGCAGTCCACAACAACAAATAATTCTGGAGACTGAGAAGAAGGGTTTAGATGTATCAAAATAGTGGAATATAATTTTTTAATTTTTTTTTTTTTCCTACAAGGAATACAAACATTTGGAAAAAATGTTCTTGTAGCTGGAAGATCTAAAAATGTTGGAATGCCTATTTCAATGCTTTTACATACTGATGGAGAGCATGAACGGCCTGGAGGTAAGTCCAGCAATGTTGTCCCAATGTTTCCATTTGTGCAGTCCTGAAAATAAAGCTGACTAAAGAGAAAGCTTTCCACTCTTGTCAATACTTGCAACCAGACCAAGAAATTAAATTTGCTAACACATTTCCTGACTTATTCTCAGGAGAGCAGTTTCAGGACTTGACTTTTTCTGGTACTAAGTCATCACTTCCTCCTCCATTTGAAACAGCTACTGTTTCAACTGATCCTTGAGGGTAATACTGGCAGCGAGGCCTTGAAGGGCTGCAGAGGCTCGGGTGGTGTTTTATACAATGTAGCTGTTTATATGCCTGATCCTCATTTCATTTGTCACGCACACGTGAGCACACGGGTACACGTATGTACCCATATACACACGATTTACATTTATGTGTGAATAAAATAAAGGTGTGGCATGACCCTTGTGTTGTGCCATGTCAGTGAGGTGTTGCTTATGAAAATACACAAATGACAACCGAGGAACTTTTCAGCGTGAGCTCTATGATTACTTCCTGCAGTGCAGTTTATGTCCCCCTGGAAACTGGGTGTTGTGGTGGAAATATTTTTAAGTAATTCTAATTACAGAAGCCTACATGTGCTGCTGTAATGGTGCTGTAGAAATTAAAACAAATATAATTTAGATAGAATGCTGCCCTTTTGCAACCTCATGTTGATGTTAGAGAACTGCCATGGTGGTGTGCACAAATGAGGTAAACATGGACATTTAATCTCAGGCCTATTTAATTGGAGCAGAGTGAAATCTGTTATTAATATAATAAAACACTAAAAGCTTTATACTAATCATAGAGTTGGTTTTTCAGCCTCTGTGGGAAAGTTGCTATTTGGAACTTCTCTCAGTGCTTGAATTGTAATTACCGTCGGTGCATAATTCTGGTCTCATCCTCATTCCCACGAAAATTAGTAGCATTTTTGCCATTTGCTGCAAATATTGGGTGACATTTGTTACTGGCAATGCAGCTGATGTTTGAAGTAGTTGTGGTACAACACAAAGTCACATTACAAACTACTTACACGTTTCCCACGTGGAAATAAGGAGACCTAGTGACCCGTGATGCTTTCTGCAGCTTGTTGCCAAACCCTCAGCAGCTGCATGGGCAGTTTTTAGCTGTAACTAAGTACTGTTTGCTGCTTCCAGCTTTCGAGTTGATTGGATGCATGGCTCAGGTTTTTTGTCTTGTATCCTAGGTTCCTAGTTCCTGTTTGACTATCTGGTAGTGCAGCTTGTTTGGGGGGGCCTGTCCATGAGATTTTTGTGGTGCTTCATGGTCTCCTGCCAGTGTTCTGGCTTCTGACATGTCAGGTAACTTCCCTGGCAACCCTGCTTGCTGGCATTGCCAGTGGTTCTGAGTATGTCACATGTTTGGTGTAGGGACAGAAGAATGTTCATATAGTCCCTTACTGACACTGGAGCCTAGATACAGAAAGAGTTAACTCGTCTTAAAGTTATCTTTGCCTAATCTGAAGAAATGGATTTATTTCTCAGGTAGTTTTCTAGTTTTCCAGTCTGCTAAGTGTTGGCACACAGTATAAAGCAGCTGGCAATGAGAAAACAAAAGAACATGTACTTCTCTGATAATGAGCTGGCATTAAGAGTGTATGTGTATGCTGTGTACATGATAATAAATACTTCTATATTTGGGGTGATTTGGTGGAGTTTTCCTCCCTGATTCACAGATGGGGCTTTCTTGGAAGATCTGGTTCATATTCTGCACTTGGGTTTAATTTCTGCCTCTGCTGTGAGCAAGCAGCAAGAGACCAGCCTGGATGGCATGTGGAAAGGCTGGCAGGCAGGCTAGGCCATGGTTTCAGCTTTTTTTTTTTTTTTTTTTAAACTCTGGAGGACAGGGACCAGAGGAGACCTACAATGAAATGCAGACAAAGAACTTTCTCAGGTTATCAGTCAAGAAAGAGTTTTTTCAACAACTGGGCTGATTTGATTAAATATTTTTTATTGAGAAATGATGCAAGGGGTGTGTGTGTATGGTACTATTTCTATCTTTTTGTTGTTGTTGTAGGTTTTGGTTGGTTTTCTTTGTAGATTATGAACAAAAATTAAAAGTTGGGGAGTGTCTTAATTTGTGATGTTTCATGTGTAGATACACTCATGTCCTGCAGGTGGCAATATCTGATCAGATGGAAAATCTTTTTGAACCCCCTTCCAAAATAAATAATGTTTGGTGTAGGCAGGTCAAGAGACTGTCTCTGTTTTGCAAGCTAGGGGAATTGACTTGGGAATATGGTGTGGAATCTTAATTGTTAAATATATTCCTCTTCTTTCAGCAGAAGTAGCAGTGTAAAAATAGTTGTTTATTTTCTGTTTGGGCATGGTCACAAATAAATGGAAAACTTCCCCTTTCTGAGGTGTCTGTAAGCTTCTGGACTGCTATTCTCAAGGTAGGGGCTTTTTTTTTTTTTTCCCTTTTTTTCTCCTTTCTTTTTTGATAGTGAAAGCAATTACTTGATTTCAGGAGCTGACTACAGACACATTCCTCACTAAAATCTTAGAGGCGAATTAGCACCAGTTTTATTCTTCAGAGATAACCTTGTAACTTTGGATTTTATCCATTGGTTTTTCTCAACATTTCTGCTGAGTAATGATTGTGATTTTGGGCAAGACATACTTCTTTTGCTTAAAGCAGGTATCAGAAGACTCCTCTATTTTTCTTCAAGCCTGTACTTTTCTGTTTTCATCATCTACAAATGTCTTGATCTGCTTGTCTTTGGGGAGATGATGTGCACTGTAGAGCCTGAAGAAGTGGGATAAAAGGTGGGAGGAAAGAGCAGAGAAACCAGAGCACAGAAAGGTTGAAGATGAGATGCCTGAGAGAGTTTATGAGAGGCACAGATTAGATCAGTCAGACACATTCCAGAGGAAGCAGATGTGATGGTAATGTCTGAGAAGGCAAAAGGTTTTAGTTTACCTGCAAATAACATGGCCTAGGTGTCTGTGATGAGTGGACAGCAGAGATGGAGGTATGTAACACCTGAACACTGTGCAGTACAAATAATTGCAGAGAGGATTGTGAGGAGTCTTCTTTTGAGAGCTGTTCTCTTTGCTGCTTGCTTGGGCAGTCCTCAAGGGAGTACCACACCTGCTGTTGGATGCAGTAGGAGACTTCAGACCCTCTCTCCATAGCTGTTTGTCCTGTGGTCTCTCCTCAGTATCTCCATCCAACAGCTCAAGGGTTTTTCCTGTCTCACTGGGAGGGTTTATTCGTAGCTCTTGCCAAGGAATGTGTGTGTCCACAGGAGCAGAAGGGTGTGTGCTTCTTGTACTTCTACTGGTGGTCTTGTATTGAAGCGTTCCTGTGTGGCAAACAACTGAGTCTTGTGGCACCCTGTACAAACTGGCACTGGATTCTGTGCTGGGTTTGCTTTGTGGGCTTCCACTGAACATAACGAAGCCATGGAAGGGCTTCCCTTCCCACGGAAGGGAATTCAGTCCAGAGTATATAAATGAATTTATTCTGTGAGAATTTTTAAGAACAAATGTTTTTTCATATGTGTGAGCAGCAAGTGTTGTGAGTGTTCTGCCAATGCTGATTTAAAAGTCACATCCCAAGACAAATCTGATAACCTATGCTGTTGTTAATGTACCAAAGTAAGTAATTTGCGCCTGAAAGTAAATGCTGTACTTTTTATAGCATTTTATATCTGGCAATTAATTGTTTTTCTCTTCCATTTCAGGTGATGCTACAGTGACCATTACTCACAGGTACACCCCAAAAGAGCAGCTCAAGATCCACACACAGCTCGCTGACATAGTAATAGTTGCTGCAGGTAATCCCTGTTGTTAATACTCCAATTGCAGCATTTCAGACCTAAAAAGAGGACTTGGCAGTCTGTGTCTGTGGCACTGACTGTTCCACGTCTCATTGAATAATCGGTGCTGGTGTGCACTGAGGGTGTTGCAGTGGGTAGAACTGCTCATTGCAGGAAGGGCAGGTGATTTGGCTCTTTGTTCTTGCCCTTCACATTTGCAGACTCATAAACTGTTTCTCGTCACATGCGACACCTTTCCCTTAGGGAGACTTCAGAGTGAACTCAAGATTGGGAACCAGTCAGTGCATAGTTTATACAGGTATAATTATGTAAATTAAAACATTCTTTGTGCCATGGAAAAATCATGAGTAATTTAAATTTTGACAGGAGGGTTTCTTTAAATCAGCTGGAGGCTGCATTCATAAAACCACGGTATCATTCCCCCGCTGTTAGAATTAAGGCCAACCTTGCCAAATTAACTGGAGGTTTGGGTAAACTATGTTATTAATGGCTGGGTTTCTTCTCTTTTGCAATTATCGTGCCAAGAGAAAGAGAATGGCAATTGCCTAGAGGAAGGGGGCTGAAAGTTCAGTGTCTATACTCTTAAAGCAATGTAAACTGAAATACTTGGAGTTTTACTAATCTGTCCCAAAGAAACAAGCAGAACTCTGCTTCTGAGCAGCCTTTGTTATTTGTTTACAGGTATTACAAGGAGAAATACGAATTAATTTAAAAAAATCGAACAACCCAACTTACTATAACCGTGGTAAAATTCTAGATCCCCTTGCAGCTCAGGGATATCATCCTTCTCTTGTATCATTTTGTAGGACTACAAGAGGATAGTGTCTGTCCTCTTTTCTGCTCTCTTTCCCGCTGTTTCCCATCCTCAAGATCCAAGACTTCCTTATCTATTTTCTAGATGAAGACAGACAAGTACCTGTCTGAACTTGCCACTTGCTGTTGAAGGGAGATGCCCTTTCCTTTAGGGTTTAACTTCGCTGCCTCTTTCCTAAGGCAGGCCAGGAGCAAGAAACAACTTATTTGTCCCACGTCTAATTGTTCAACTGTGGGCCTGACCAGAATTCACCACTGTGAATAAAGGATAACAATGGTGTGCTAACTGGAAATAAACCAGTAACTTTTCATCTAGATTCACTGCTCCCAATTTAGTCATCGCTTCTGATTTTTGTGCTGGACATGGTTTGTCACTGTTTATGTTTGGAGTTAAACGGTCCAGTAGCAATTCAGCCGTGTTTACCTTTCACATTACTTTCCTTGTGTCATTTGTAACAGCAGCGTGATACAACACTCATTACACCACTTGAGATATACTTGGAATGATGAAAAACCTGGGGCTAGGTTGTGCAAACAGCACACAGCCCTGCCCCAGTGGGTGCTCTGGGGAAGGTTGTGCTTTGGAAAGGTGGAATAACTCCAAGCTTCCTTTTGTTACATGAGAACTGTGCACATTGTACTTCTGGGATCACACACTCCCCGGAAATGGGTGACTTGTTCAGTGAGTGTTGCAAAAAAGGTAACTTGGACCCTGCCAGGTTGGAACAGCTGCTTTTGCAGGCCACTGCCGAAGATGTGCAAATGGAAAAGAGTTTTTTTTTTGCATGTGCCTGCATGGGAGACCAAGATTCCCTTTTCTCCGTGGTACTTTTACAAGAGCCATCTGCATCCCTGCTCCCGATCAGTGACTTGTTGCAGTGAGTCTCTTCTGGTCTGGTGCTCCACCTCTGAGTGCTTTTCTGTTCACTTGCATTCATGGTTTTGGTAATACTTCAAACCAGGTGCTTCTTTGCTCTGTTACTCCTGGATGTGAGAAGTCGATCTCTGTGTGCTGTCTCTCATTTGCCCCCAGGCTTGGGGCAGCAGTTTGCCTGCTTACTTGGATTGTAACTGTCCATGCAGTTTATTCCTTCTTTCTCGTTCCTACCCAACACCTTGCACCTTACGTTCCAACAATGCTGCTCTTGTCCAGCCAACCCCTCCATAAAATCTCTTTCAATACTGTACAGCGTTTGGATTTCTATCCAAAGCATGGTGGGTCTTGTTAAGCACACCTGATACTTTGTATCCCACCATGACAGTTCCCATCTCGGCCTGCTCTCCCTGCCTGTACAGATTTACCCAGCAGTGCCCCTAGAGCCGCCACAGGACAGGCAAGGCAGTGATGGAAGCAGCAGGACTCTTGAGCCAGTCAGCTTGCTGCTCCTGCTCTCTGGGCTTTCCAGTCTGCCAAGAGAAACAGGACTCATCTGCCTGCTACGTTTGGAAAGGGGATAAAGAAAAATAGTCATGACTTTGCCAACTGCCAGACGAACTTCTATTTGCACTGCTTGTGCTGATTGGTGGTCCTCTTGTGTAGGAAGTGCTGGTTAATCAGACCCTTTATTCTGGTTAGCTTTTGTAGAAAGTGGCTGTTTCACAGTCCTTGCACCTAAACTCAGATTAGGTACGGCCTTGTTTTTCCTTTATTTAAAATGCGATTTATCATTTTCTACAAAAATTGCTAATGAAAGGCTTTCCCATATTCTTCAGCCAGTGCATTTTAGGAAAAGCTGCTCTAATGTTTATCCCTTCCTACTTGGTATGTAAAGTAGGCTTAAGTAAATAGAAACGCTCATTTGGTTTGGGGGTTAGTTCATTTGTTGCTATTAAGTATTTGGCTTATTATCAAACCATTTTACAAAGGGTGTAACTGTGCAGCTTCCGTTAATATGCTTCCAGCCCTATCACACACAGATCATTTACCCCCATAAGGCTGAGGCATTATCCAATTACCAGCCAGGTTGCCATGGATTACATCAGAGGGGGATGAAGGAGATGCAGTCAGATATTATCAAATGGGCTAGGAAAGAGTTTGTGATCTTGGCTTGCTCAACATGAGAAGCACGTTTTCAAGCGGCTGTCTTCTGGGGGAGTGAGAAATGGAGAGCAGGGAGTGTTCTGGGGTTGCCTGCATCCAAATGTCTGAGTGGCTGTGCTCCAGCACTGCACATGGAGCCAGAGCCTGGGACACCAGCGCTTCCTTCCAGTAAAACTGAGGTATCAAACCGTATGGATTTGGTTTCTTTTCCTTTTTGCCTTTTCCCCACCTGAGAGAAAGCTGCTTTGATGAGGGGAGGGGAGTTCAGACTCCCTTTTTGGAGATACTCTAATATTCCTCTCAGAACAAAAACTGATGGAATTGCTCATGAAGCAAGGTGAATTGTAATTTTTAGTTTGGAAATTCCCATTACTTGAAGTTGGAGGTTGCATGGTAGGGAAGAAATTCCTGACAGGAGTCATACAGCCATGAATACATTTCATTATCTAGATTTTGACATGACCTTTTAGGTTTTCTGGGTCCTGACTGAAGCATATATTCATGATGAATATCAAGATGCTTCAAATTTAAATGTGCTGAAGAAGTAGAGTGCATATGAAAAAGCTGAGATGGCTTGTTGTGGCTGTTTTAGCTGGAATTTCTTAATAGCAAAGAGCACTTACCCCAGGACACCACAGAGATGTGATGTAGATGCAGCCTACAAGGTGTGCAGAGCCCAGGCTGGACCTCTCTGGTCAAGTGCAGAGGTCTCCCAGATTGCTGTAAACAGCAAGAAATGGTGTTTTGTCCTCTCTGGAAGGTCAGTGCTGTGTGCTGGGATTACCATAGCGTTAAAATTGCTTATTGGTTGAGTGTGTTTCTTGAACCAAAACCAATCCCATGGCACAAATTTTGGTGGGATGTTTTTTGTGGTTTTTTTTTTTTTTTTTCCCCTCTTTTCTGTAGTAGTAGTAGTAGTTACAAACTGTGCATTTGAGGAATAGTTGTTTTCAGCGTGGGGTGTATCAAAAAATATTCTACTGAAAGAATTCTATTTTGTGCATGCATAGCTGTGCATGCACACCCCTTGATATCATTCAAAATTGATAACTTCAGACTACCTGGCCAGGGTAATAAAACATGTGTTGATGATTCCAGGTATCCCAAAGTTGATTACAACTGATATGGTCAAAGAAGGTGCAGCTGTGATTGACGTAGGAATCAACCATATCCATGATCCTCTTACAGGAAAAACCAAATTAGTTGGGGATGTGGACTTTGAAGGTCAGTGAAACACTCTTTACACAAATCTGTTGGATGAATATATTGAAGTTTTTAGGATTCACTCATGGTAAATTTTTGGACTAGGCAGTGTCTCAAGACAATGTTTTCAGGAATTTTTCATCATTTATTTACTTAAATAAGAACACAAGTCCATCTGCTCTTAAGAAATGGTATGTTAGTTAGGAGACGAAGTGTTGCTGTTAATTATGAGTACCAGCAACCTGTGAGAGACACAGATGAACTCTTCTGGCAGTGGTGCAGAAGGTGCTTGTGTCCAGTTTCTTTAGTCCTTTGAGTTTGTAAAATGTTTGAAAAGTGATCGATGAAAACAGTTTCTGCTCTTTTTCAAGCCTAGGGTCTCCCACTGTTCATAGCAATTATTATTAAACCATGGCTTCTCAAAGCCGCCTTGTACACTCTTCCTCTACACTTGTCTGTGAAAACGTTAACTTGGCTTTAGGAATATCCTTTATGCTAAAGTTTAATGTGGGTTCATGTAAAAGTGCTTAACATCTCGGTCCAGGCAAGCCTAACAGGTAAAAATTGTTGTTACATATTGATCTTTTTTGTTTAACTTGTTGCAGAGCAAGTTCACAATGTAACTTGAGTAAATATCTCTGCTCTGGAGAGAGCTCCAGACTGGAATAGCAGGATTGTTGCACTTATTGGCAGAGTTGAGTGTGGGAAGCTTAGACAGCATTTACCCACATTATTAATGGTTCTCAACAGTTTCTTATTTTGATAAGTATGAAAATCACCCACAGGTTTGGTTTTTTTTTGTTGTTTGTTTTTTTTTTTCACAGTTATTAGCATCTTGGCTGGCATAATGTCTCAAAGCTTAATTATATTCAGAATGTTTTTAGCCAGCTGTGTGTATTTGTAATTACATCACTCCCTTCATTCCCTGCTGCTTTTACTCATCATGCATGTTACCTGTCTGTTAAAGTCTGTGAAATTGCCTGCATGAGTGTAGCTGAGCGACTGTCTTGGAATGTGTTTGGGAATGTCTAGCTGGATGTGTGCAGCACAACTCCAGGAAAATAAATCTTTAGTGGATAACTTGATTTTTTTTTTTTTTTCTTTTCTTACCCTGCCTGTGATGTCACAAATAAAAGGTTCTATTTTCTGTTTCCAGAGCTGAACTTAAGTACAGAGAATTTTCACATGTTTGGTTTGCTTTAGCAGGTATGGGAGTACAAAAGCTGTAACTCTGAGAAATGTGAACCAGCATCCTTCTTGTTTGTTTCTCTTCAAGCACAGGACCTCGTGCCTGCAATAAAGGTGTAGATTCAGTGGCAAGGCCGTGATTCAGAGTTTCAGCAATGCGCTGTATCTGTCTCATCATGTCTGCTGTGGGTTCTCGAGATTTTACCTGGGGGGAGGGAAGATACAAAAAAGAGGGAGGAACTTCACCTTGGATTATGCCACTGCAGTTACAAGTAGCATTTCACTGTGCATTGCCAAAGGGAAGTTGTTGTTGGTTCATTGGTATCGGTGAAAGTTTCACTAAATCTTTAACAACAACAAAAAACATCCCAGTGTATACAGTTCTGAGCACTAGCAAGTAAACCACCCTTGGCAAGTATTTGTCTGGCAGTTAGGAAATGGAACAAGCCAGCATGCTTGTGTAGCCAATAATTTTATCCTTTCCCCCTGTTTGATCATTTGGCTGAATCTATATTTAAGCCTAAGTGAAAATGGTTTTTGTGGGTTGAGGCCAGGCACATAAACGGCTGGCATAACATCTGGCACCTCTGTAGCATCACGTAGCCCACCAGTATCTACTGTCTCTTCATCCGCTTCTTTAGGAGAAAAATGTGGCTGTGGGGAGAGCAGAGGTTTAAGTGGGCAATCCACATTTCATTGCCAAAAATAGATGGAAATGGCTTCCTTCACTGGATCGCCTGGCTGAAAAGTTCCTGTACTGGAAATTAATGTTATTAGATGGGTGGAAGGTGTTTTGATTTGGTTGCTTATCTTGGCAGTACTTAGATCCCATCTTCTAATCTCTGCAGGGTAGGTGAGAGAGGAAAGGTTATTTTTATCTCTTTAACAGCATAAGGACACATTTCAATCCTTCTTTTTCATGTCTTTCATTGTTAAATTCAGTGTACACCCTTGCAAAAATAATGGAATGCCTTTAAACACTGTTTGCCATTTCCCACATCCCCACGCTTCCTCTTTGTTTTGCTGCTCCAGACTGTGTCCACATCCCAAACCAGTAGCTGTTTGGTCCAGAATAGTTTACTGAACAGTTCCAAGGTATCTAAAAAAACAGGACAGGAGGACCCTGCATGTGGAGGTCAGCTGCAAAGCACTGAGATGCCCACCCTGATACTGCAGGGATATATTAAACTGCATGTGCAGCTCTCCATGTAAAACCACCACAGCACATGGAGAGTACCTGTTTATGTTAAGAATTTGCCAACATCTGTGGTCTGGGGAGTGGCTGTCCTGGCTTCTGGGAGCCTCAGGAGGAAGAGTGAAGTGCCAGGGAGGAGAAGAAGCAGTGGCATCCCCTGTTTGATCCCTAGCATCATTTTAGCTGCTTTTGGGCAGCAAATTTCAGTGACAGAAAGGGAGATCGGTTCCTTTGAACAATGTAGTGCATGTGTGGGTGTACTTGGCCCTGTTTTATAGGCTTTTGTTGCCACAGCTATAATGCCAAGGAAGGAGGAGGGCTACAAGGACCAGGAACATGAAATAAAGCAACAACTTACCCAGAACATTTAGCTGAAGCAGCTCTTTTGGGTGGAGCATCATTTCCAGGAGTAACTGGTAGAGCAGGATAGTAACACGCCACTGTAGTAGCTCACCTTTACAAGTGGAACTGGAAATACCAATGAAACCAAAGTTGCTTGTATTTCTTTTCAATTTCCTTCCATATTTTTACAAACAGCAGTGCTGATTGTTGAGTCTTCATTAAATACCAACATAGAAAAGAAATCCTTTGTGTAAGATTTTTGTTAGGTGATGTAGTTGTGATATCAGTGGAGGGCTTTACATATGAGAGCTGTACTTTCTGACTTGACAGTGTGAAAGAGATTCTGGAAAACTAGTGTCACCATGAGCAGGGAGGGATTCCCAGTGCTGAAGAGCAGAAGAGAGAGCCCCAGCAAGTAATGGATGTGGTCCAAGGTGATTGGCCTATATTATGCATTTTCTCTGAATGAGATTGATCACCACAATGTTCAAATCCAATTAATTAATGGGAGTGGTGGTCCTTCAGTTGTACCTTTGCAGCAGAGTGCAGGAAACCTGGGCTCTGTGACAGCAGCTGCATCTGATGGTGTTTGCTGCCTCTCCGCGTTCATTGCGTACCTGCCCGACTATAGGCTGCTCCTCACTTATTGAATCCTTTCCAAATTAGCTCCCTGTGCAGCTTTCCCAAACAGTGGTCACAAAACCAGAATGTGGATGTTCCAGGTGCTTTGGCTACAGCTTTAGTTAGTTTGTATCTCAGTTGATTTCGAAGATCTGGCAGTCATTTTGCCATGAAGAAGAGTCCAGTCTGTGTAATCATGTCACCATATTGCTGCCCTGCAGACATTAGGGGACCCGTTGTTGTGCTCCATGAGTGCAAGGAATGAATCAGAAGGTTGGCATTAGGCTGTGACGAAAACCAGAAGGCCAGGCTGGCTGTTGGCTAACGGGGTCAGTGAGCTGCTGCATGGCCAGTCAAGGTTCTCCTGCACAGAAGAGGGTGTTGCTCAGGGGCCTTACTGATACACACTGTTTGAATTACAGCACTGAGCCATAGTTCCTTGGTTTTCCTTTATATTGCAGTTAAAATAGCTGCAGTAAGAGAAGCAAGAATAAGAAAAAGAAGGAACTCTGAGAAATGGGGTAGATGCTTGCTGGTTGGTATCCTACAGTGCATAGTGAGATGAATCCCAGAGCGTGGGGAGCAGAACATGGGATATCCAGTGTGACTGCTGAGCACATGATTTCACACTTGGGCAGTGCTGCAGGGATGCAGGGATCTGGTGTAGCTTTACAGGGACTCGTAAAGCCGTGTGGAAACAGTGCTTAGGCAGGAATTACTCTTCATCACTTAATGCAGATGCACAAGACCCAGAACTGCCTTCAGGTTGAGACTTGCCATTGGTTTGTGTGATTAACCCTATTAGGTGTCTGATGTTCTCAGCTTTAAAGGAACCTAAGAATGAAGGGCTGTTTCCAAAGCAGTGGATCCTGTTTTTCAAGGAAACAATCTACATTTCATTTCTTCTGAAGAATCAAAGGAAGATTTCAAGGTTCTACAGAAGCTGCAAAATAGCAGCTCCTCCCCCATAGGCGTCTAATTTGCATTTTCCAGATTGTCAGGGGAAGGCCTGGGAGACCAGCACCCATCTGGAGAAAGCAGGAGTAAAGCTGTGGACAAAGTTACTTTATTCCTGAGAAGCAGAAGCAGGACCTGGTGGAACTGACTGACAGCACAACACCTCACCTGCCTACATGAGATCAGTCACACATTTGCCTCCAGTGTGAGAACTGTGTTTTGGCCTGTTTCACTTGACCAGAAAAGGAAACTCTATTGAAGTTTTTGAGGCCAAGCTATCTTTCCCCTTTGGTCACTGGCATTCATCTTGGAAAATTGCACTCACCGTATCTGTATTTACTCTTACCAATGGAAACTTATCAGATGGTAGTTTTCCCCAGCACAGACACTTGTTGTGTGTTCAAAAATCTGGATCAGCTTTTGTACATAAGCTGTCTGGGTGGTTTTATGCTAACTGACACAAAATTTGGCTTCTGCCACACCTACCCACAGGGATTTCCATAATGGTAGAATATGGGCTGAGGAATTTCCCAACTACTTGGGAAAACAGTGCACAGTGTGTTTCCTGCTGGGTAGGATTACTAACACCACAAGCAATGCATGTTGTACCTGACAGTCATTGGAAGGCTTTCTTGAGGAAAGGCACAGTCTGGTTGTGGGTTGTAGGTAAGGTAGGAGTAGTTTGAATAACACCACAAGAAGAGGTAACATTGCCATGGAAACAAACGTATTTCAGTTTAAAGTGCCTACAGTATTTCCTGTGTTAATGGTTGTGTTTTCTTCAGATGTGGATACATTTCAATAATTTTGACATTAATCTGAGAATTCATAGTAACTGTATTAACTGTAAGCACCAATCTGAAATGGTAGGTACCTCAAAATAGTATGACTGTTAAAAAGGTTAATTATTTGTGTTTGAGAATATTAAGAGTAAGTGTCATATGACATCTTAATTAATTTGTTGCCTTTTACATCTGAAGAAAAACCACATTGTAACTGGATTTCCTTTCCATATATTTTAACAGTATATCTGGTGGTGCCAGTCAGCAGAGTAATTAAAACCCTCCTGGTTGTGTTTACCAGGAGGTAAATATTCCTGTTCTTCAGTTCAGTGGGATATTCACTATGAACTCTGCGAATGCTCTCGTGAGGCCCCTGCCATGGAGCGGGGGGGGAGGTAGTTCAGACAGCGTTGTATTAGTTTAATTTACCCCTGCTCTTCAAATCTAAATATCATTTCCCAAAACCCCCAATATCCAATTTTTCAAATTCTTTCATAATTCTGGTTTTGAGACCTTCTTATTCCTGACAGTTAAGCACCGTGTAGATTCAAGAGATTCAAGATAAATATGCTTAAAGCAGTGTCAAGTGATCTTGTTTGTTTTAAAGTCAGGTGCCTAGTTTTCCATCTCAATCTCTTCTCATAGCCAAGGAGAGTCTGTTCAGTACTGGCTTCAGTGAAATTGAATGTATTTGTGTCAGTTATGCTTGCTCAGCTGTCTCCTGTGTGTGTGCCTTTGAAAAAGCAATCTGAAAGTGGAGTATGATTTACCAATAAGTTATGACTAAGCAAGCCAAACAAACATCTCCTGGTGGCACCCTAAAAAAACCCCAACTCTAAGAATTAACAAGGTTAGTAAAAAGCCAATTGGTCAGACCATTATTAGCAAATAACTTGCTACACTTTGTCCTGTGGTGAGTTCCTATAAAGTTGAACAGAATTCCTTTGCAAACAACCTGCAGTTCCAATTGATGGCATTTTGCACAGTAGATAAGAATATCAAGTCAGGATTTATTGCTACGTTATATGAATTCCTCATACAAACAGGTTAACTTAAATGCACTCAAGGTGTATACTGAATTTCAATAGTCTAACATGGCTCATGATTGGAGCTAGTTCATCAGTAAGATTTTTCTTTGTGATACTTTGGAAAGACCTGCCCCTTTGCATCCTGGTTTAATTTAGGCACCCTGGTAACAGTGATTTAAAAAAAAAAAAACCTTCTCTGGAGGAACTGAGTATTTATGGCTGAAATTGCAGTGGGAATTTTACCACTAGAACTGTATTTTTCCTTGAAGACAACTCTCGTGTTTGTCATTTATATTATGAAGCAGAAAAACAAATCAAACAGAAGATTGTTCTCTCCAGTTTTAAGTTTCCTTCTGTGATCCCAGGGTGTCTTTATAGGATGTGGCAGACAGAGTAGGGGACAGAGGCTGACTAGATGACTTTGCTGCTGCTGGTGCTCTGCTGTCTATGGCAGTAGTTCCAGCAGCCTCCTCCTCTGTGTGCTGCTCCTCTGGAACACAGAGTGGGGGGGTCACCTCCTTACCTAGAGAATGGCATCCCCAGCTTCCATAGCTCTCCTGGATATTGCAAGTGCAGTGTCCCAGCTGGCAGATGGGGGTGATGCACATCTGTGCTGCCCTCCTGGGCTCATCCTGACCTCACGTCACCCAGATGTTCCTGGGACAGCTGGTCAGCCAGGTCACATGGACAAAATTGCCCCTTACCAAAAGAACTCCTTGGTTTTAACCTTCCCTCTGTCTGAGCACAGGCTGCATGAGCCCCTGTGCTGCCAAGGGGAAAGGGCAGCATGCTGCAGGTAGATCAGCTGGCACAGGTTGTGAAACTCTGGCCCAGAGCTAGTCCTGGGTGATATGCTCAGACTGGGAGAAGTACCTCGCAGCCCCAGCCCTGGCCACATTGCATCCCTGCTGTGGCTGCAGTAACGCCTCTGCCTTAGCTTGTCCCTTCCCCGCCGTACCTGCCAGTCACTGCCCTTCGTGTGTATGTGGGCTGGGGAAGGGAAAAGATGTTTGGAAATGTTCTTAGCCAGTGCCTTTTTCTCTTTTCTCTTAGAAGTGAAGAAGAAGGCCGCCTTTATCACTCCAGTGCCGGGAGGGGTAGGACCTATGACTGTTGCCATGCTTTTGAAGAACACGCTCCTGGTCACTAAAAAGCTCATTTACTAGAGCAAACGGGTTACCTTGGAAGAAGAATCTGAGTGGTTCTATTTATTGATACACAAAATTTTATTTTTTACTACAAATGTATTTATTTCTACATTGTATTTATTTTTTCATGTAAAGTATGTTAAATCTGATGGTTTATAAAATGTTCAAATACTTTGTGTTACCTCCTACTGATTTATTGTGAGCAAGAACGACTTGGAGAATGCAGCCTACACAGGTATGTTGGTGGGGGTGGTCAATTACGTGTTTGAGAATGAAGAATGAACCATAAATTACAACCGTACCTATGTATTAGGGCAGTTATCAAGATCTTGGGGCCTGTTCGAACAGTATAAAAATGAAGGCATATTAGATATCTTTTAAATACATGTCTTGGGTTCTGAGGTCGCTAAGCACTCTGGATGTAAGTTCAGAGTCCTTAAGTATTTTTTTTGAACACTTGGAGCCAGCAGTGGCCAGGCAGTAATGTTGACATGAATGCAGATGTTCAGTAAATGTGTTAAAATAGTCAAATAAGCTTGAACACTGGTGAAATTCTGACTTAAAACGTCTGCAAGAGGTAAGCATGAATAAGTAGCTAGAATTGAGGCTGGAATTATTTTTTTTCCATGTCTGTACGAATTGCTTTGGTGCATAATATCCCCATCTCACGAAAACCTCTCAAACCTGAACAGTTGATGGGGCTGAATTTGAGTGAAATTGAATGGAATAGAATTAAATTGAATGGAATTGAGTGGAGTGTAGTTAAAATTACTGTATAGGTACAACATAGGTAGTGCGGCAGAAGATGAAGAGGAGGAGAAAACCAAAACTTTATCCCTGATGAAATATTTGTGTTGGAACTTTAAGCCATTTAATTATTCTCTTATTTTTTGAAACTGCATGAAGAGGGGTTTTTTTAGTCCATGTTGTAAGCCTTGGCTTCAATGGCCACAATATTTTGCTGG
This sequence comes from Rhadina sibilatrix, assembly GCA_013400275.1. NCBI lineage: Eukaryota > Metazoa > Chordata > Aves > Passeriformes > Phylloscopidae > Rhadina > Rhadina sibilatrix. Next base: position 135,839 of record VWYO01012676.1, read on the forward strand.
TTAGAGAAGAGCATATGGGATAAGATCAGTAGGTTTCTATTCCCAAAAGCTGGTTCCTGGATGGATCCAGAACAGTCCTATGCACTGTAAAAGTTGTAGTGGAGTTACTGCTGAGATGCCAGTTCAGCTGAGTATGTGCATGGATGATATTCCCACTGAAGGCAGTGGTAGACAGTTTGAACTGCTGCATGTTTTTATCTCAGCTGGGATTACTGAGTTATTTTCATCAGGAGCCTTAGGTGTTTGATAGCTGGCTACAGATAACTTGAAAGGGGAGGGAAAAAGGCTGTGGCTAAGCTCTGTTGCCATTAAAGGGAAAAATGCACTTGCTGTGATAAAGAAGTCAAAGTGGAGCATCATTTCCGTGCTGACTGTTGTTGTGATGGACTTTGAGAGTTTGCTTTAGCGCAGTGTTTCAGAAGCTTGACAGGATTGTTACTAAATATAGAATGCCAATGGTGCAGATGCTTGTCTTTTTTAATGTAAGTAGTAATATAAATTTATGTGGTAATATAAGTGGTAATGGGATCAAGGCACCTATGGAGACTGTACTTGGACTGATCAACCCGTGACTGAAAGATGGAATAAAACTTGTTCACTGTTAACTTGGTCTTGCTGGAGGGTGTTGATGTGGTTTGGGGCATGGTTGTGTTCTTCCTTTGTTTATTGTGTGTTCGAAGCACAGCAGATGGGGAGACCCTGCAGATTCAGTCATTGCTGTATCTGTCTGCTTCCACTGCTGTTTGTTTTCTTTAACTCTGATCATGTCTGTGGTTTTTTTTGGCAGAATAACCATTTATGGCACTGTGCTTGTGTCCCTTGAGCGAGCCTGCCTGTGTCATGCCCTACAAGCAGGTCATTGTGCATCACAAGCCTTTTCCCTTTATCCTGCAGTAGCTGGGTTAGCATTGCAGCACAGCCAGTGAGGCCTGGGCTTGGCTCCACAGCATGCTGTCTGCAGAGCTGCTAGAGGCATCTGTGAAAGTGCTCTCTGCTAGAACATCCAGAAGGAGCATCCAGAGGGAAGGGCCCATTAGACAACCCAGAAAGCAGGCTGGTGTGCCCGACCTGGTCAAGGTTTGTCCAAGGACAAACGCCCTGCGGCAGACAGAGCACAGCCTTGCCCACTGCAGCCTTGTCCCAAGCCTACCGCACCCATTGTGTTGCCTCATGACAAAGCCTCCTCTCGGATTCAGGCCAGATTAAACTGCCATTGTGCAGCTGAGTGTTGAAAGCAAGGCTCACAAACCTCATCCTTGCTTGGGAGTGAGAGCAGAGGTTATCCAGGTAGGCATAAACACTCCTGTCTGTCCAGAGAGTGTGCAAGTTGCACTCAATCAGTGTGCAGGCATGCAGTAATTCAGGATAGCAAAGGAAGGGAAAAGCCTCCTGGAATGCAGTCCATGAGCAGGAAAATGCGTAATTAAAATACGCATAAGTAGCTTGTGTTTTTCCCCCAGCACCTGAAGTGGTTAGGTGTAATCCTACAGATCGCTGAGGAGAATGCAGTGGAGAGGGAGAACTTGAGCCAACCAGAGTTACTAGGGCACTTATTAGAAGACTTTTGGTTTTAAAGTATAAAAATCGTGAAATGTTCTTGTTGCTCGGAGCTGACAGTTGAGGATGTGAGAGTTGGTGCTGAGGTGAAGTCTGTAGCTCTCCTTTGGTCAGTCAGACTGTTGTTTTCTCTGTGTGCTATTGAACTGGGCTTTTCCAATTACCTGCTCTAGTCTGGGCACATCAGTACCCTTCAGAGAGACCTGTCCTGCTTGTTCCGAGCTGCCTGTGACCAAGGAAGCTGGACAGTGTTTGGAGCTGTGGAGAGTGGATTACTACAAGAAGCATGTTTGGCAGGTTTGTTCTGGAGACCCTGCAAACATTTTATGTAAAAAGTATGATTGTTCTCATTAAGCATAGTCACTTCTGGCAGAAATGAAGGGATCTGCTGCTATAGGAGGAAACAGTGTACCTGCTCTTTCAGTGAGTGTTTCCTCAGTGCTTGTGCCTGGCCAGCTCCAGGCAGCAATCCCAGGCCTCCCACCGGCCAGTGGGCTGCCTTGCTTCCAGGGCTGTGCGAAGCCAGGGTGAATGGAAAGTGATTAGCACAGCCCTCAGGCTTGCAGGGCCTGGGATCAAAGGCCTCCCGCTGGCAGTCACTGATGAAGAACATCACCCATTATCTTTGTGTCTGATCGCTTCCTAATCTTGGCACTAGCTGTTCCCGAAGTTCCTCTTCTGGATGGCAGGGACTGAGGGACAGGGAGGACCAGGGGCAGGACATTAGCAGAGCAGGGACTGGTCTCTGCACTCTGAACTCCAGTGTAGCATCCTGAGGGTGGATATCCTCCTGGAAGTAATGTAAGACCTAATTGTGAAGGGGAGAAAACACCACATTTTCACATCCTGTTTTGTTTTGCTCACCTTTGTTTTGCTGTTTTTTTGTTCTTCTGCTCTGTCAGATTCCAGGTCTTGCTCTAAAACTGTACCTTTGCCTGCACAATTATGCCCACGGGTAATAGGAAACCAGGGTTTCAAAAGAAAACCTGATGCCATTGCCAGATAATAGCAGTTTCCTAAATAAATGTGTGGTTGCCCCGGGGGTTAGGTTGTTACCAGATGCACCTTTTCTTGATTGGTGAGAACAGGAGATGACGCTTCCTGGCATATAAGTGCAAGAGAAAACACGGGAGCACAGATAAGCAGAGCAAGCAAGCCACCTGGAAAGAAGACCTGAGAAGGTGTTGAAGCAGTTGCCTGCCATGGCATTTGGAATGCTAATCTATATTTTGCTGAAAGGTAGGTTTGGAAGAGGCTTTTCTGCGTTGTGAGGTCCAAGGCTTTGTTAAACAGTGTTTCTCTCCTTCCAAAATAGGCAGTGGGGTGGGAGGCTGTGAAGCAAAGCTACTTCAGCCATTTGAAACCTGGATGAAATTTTAACTGATGGAGTATAATTTAGACTCTTTGAAAATAAGCTACTTAAACTGGTAAATAGGTGTAAGGTTGTAGTATGTTACATGTGCCTGTGCTGTAAATTGTGCAATGAGATAGAATGGAAAACAGGATGGATTTGTATTTGGGAAATTTGCAAGCCGTCGTTTGTTGTCCCACAATCATAATTACGCTGTGTCAAAAGGAAGTCTGAGGCAAGAGTGTTTTAAATGAATTGTTATTATACTGCTGCCTTCTCTGGGGTTTGTTTGAAGTGCATCTTGTATCAAGTGCTTTCTGGGTGAAATGAACCTTGAATAGATATACTGAGCTTTTCTGTTCCAGTAAGCATCTATTTGCATTACACAGCAATGGGGGCACTGAGTGAAGAGTCAGCTATTACTGCTTCATCCCTCAGCACTGACTTATGGAATAATTGGACAAAAAACAACGCTGAAGGTATTGCTTTCTTTGTTCTGTTTGTCTTTGTTAATCTGTCAATTAGGAAAAAACCCCAGCCAACAAACCAAAACCTCCACCAAAATCTGTGGTGTTAGCTGCTGTGATGCTCCATCCCTCGGACACTGTTGGATTTTGTGAGTTTTATTTGTGAGATGAACCGATTTCTTCATGGAGCCTTTGAAGCCTCTCTGGAGGAAGAGCTGCCACCCAGCTGGGGCAGGCTCAGCAATGAGCATCTGAAGGATCATTTAACTCAAGTTCAGTCATAATTTGAAGAAGACATTTTAAGGCTGATGATCTGGGTTTCTGATGGCAGTTCCTGTTACTTTTACCTGGTGCTTGGTTTCTGTCTGTCCTGAGTGCTCACCTGAGTGCACAGAAGTTAGAATGAACGGGCTCAGCTTCAAGCGATGCCTCTCCTCAGTTCTTACTCAGTAGTTTCTGTCTTTGTTGCAGTTTTGCTTTTGGCTGTCTGGGCTTTCACAGCCCTCCTCAGAGTGCTGGCTCCTCTCCCTTCTTCCTTTCTCTTTTCTGACTGAAATGTGAACTCGGGCTCTTTTAGCTGCCAACATCTGAGAGCAGAGCTGTGTTTATCCTGCCAGCTGCATTCTTGATGTTACCTGAGATGCTGGTGATGTCATTGCTTTCGGAGAGCTGTGCGATCTGGGAATGAGGTTTTGGCAGGTCAGTAAAGGAGGAGAGGAATCTAACTGTGATACTTCTTAATGTCTCTGTACTTTAAAAGACATATAAACATGCATACATATAATCTTCTGTTAATTCTAAGTCATCACAGGATGTCTTCCAAGCTTTTTTAGTAGATCCATAAGCTTTTTACTATTTTCTCGTAACAAGTCCAACTGTTTTATTTCCATTTCTAATCTCTCATAGTGGTACAGTGTTACATATACATTTGTATGCATGTGAAGTCGGTAAGGTGTTGATTTTTGACCGCAGTTTGGTTTATCAGTGCAGCACTGTGGTCTGGTTTAGTCTGTCTGTGACACGATTCTTGCAGAGCTGCATACAGCCAACAGGAGGATAATGAAGCGGGAATAAGTTGTGGCTCGTTAAGTGCCCTGTTTGTGTTGTTTCTAGAAAGCAGGAGTGATGGGTCATGTTTCAACAAAGAGGAGGCTTATTTACAGGGTCACAGCCATGTCTGAGTAGTCTGTGAGCCTTTGTAGCAGCTGGAGCTGTGGTAGTCAAGTGGACACCAGCATTTTCCTTTGAGGGAATTCCACTCAAAGGTAAAATCCACAAACATTCAAGCACACGTTTACACAGGGAGTTAAAAGTATATTTTGGTGGACCTCTTAAAAAGCCAGTGAAAAGTTAATGAACAGCCTTTCCAGAAAAAAGATTGAAAAGAAATGCTTAAAAAGACACCAGAGAAACTTACTGAATCTCTCCAGTTTCCTGGTAGCTTCTATTCCCGTGCACTGTAAGTTCATAGTAAGATTTACTGCCAGGGTTCAGTAATACTGGATTCTAAGAATATGAATTCCTGGTTCAGTATCGCTGGAGGACCTGGCTGTTTCTTGTGGGATTCAAGTCATTTGGGGACTGAGGTGCTGTTTGTTTGGAAAACCATTCATTTTTGCTCCATCTCTTTGCCTGCTGTTTAGAAGAAGATCTGGTCCTATTTCCTTCTTTTATGTCACTTGTCGCTGGGGCTGGGGAATTTTAGGCTCAGTGATTACCTGAGAGGAGGAAAGGTGATGGAAGGAGCTGGGAGCTGGCATGGCATGGACAAAGAACTTCCTGTGGTATTTGTGCTGACAGCCAGCTTTCGTAGCAAAATGGGCAGCTGGGAGTAGGGAAGGTCTTGGTTGCTCTGGGAAAAAAATGGAATCTCTTGATTGCCATCAGCTGGTTCTATGCAGCCTCTAAAGGAGACCCTGGACCTGGGGCTGAGCCCCTCCCTGCCTCCCTTTTCCCACTGCCTTTCCTCCTTCATGCACCATACTTGAGGACTGAGCTGTCATGGTCTTACTGGCTGACTCCTTTTGTTGCCAGTCTGTTAGTTTTGGCAAGCCCAGGCTTCCAAGTACCTGTAGCCTTGATTTCATGTCAGATCTTGCCAGGTGTATCTATTTGAATGACTCAGTTGCAGGCAGCTGTCAAGTGCTTACACGGCATGTTTCTCTCTCCTCACGTGACATGAAAGGGCACATGGACCTGTTTATTCAACTGCTTGTTTAGTATCTAGGCGGACAGTATGATAGGAATTAACATAATGCTCTGGGGCAGACTAGGAAATCATCCTTTTTTGTTTTCAAGACTCATTCTTTCAGAGGTAATTTGTACTTTTGCAATGTCAGAATAATTAGCGCATGGAATTTTTGTGTGTAGACTAAATAGCTGATCTTACCCGCAGTGGACCAAGCTGCTCCTCCTGACAGCAACGCAGGAATGTGTTGGTTTGTCTCAAGTGCTTTCTAGGCAGGCTGCTGCTGCAGGCTGACCTGGGTTTCTAATGACAGCACCACTCAGGGAAGAGGTTCCTGTACCTGCACCAAGCCAGGTTTCCTGCAGATTGGGGTATAGGCGGAAGTCTGCCACCTCTCGGCAGCGCTGGCGTGAGCGAAAAGGGATTTTGGGATGTGGAAAGCCATCTGGTGGAAGTTGGGGTAGAGGTGGCTGGGGATTTTGTGCCTCTGGGATGTGAACTTGTACCTTCCTCATGTTTATTTTCTTCTCCTCGTGGAAGAGATGGAAATGAAAAACTAAACCTGTGCAATAGACATCTTCTCAGCGCCCAGCAGAAGAGTGGCAGTGGGAAATGCTGGCTAAAGGCTCCCATTGAAGGGTTATTTATAGTGATTTTCTAGTGCACTTTGTGCTGAAATGGTGATTCAAAACAGTTGGTGTCCGAGTGTTTGAGGAGGCTCCTGGGAAAAGTGTCAATGTGCCATTGTCTGTTTTCTGAAAACCTTCCCTGCAGAGCTTAGGTAGCTGTTCTGCAGGTACTTTAGAGCTAACCAGAATGGGCTTTTGCAAGTCCTAGGCATCCTGGATCTCCTTCTCATGCAGAGCCCTGCAGATCACATGCTTTCCATTGTGCTTTCCTCATCAGAGAACAGTGTACAGTGCTCCTGTGCAACCAGTAGGGTCTGGTTGTCCATCTCTTGTCCCAAAATCTGTCTTTTCTTCATGAAAACTGCCCTTTCTTAGCTTCTTCCTGAATTCTGAGGCCTGGTCCTGTGCTGACTGTGCTCTTAGCCAACAAACCTGTCTCCAGAGGATGTCAGCAGCATTCCTAGAGTCAGCCAGAAAAGAGCCAGAGCTGGATACTAGAGCTCCTATATAGCCAGCACCAACTTCCTTCCTTGCACTGTGTTTCTAGGCCCCACAGTGTGAAGAGAAACTTGTGGGTAACTTTTTCTCCATGGCAGGATGGATAAGATGCCCTTTTCTCAGCCATTCCAAGTTCATTCTAAAACAAGACATGCTTCTCTCACCTCTGTAGCTTTTCCTGAGGAATTGCAGTGAGCCAACATGTAATTTTTCAAGCAGATCTGAATTGTCACTTGTTCTCCCTAAGTCTCTTGCTAAGCTGGAAGTCTGATTACTCTGTCAGGTTTGAGAGGCACTGTTCCCAAAGGAATCGTGTTTGATCTGAGTGTCAGTGATAGCATCATGCCTTTTGGGAGTCCAAACCACATCATTCACAGCTGAAGTTGAGAGCTGCTCTAGCGAGAGCAGCTTCTGCCATTGCTTGTCATCTCTGATAAAGCTGCAGAGAGGAGGAAGGAAATAAAACCCCAAACCACTTAGAGAGAGCACACAAAGGAGGTTCCTGCCATTAAATGGCTCAGACTGGAACTTGGTTGGGAATTTAGGGGGTTGATGCTGTTAATCCTGAAAAGCGTGTGATGGGATCACAAGCTGCCCTCAAGGGGGCTCGAGGCTTCTGTCCATAGCAATGGTTCCATGAGTGTACTATATCCAGACCTTGATTCAGCACTTAGTCAGAAAGGAAGGGTTCTTCTTGCTGTACCTTTGTTGAGTCACCTTTGTTGAGCAGACCTTGTCACCTTGCTGCAAGATGTTATTTTTCTTGTGGTCATAACTGAAAGCTAGTGTTGACATGCACTGGGTTAGGAAATCACCTTCAGGTGTCACTGAGGCAGTCCTCTGAAACAGTAAGTCATTGCTTGGACACCCCACCCCACCAGTGATTCCTGTAACTGGGTAGAGAGACCAGTTGGAACAGATGCTTGCAGTGATGGTGAAGCTTTGGAGCTTTCTCCTCAACTGCAGCACCCCTGTTCCCATGACTTCTTTATTCCGATTTGAGCCACCATGAGTAAGGGAATAAGGTCGCATTTTCTGTTCAAGTGTGCTTGCTGACCTGGTTGTGTAGAATTTAGCACAAGTTCAGAACCCTGGTAGCCGTGGACTGGGCTTTTGCACAGCAAAACCATCCAGGTAGTCTAGGTAGCTTACAACTGTCATGGGACATTCAGCTAACATTAAACCTTGGAGAAGGGAGGTGAGGGAGGAGTCCCAGCATTCATCCTCACTCATGGCAGCACAGCTGGCAGGCAGGAGCACTGGAAATGCAATAGTTTGTCTTCAGATAAGGAAAATATTAGTTTACTATTAATTGAATTCAGAGTGGGAAGGATACTGAGAATAATGCAGTGCTCTCCTTCTGTCTGAAACTCCTGCTGTTCCTGGGATAGTTTTTCTGATTGGATTGCAGGTTGGATAGAGCTGATGTTACCTTGTGTGAATCTCCCATAGTCATTTCTGTAAACGTTCCTCAAGAGCAAGTGATTTATTTACAGTTTGTGCTTTCTCAGAGCTGTGCTGGACTGTCTCAGAAGCTTGCTGTGTTCAGTGCTGACTGAATCAGCTCACGAGACACCTCACAGTGAACTGATATACTGAGTGTTTGCTGCACACTGTGTCTGTTCTGCTCAAGGTGTGAAAATATGTTCAAACGATGTTTTGTCCTACACATAACATGACTTCATTCTGTTTCACAGTAGATTATACAGAGCAGCCAAAGCTCTTGAAGCTGATGCAGACCTGCCTTGAGGAGCACCACAGTTACTGTATCAATGGGCTCTGCGCCTTCCACAGCGAACTGAGGAAGCCCATATGCAAGTAAGGAACACTGCCTGTTATATCCTTCTTCAGAAATGACACTGGCATTGATTCCTTATGTGCTGCATATGCAGCCTCACAGTGTCAGTCAGGTATTTGCAGGATTAACGTTTGGCACAGACCTGAGTGCTGTGGTGCCTCAGGACTGCCAGCAAGGCTGTAGTCCTGCGCTAGTGTAAAACTAAGGAAGGGAGAGGGGGAATTCACAGCTTAGTAGGTCACTGCCATGGTGCATCTCAAATCACAGCTGGTGCTGGAGTAAGGAGTAGAGGAATCAATAGATGTTCGCAGTGAGTAGTAAGAAGGGAACAGGATCTTCCAGCGTATCGGCTACAACTCCCTTATTCCCCAGCCACATACTAGTCAGGACCATGGTGTCCTTACACTTCTCTAGGATGCAGAGTGGGCAGCCTTGGCCTTTGGAAACATTACAGCAGCTAAGGATCAGCAGAGCACAGTGCTCTTGGTCCACACCCTGCACGACGAGGGGATGCGTTTAGACTGCATTGCTGCTGTGACTGCAGTACTCGAGCTAGCTTTAAACTAGATAAACTGGGGCAACTGGTAGTCTTGGTGGAGGGAAAAGGTTCTGAGTGAGCACCAGCTTCAGCCCCTCCTTGTTTAGGCTTCTTGTGATTTGTTTAAAACGGATGAAAACTAACGCGTGTTTGAAATAGAAAGCAAAACAAGTTCTGAATAATTTTTGCGTGATGTGTATTTATTTTGTAGATGCCTTGCGGGTTATAATGGAGAGAGGTGTGAACATTTAACACTAAACTCATACGCACATAATTCTTACGAGCGCTACATTGCTGTGGGAATTGGTGTAGGAATACTGACCAGTGGAATACTCGCCATCATCTACTGCTATGTAAGAAAGAGGTACGGGAAATCTGGAACCTTCTGACTGCATTGATCTGAATTTCAGCGGGCATTGGGATTGTGTTTTTGCCCAATACTAATCCGTGGTGTGATCTTAAAGGAGCTAACACCCTATACCTCTGATTTCTGATCTACCAGTGGGGCCAGTGGTGTAGTTGTCTGAAACGTGGGGTTCCTCTGGGCTGCTGCCTAAGTGAGTCAGGGGATTAGATTTTGTTCTGTGCCGGCTGCTGCAGTTTCAGGTTTGTCTGATGTAAATCCATTGACGGTGTCCGCTTTAGATGCAGGAAGCTGCAATCACCCTACAAAGTGTGTGTGGGCGAGACGGCACTGTGAAGCCCTGGCGCTGGGACTCTCAGCAGTTTGCCTGCTACGGAGGAAGGCCCCGCGCGCCACCGGACACGTACCCCGGCCTCGCTGAGGAGACCAACTCGAGGGAACGGCAGAGAAGTGCCCGAAGGGAGCCCCCGCAGGACTGACAGGCTCTGTGTGTTGCTGAAGAAAGACTTCCTCTCTTGGGTGAGGGTGGCTCATGCTCGGGCTGAGGACACTGGCAGGCCTCTCAGCCCTGTCCTGTGCCCAGTGTTTGCCATGGGGAGGACTGGTTGGTTTTAGCTGTTTTCAGTCATTTCAAGCTCTCGTACAGTGTTCTGCTTCGGTCTTCTGTGTGTTTTGTTTGGTTTTGTTTTCTTCTTTTTTCTCCTCTGGAGGATAAGCACCACCTCCCTCAGAGTGGAGCTGTATTCTGGACCTCATGCACAGACCACAAACCATTTGGGTTCTGATTTTGTTGTCTGCTGGCTGTGTGTGCAGATAAACAGCCCTCTCCCAACCCAACAGTTACCCTTGGTGTGCTGGGCCAAGTGTGGGCTTCTGGTGCCATAAAGGACAAAAAATGCTTTGGACTGAGGAAAATGTCTGGTTCTCAAAACTTTCCTTAGATTAGAATATAGAGAGAGGCAATTCCTGGAAGATTAGACCATGACACCTCTGCACATGGCATGTTCTTATTGTTTGCATAAGCAAAGCAACCAGACACCTTTCTCAAAATGGATTATGGAGTGTTCTCGTGAAGAAGAACTCTTCTCTTCCCAAACATCCTGTAGCAGCTCCTCAGTTCCATGGAATTTCAGATAGAACATTGCCTTGTTGCACCCTGATTTCTGCACAAGACTTGAATTGCTAGAGAAGCTGGAAATTCGTTATGAAACTTCAATACAGCTTTTCCCAGGAAACAGACTTTCTCTATTCCATTTGCAAGTTATGGGGACAATGTGACCACTCAAATAAGAAAGAAATTATTTTAGGGATTCAGTTCCACCCTGGACTAATAGATTCTGTGTTGGATGCTTGGTTCTGTTCACCTTATCTACAAAAAATTGGGAATTCAAGGAAAAGTGAAGAAAATTGGTTCTGAAGATGCTGGCACTAACTGGGACTTCTCACTAACAGCTGGAGTGTTTGCCAATGCTGATGTGACTAGATGTGGCTCTCAGAGATTTTCATTTCAGCTGCTGCACATTGTAGACTCATCTGCTGTGCTCAGCCATCTACCAGAGAAAGGCAGTTGGTACTTTGAGACCTTGTGGAGTAATATCGGCTCCTAAATTCAGGTGCCCTGCTGAAAGCTCAGTTTCTTTGTTATGTGAGTTAATTTTCACAACAAGGATGCATGTTGTTTGTTGAAAAAACTGTGTATTTGTGAGACTACGGTGACAGTGCTGAAATGTGTACGAGCGGTGGCGTTCGAAAGGGTAAAGGTGCGTGTAGCACTTGAATGCTCCAAAGTTCAGGGGGCTTCTCCTGTGGGGATCCTGGTCAGTAGCTGAGCCATCTTGGCTCTGTGATACCAGTAAATAAAACAGCACAGCACACACTGCTTGGAATCCTGTGTAACTGAGGGAGCAAGCAGCATATGCACACAAAAAGGACTGCTGGTGAGGAGTGCATGGACACCTGTCCTCCCCTCTGCACATTGACACCAGCATTTTCCGACTCTCAGCCTTTTTCTCATCTTCATCTCCAGTCAAATCTTCAAATCTTTGCACTGTTTCCTCCTTTCCATTCTTCTGACCTTTTCTTAGGTTCTGCTGGCAGGTAACTTGTGCTCTTTACAGTCTTCAAGTCAGCTTTCAGTACTGGCCCTAACATTTTCTGTCACACATATGTGGTGAGAGGGCAATTAGGTGTAAGTTATAGTCTGCACATCCTCACAAACAAAAAACACCCTTCACCCATCTCACATGGTAATGGAAAATGTGCATGTTGTTAGGAAAACACAGGGAGAGACCTTTCTCATTGGTCTCTGGAGAAAATTGTAGAGCTGAATATCCAAAGGATGAAAAGCCTTCGAGTTTTTGTGAGTGAATCTCCCTCTCCCCAGTGAGTTGTCTCTTCCTGTGCTCACACTGTCAGTGTTGGATTCACTTCCCAAGGACCAGCCCCTCTCCATTGCAGACACTTGGAGCAGACACACACCCTACACAACTGGCTCAGGGGGTGCGTGCACTTGTCACAGAAGTTCTAAGGGCACAAGTTGGAACAACTGGACTTCACCTCACCCAAGGAAAACTGTTGGAGGGAAATGCATTTTGTTTGCATGTCCTCTTACTGATGTTTGTTGCACCCTTTGTGTACCAGAGGCCAAGCAGGTGCCCTGCAGGATATGCAAGTGCCTCTTCAGTGGTATTTACTCATTGCAGTGAGCCATTTTGTACCTACTGCAACATACACTGACTTTTTCAATGTTTGGTTACACATAAGTAAAAACGAAGGTGTACTTAAGGGCCACAATTTAGCAGGAGACTACATAGTGAAATATGTTTTTTTAGTTGGTTTTCAGGCCCGAGGTGGCTTTGGAAGTAAGAGTTTGCTTATTTTTCTGCTAGTGGAAGAAAAACTGGAGACTGAAACACCAGATAAGCCTGTGCCATGCAAAATGAGACTTTGTGTCAGGGCAGAATGAGAACAAAATGGAAAAATGAAGATGAGAAGGAAGGAAGGAAGGAAGGAAAAGAAGATGCTTGCTTTGTTTTAGTTTTCTTTTTCCAAGTGGTGTCACAGCTTCCAGTACTGGGTTCCTCACCACCTGGATGCTGTGTGCCCATCCTGCAGAAGCCTCAGAGCAGGCCCCAGCTGTGTGTGAGGCATCGCTGCATGACTGACTGAGGGTGCAGTTTGGCTGAGGGAATGTGCATAGCCTCAGATCACTTCATGGAGTCAGCCCTGCTGAGCCTTGCCTTGATAAGTGATAGATGCTGCCAGCCTGGAATGGTATGTTGCTGCTTACGGTGCTGAATTTCCTGCAGAACTGGCCTGTCAGAGGATCAGGATCATCTTTCCTAGCTCATTTATCAGGCTCAGGCTCTTTCTGTAGTGGCATAATTAAGAGAGTTGTAAGCTTCTCCTTCGCATTCCAGCTGCACATGCCAAAAACTGTCATTTCAAGAGGAACCCCTGTGTTTGTGTGACTTCTAGGCAGGGTTGCCTCAGCTGTGAGGGGCAGCAGCTCAGCATGGCCGGGCCACAGACATCAGAGACCGGGATCTTCCTCTCTGAAGGACAGAGCACTTGCCCTGTGAATGATCCAGGTTGGTGGCTTTTCCTGCAGCACATCTCTCAAGCTGAGTTGCCCTTAAGCCACCCAGCCCTGAACCTGCTTCACTGGCACCTGCAGCCACCGTGCAGGTGTGCTGGGCTGCCATTGGAACATCTTCCCTGAAATCAGTACCCATTTTCTGCTCAGGTGTGTGGGTGTCCTGCAGTTTCCCTGATCCAGCAAGGTGTGTTTCAAGCAGTGGGATGCAAGCCTGGGAAAAAGATGACTTTAAAGACACTACCTTTGGTTTTGGAGAGAAGTGAGAGGAGCTGGATTGATGCTTCAAGAGTGCAGTGTCCGTGTTCTGCCTGCCTGCCAGGGCACACTAGTGGATGGCAGGCAGGTTGGAGACAGTTTTTCCTTGGAGATTCTCTCTTATTCGTAGTAACCCACAGTATATTTGGATAATGACACGCCAGGGTTTCTTCTCCATCCCACTTACAGTTAAAGTAAAATCTGATTTGTGCTGCTGCAGCACTGCAGTCCTGCCTTGTGTTTGTGTACTGAGAACTGGCTGTGAAACTTGTTGCTTCCTAGTGACTCTCAACTTCATGCAAAAAAAGAAACCAAAACAAACCTCCCTCAAAAAACCCAACCCCAACTCTCCCACCCCCCTCCAAAAAAAACCCCAAAACCAAAAATCAAACCCAAAAATCATACTCCTCTTAGCAAAATTTTAGAGCTTTGTGATTCTTTACAACTGGTTTCTGTTTTGTTTCATTTCTGGTCCATGAAATACACTGTAGATGGCAAAGCATCTCACAAGGAGAAGGCTAATTTGGCAACGTAACTGATTTCATAATTAAGTTCAGAATATCTCCTGTCACCCCTGAAGGTTGCAGTTCTTAATGGATTGCCTTTAGATTATCCCTAAATCAAGCAAGGCTTTAAGAATGATGTTCTGTGGAAAACTAAAACAAGGAGGGATTAAAGTCACATGATGAAGAGACATCAAACTTCAAACCTTCTTAAAAAGTAGATAATCTGTGAGTTCTTTTAAGAAATGGTGCTTGGGTAGATCAGTGAGACAATAGGTGTGAGAGAGGGGGAAGATGGGTCAGATTTGGTAAAATCCACGTTTGGTGACAAACAGCAAGAGTTTCTTTTTGAGTATCCATTTCAGTTCTCTCGTGTGATAGGAGTGCAGATTTTCTGTTTCTGTTTTAACTTTTAGAGCTATTCTGGAAAGTATCGTGACAAAGTGTAAGTGTTTGCAAGCAGACAATTGGCACGATGCAGATTAATAATCTGAAGGCTGGATTCAGTCAGCTCCAGCCTTGTCATAGTCAGGGTCGTCATAGCCCTGCTGATTTCAGTGACTGCCCCACGGTCTGCGGGTCACAGAGCTCTGCTGTGGCTGCTCTTACCTGTTCCTGAGCTTTGCTTGGAACTGGGAAACGCCTGTAGAGGTCCCTATTGTACTGCAAATCCAGGAAACCACTTGGGGCTCCTCCTTTATGACCCAGTTAAGAAACAAACAAACAAAAAAAAAGTGCAGGTACTCATTAAAATCTCAGTGTAAGTAGTCATTAATTATCATGACAGCAATAAAATCTTGTACTATGACTAGACTTGGGGCTGCTCCTACTCTCGCTGAACTGAGTGGAAGCGAGAGCAGGTTCTGTGAGCAGCAGACCTTGGGAGCTGGAGGAGGAATGCACGAGAGGGAACTGTTCACTGGTCTGGTTTGGGAACACTGGTACTCCAGGCCCTTTTGGCCCTTGGCTGCACAGGTGGGAAGAGCTCTCACTCTGTGTGGCCGCCGGGGTTGGGAGCTGGGGCATGGGCTGGTTTTGGTTGAGAGCAGGGTTTGACTTGGTATGAAGCCCATGGCCTGTGGGCAAGCAAACCTCTAAATGAGAGGTTGCTTGAGTCAAATTAAAATTTTAATTCCATTTTTCATAAGTATAAACATAAAAATAGCCTATGAGGCACGGTTTCACAGACAAATTAGGGTTAAAACTGCTTTAAATGCTTATTCTCTGGAGCAGTCTGGGATGAGCTGAACTTGGTAGTCGAGGCATGTCTTGGCATAGCCATTCTGGGGGAGTTTTCCATTTGATGGTTTGGGGGTTTTGCCCTGTTGTGGAATTAGGGCCAACTGTGAATGTCACCTGCCTTAGCTCTGGGCTCAGTTTTCTAATTCCTAGAAAGGTTAAAGGTATCCAAAGGTGAGGTGTTGATTCCATGTCTGAGTCACTTAAATCCTAATTTTTAATCTAAACTTTTTGTTGGATTTACCTGGTGAATATTGGCAAGGAAGTCTCCTTGTATAGATTCCCTAGTGGCATTTCTTTCTGAAGGTATTTTGTCCTTTAATAAGCCAAAATACAGTTTACTGCATTTTGAATACCTGATATTCAAATGCCAGATGTGTTTCCTGACCAGAGCTGACCAAAGTGTGGCATGGCAGCATTGCCCTTGGCTGATGGGAGCCAGGCTGTTGGAGAGCCAGCCTGAGGTGCCCAGTGTGGGACAGCTTCCTAGGCAGGGCATGTCTGTGACATACCAGAGCTGAGTGTCCACACCTGCTGCCTCAGGCCTGAATTGCTCCTGGAAGCTCCTGGAAGGTTTTTGGAGCACTACTGCAGTGTGCCAGTTCATCTGCCTTCAGCTTCCAAGCCAAGGGGAACATTATGATCCAGCTACAGGAGTGTGAGAGCATGGGCCCTGTCACTCCAAATCTACTATGCTCTTTGCCTTTTTTAAAAATTGTTATTCAGGTTGTTTTGTTTGGGGGGCACAGGGAATCAAGAACCCTTCCTTTCTCCTCCTTGGAGAAAGCTCCACAGCTCCCTCTGGCAAACAGCACAGCCAGGCTTGAGACACGAGAGGAGAGGGCCGAGCTTTGCAAGGATGTCTGAGTAACTCGGGCAAAGCAAATTTGTTTGACATCATTTCAGTACGTAAGGCTAAGCCTGTTTGTGCCCCATTGTTATGGCAAATCCCACGATGGACGCGTTTTATTGACTTCTGCCGGCCGTTCGAGCGCGGCAGCGGATTTGGCCGTGAGCACTGTTCCAGGAAGCTGCCTAAATAGATGCCAATGCTGGATTCAAAGGCTGTGGGGCAACAGCTGGGCCTCACAGGGAGCTGTGGCAGCTTCACCACAGGGAGGGCCTGAGCGTTTCCCTTGAGTGCCTCCCTGATCTGCCAGCCGGGTGGGGGAAGCAGAGCAGGATGAGTCAGTGACACAGGGTGGGAAGGGGGCCTTGAGTTACAGGCCTTGCCAGAACAGGCAAGATTTGACTGAGAATTTGTCCTTTCTCCCTTCTTTTCAAGGCTATGGCATTGCATGTTCATGGGTGTTTCTTGGAAAGATGCACTTCAGGATGGGAAACTCAAGGAGGGCCTCCAAGTGGCCTTGTCTGTGTGATTTTTGGAAACTCAGCATCTCAGGTGCTGAGTTTTTGGGTATAAGTCTTTGTAGTTCTGACGCGGTACTTTGGTAGCTTAATCTGCCGTGTGTCTCGGGATGGATGACTCCTGCAGCACTGGCTGCTGCTGTCAAAGCAGTGCCCTTTCAGGCTGTCTGGGTTTGCCAGAGCAAACCGATGCCCTGAAACACAGGCAGGACTCTCAAGGAGCTGAAAGAG
The DNA here is from genome assembly GCA_013400275.1 of Rhadina sibilatrix. NCBI lineage: Eukaryota > Metazoa > Chordata > Aves > Passeriformes > Phylloscopidae > Rhadina > Rhadina sibilatrix. The sequence continues at coordinate 152,423 of VWYO01012676.1, forward strand.
AGGAAATTCTCTTGCCCTTTCCCCTTGCCTTGTTAATGCTTCTCTTGACTTCTTTGGTGGCATGTTCACGATGTCTCTTGTGCAAATAGATATGAAAGTTCTCCCTCAGGCACTTCTCAGCCGTCTCCTGAATTCCTTTCTCCATCACTAACGACATTTTCCATCAAGATTACAGCAGGAAAAAAATGTTCTCTATGGGCTAGGTGCTCCCCTGTGCGTGAAAAGTGTGTGCAGGAGCCAAGAAGCACTAGGAGTTTCTTCCTGATTGTTCCTAAGAAGAATGGAGAGTGACGCAGGGGAAAGGCATGACCTTACACCAACACACACACACACACTCTAAGACGTGCACAGAAATGTCTGTGACCTCAGCATGACAGTGAGGAATTTGGGGGTGGTCTGACCCAGTCGGTGTCCCCTTGCATTCCTATTCCTTCCTGACCTTTTCCTTCTGGCTGAGCAGAGTTCCTTTCAGCCTCATCCTTCCTGGCCTACCCAAAAGAGGTGTCTCCCTGCCAGAAGCAGGTGCCCTTGTGTCATTCAGGTACCACATTCAAGCTGCAGCCTGAAAGGACTTTAAAAGGGTGTTTAAGATGATTCCAAGTAAGGGTTAGTTTGATTGCTTTTTAAACCATTAAGGATTTGTGAAAGGTACTGCTGGAATGCCTCCACTGAGGGCTTTTCAAGACAATCATAAAATAGGGCTCTGTGATTTTCCCAATCAGCTCTGGCCTTACTCCAAGCCCTGCTGCAAGCTGTAATAAAGCATTTGTTGTCTTCAGTGGGTGCAGACTCAGGCTACTTGCACTGCCTTCAGTCTGTGGGTATTTAAGCGTTTATGGCTTTTGAATGCTGTGGGACTCTTAAAAATTCCTTTTTGTTGGTGGTGGTTTCTTGAGTGAGAAATGATATATAAGAGGAGCAAGGTGAGAGATACAAGCCATTGTGACACTCAGTGACAGCAACTCAGAGAGGTAAGTGTGCTTTGAATGCTACTTGAAGGTTAAAAACCCTGGTGGGGGAGGAAACTTGGGCACTTTGCCCAGTGTGTGTGTGTGTGTGTGTGTGTATAGAGGCACAATTTGGGTAAAGCCTGTTGAAGTCCTGGGCTGCCACAAGGTTCCTGGGAACTGTGCATTGTCCATAATTTCAGTGAATTGAAGTGAGACTGCTTCTCTCCCTCAGTACAAATAGTTCTGTGTATCTGCATTGAAAGAAAACATGGCACAGATGGGAGACGAATTCCCTTTGTCTTCCAAACACTGGAATACATTTGTTTAAGAGTGCATTGCTTCATTATTTGCACATCCTTCCTTCAGCACTTAAGCTGTGCGCTGAATTGCTGTTATGCCAAATGATATCTTTTGTGATCAGTGTCCAGGTGACATGGAAAAACGTGGTCAAATATTGACAGAGGTGCCCTGTGTGTGTCTGATAAAAAAACCTTTAACATGCATACCATACCTCGTGCTGATGAAGAGCTGAGGCTCTGCCCTAGATACCAGGTGGTTTGAACAGCAAGTTTGTCTTTATTTCTCATAATCTTTGTTGACCCAGAGCTTGGATTCATGCAGATCAGTACATGTACAGAAAGCCCTGCAGAAAACCTTCCACTGTCCTCCAAAGAACTCGAGGAAATCCAAACCCCACCAATGTGGGGGGCAGTTGGACCCTGTCCCCCGTGCCATGTCCCTCCTGTGGCCTGTGGAGGGTTTGGAGTGGGGGGCTCTGCCCTGGCACAGGGGCAGGTCTGTATGCAAAAGGTGCAGATCAGGGCCTGCACCATCCTCTTACTCTGCACCATTAGAGATTTAGTCCAGTCCTTTCCACATGCAAATTCCCCCAGGATCTACGGTCCTGTGCAGAACGCAAAAATGATCATTGATAGATATTACAATTAATGTAAATAAGACAAAATTACAGTTCCACATGATTTAATGCAAGTCACTGCCTCCAAGCAGAGGTTTCCACATATCACAAAGAGTGAGATGGTACAGAAACAGCTTGATCTGCTAGTTCAGAGGCTTGAGCTTGACCATGGCTCCTGTCTCTTATGTAGAGCAACAAGCTGCCTGGGTGCCAGGCAGGAGCTAAACATTTATTTAGCCTGTGCTAAGGGTGAGCAAGCAGCAAAGGGAATTGTCGCTGTGGGACACGAATGAGGAGACGCGAGTCCATTCAGAAGGCTGCTTGGACCCCAGACAGGAGGGGGCCAAGTGGTTTATTTTCCAAGCCTATTTTATACCTTTTCACAAAGCACCCACCTTAGAGGTGGAGACCCCTTTGACCATTGGTCACACCAAGGGTAAACACGCAAAGTCCCGTCCTCTGGGAAAGCGTGTAGAAAAACATCTTAGTTTACGATAGCATGACCTTGTGTACCAGTTCAGTCCTGGGAAAGAATTTCCCAAAACCAAAAATGGCAGGCACGAACCGTGGCTACAGGGAATAGCACAGATTGTGGGGCTGAGCCCACCATGCACAGGGCCTGATGTGTCCCAGGGGAAGCAGGCCCAAGGGACAGAGTGGTCATGGCATGGGAATATAATGACCTGACTCCTAAAGCTCTCTCCATGGTCACGTTTAAATTTCCCTTCTCCCTCAGTTATAGATCAGGACTGCAGCATCAGGAACAGGAGCCTGGGAGGCAGCAGTGCTGCTCTGACTCAGTGTCCACAGAGGAGGTGGTCCATGAGAAGTGCAGGAGTGGAGCACAGGGACAAAGGTAGGAGTCCCTGCCTCTGCACGTTTGGTAAGTTGCAGACCACACTTGTGCTTGCCTCCCTGCTGCCATCAGACAAATATCCAAATAGCTACGAGAATGCCACGGGGATGAAAGTGTTACAGACTTTGGAGGTAGTTCAGAGGTGCTGGGGTATGGTAAACCAACGCTTGGTCCATACGTAACACTTTGCATCTGTAGATGGAAAACCAGATCTTGCTCCCACCGTCAACCCTGGGGGAATCGGGCAACATTTCAGCAGCCAGCTGAAATTATCCAGCTGAAATTATCCAAAGATTCCCTTGGCCTGTCATGCTGCAGAGAAAGTGGAGCCTTCTCTGCTTTTGCCTCTTTCAGCCCTGCCATCCATAAACAACCAAGGGGAGTTTCGGGTGTTGCTGATTTTAAGGAAGTGGTTTTAAGAGTTTTTTGCCTCTGCAGAGCTTTCATAACATACAGTAATAGAGGCTTTTGGCAGGAGCAGTAAAGCAAATTGCTCCCACCCTCCCTTAGCATGCGGTAAGCTGTGTGTGTCCCAGCAACCACGTGACTGAAAGTCTGAAGACGGTGCAGCACCTGGGAAGGCTGGGAATGCCCGTGTGAAACGCGCAGGCTCCATGTCCTGCACAGAAGCACCAGCCTCTGCTCTCCCACGCTCGCTGGGCCCATGATCTCTGCCGACTGGTGCAGTTCTCTGGAACTGCTTACTTTGGAGATGATGGGGAATGTTCTGTCACTGGGGATGCACGTCCTTGCACCATGGTTTACTCTAAGCTTTAATTTTCTTTGCTTTTGAGGGCTTGCATCAGATTTCAGGCACTACTGAACAGAGACATTTGTGTTTATCTGCCTACCTGGTAAGGGAAAGGTAAGCAATTTTTATGTTTCAAATGCCTCTCATATCTCCCCAAGGGCGTTTTAGTTATCTCGTTCCTTAGCTGTAGGTACAGTTGTAGTGAGTGTAAGTTACAGCTTTCTCCTGCTCTATCTGCAAAGCAATCTGGATCCCGGCTGGGTTCATATTGCAGTATGCAGCTATCTACAAAAAGGGTCAGGACTTGGCACTACTGCCTTTCCCCCCTTGTTTTACATTAAACAGGTACCCACTGATTCCTCTGCAGCGAGTATCTGTTTCAGGTGTGGCTGTCACTGCTGTGGTGTTACTGTGTGCGTGCCGTGCCGCAGTCCTAGAGAGCAGCCTGTGCCTCGGAGCCTGGAGCACGCTGCTGTAATGTCCCTTGCCATAAAGCCAAGGGATGCGTTCTCGTTTGCATGTCTGAAAACTTTATTTAGGATCAGGGAACAACAAAGGGGTCCAGGGACGAGCACAGCTTCAAACAGATTCAGGGATGAGAACAGGACTAGGTTTAGGGCACAGGGTTATATCCGAGACCAAAGGGGTGGATCTGAGGGTCAAGGGCCAATAGGGATAAAGGGAAGTGGTGCAGGGGAGTGGCTAGGAGCCGGGGGAACTAATAGGATAACGGCGCTGCAGTGCGGCAGAATTAGGGCAGTGGGGGTTAAGGGAGGAAGGATCTGGAAAGGGTACATAAATGATTAGATGGGGGCTGAACAGGGGTGACATCAACTAACTAACCAATAATGTAACAGAACTTAAAAGATATTATTGTGTGGGAGGGAGGCTTTTCTCACCATCACCTAGAGGGTTGTTTCTCCCCATTTGCACTGGTCCCTCCAGGGCTGAGCCATAACTGCCCTGGTGGCAGGCTCCTGGGCCTCCACAGCTAATGAAGGGTTAAAGGGGTGTAACACAGGCCTGACATTTCCAGGTGACAGTAGGGATGACACCAGAGCAGTCTGTGCCACTCACAGGAGCAGAGGAGAGGAAAATGGTGTCTGTGAAGGTTTTGGGAACATCGCTGAGGTTATGCTGGAAATCAGACTGAAATGAGACTTGTTCTAGTTTTTTTTCCTGCTTGTGACGTAGCATGTGAGTCTTGCCCTTTTAGCCAAAGTCTGGGGGATGTAGCTGAATGCTTTGCTGGCATCTGATCTGATGCTACCATGATTGTAGCCTGGAGTTACAGTTCTTCAAGGCACTTGTTTTTGGAGCTAAGGATGTCCTGTCAGACTACTTGGCATCAGCACACTGCCAGTAGTGGGTTGTTCACATGTGAATGAGCAGTGACTCGACTTGATGCTTCTACTTCTACATCAACAGTTCTTAGTGTTGCTCTTCTGTTTGCTTCCAAGCTGGAGCTTCCCACTGCATAAAAGCAATTCCTCCATCCCTCAGAGCTGGCTACCCAGTTAGTCAAATATGAGCCAACCAGGACAGGTGTGCCTTGCTTTTAATAAAGTATTTAGCTGACAGGGAACTTTGAGCTGCTCTCCAGCTCTGCTAGGAGGTTCTTGAGATGCACTGCCAAAACATAGGCGTTTGGTGTTATGACTTCTTTTTGAAAGGTATCTTTAAATTTACTGCAGAAAATATGCAGATTACAGACAGGTATCTGGCTACCGACCATTGAAAAACCCTATTTGCAGCACTGAAGAACCTCACAGGAAAATTTAGATTTTTCTGTGTGTCACTGTCTTCGTTCAGCTGGAATGGATTGTTTGTATGAAAGAGAAAAAAATCCTACCTCTAGGTAAGATGTAGCAACAAGCATCAGTGTAACTCCCTTGCCTTGTCTACCTGAGTGAGAACTACACAGCATAAGCCTCTGGGAAATAATGCCAACAGTAATGTATCGTGCCTCTGATTTAAAATTCCCCAGCAAATGCTCTCCAAATGCACCAATTCTACAAACAGTTTGAAGAAGCCATGAAGTAGAAGTCCTGGTACGTACCACGAGAGGCAATGCCTGGTCAGGAAGGGTTGTGCAACATTACCAGTGTAGGAGAGACAGGCTTGCCGCCGACGGGCATGTATCAAACTGGTTAAGTGCAGCCGAGGGGCTTCTGACAGGATATTTACAAATTGGTGATATCCTGTTTATGGGAAGCATGTAAACAATCAAAGGCCGTTGCCCAAAGGCTCTGCTGTTACTCAGATCTGCGTAAAAGGCGGTTCCGACGGGAGCGATGCAGCCGGCAGCTCCCATGATGCGGCATGGCAATCAAAGCTGCTCCGCTGTCATTAAACGCGCACAGTGATGCACGGCGCGTTGCATAAGGTGCAGCGTGAGACACTGGGGAAAGGCTTGCACAGAGACCTCTGGTTTAGTTTAGTTAACCTTTAAAGTGGCTGGTTTGGAAAGATGGGTAATGAGCTTTGCGTGCTGTAGCTCTTCCTGGAAATCTCTTTCCTGGTTCACAAAGGGGAATGTTACGGGAACAAAACGGGGAAGAGTGGAGGAGGCGGGTTGGAGACAGAAGAGAAGAGCTGTGTTCTGCACAGGCTCTCAGGTCTGGCATGCTTCACCTGAGACAGGTTGTCTCCCGTGCTGGCTTAATGGGCTTCAGGCTGATGTCAGGCTGCTTGTGTACTGGGTTTGGGCAGGGTAGCTTAATCCGGGTGTGGAGCTGCACAGTGAGTGTCTGATGCTTGAGGGGGTGACCTTGGTTGTAGGCATGCTGCAAGTCAATCTCATCCTGAGCATCTGATGTGCAGCCTTACAAAAAGGGGGTTCTCAGGGATATCTATTGAAAACCCCATAAAGAAACTATTGTTGTTCAAAAGTTCAGAGACCAAATTTTTGATTGGCATCCTCAGTTAATTCATCCTTGTTCCCTAGCCCTTAATTTTTCTGTATGAAGGACAAAGAGCTTGGCTGCAGGAGGATTGATCAAGAACAGCCAGCCATAGCTTAGTGCTGTTGTTAATTTAATAGCATCAGTGATCTAATTGAACCCAGCCCAGGCCTTTGTCCTGTCCCACTTGATTTACACGCATGCGCTCCCAGTGTCATAAAGGAAATCTTCTGCCTCTCTTAAATAACACTAAGCTGCAGGAACGAGGACAAGGGGGTGGATGTGTAGATCCCACATGGAGGAGTTATCTGGGAAGTGTCACAGTCAGCCAACTGGCTGCTGCCATCTCCCCCCCAGGACACCCAGTTGCAGATTCCTGTCTTGTCCCATCTCCTACTCGCACCTCAAATGACCAGCACCCTCTGGTGCTGCATGGATGGAGAAATGGGACAAGTTCCCCTAGGACTGGACCTTTGTCTCCCCTTGGCCCTTGGGCAAACTCACATCTCCTTGCTGAGAGAGCACAGAAACATGTGGAAGAGGAATCCAGGCTGCACTCTTGAGATAGGTTGGGGAACAGCCAGCTCTGACCAGAGAACTGGGGTCTGTCTCCTGGTAGCTGACAGCAGCCTGACCTGCATAAATGGGAGGAAAAATCAGCATTGTAGGCAGATAGTTTCCACCTGTGCAGGAGCTCTCCCTGCCCTTCTCAGCCCCACAGAGGCCTACAGTTGTTCCCTGTGACTTCCAGTCAGTACCCAGTCTGTGGCGAAGTTGGCTAATCCATTTCTTCTGTGTGTACCTAGGAACGGTGTCTAGGGAGACTTGGAGGATACCTGAGAGGATGTTCAGACCACTGATGGGAGGAGAAGGTGACTAGATGATTTCACATAGTCTTGGTCATTCCCAAACCAAACCCTAGGTTCTAGGAGAGCTTCCCTGGGGACCACAGTGTCCTAGTTTGAAATGTGACTGCAGCAATGAATTGGGCAGCTGTGTTTATAGGCTCCCTGGGGCAGACTGTCTCATCACCTCTGCATGACAACAGCCAGCACAATAAAGGCCTGATCCTCACAGCCCTTTTTTTTTTTTTGGTCACTTCAGTAATAGTAATGATTAACAGTAATTATCAGAACAGTTGTGGGAGTGTCCCATAATGCCAGTGGATGGGGGAATTCCACTAAGCGCATCTGCTCCAATGCTTAGCGCTGGTTACCAGGCCAAACAAATACACCAGGGACCTGTGGCTCTTTCCTAGATTTGGTTTCTGAACATGTGCCGGCTAAGCTGGTTTCAGGTGGATTGCTGTTTACTCCATCATCCCTAATGACACATTGCTCCTGTCCGGGGTGCCCCAGCTCCCCGTGTGCATGGCTGGCTTGCAGGTGACAGTCACTGCTGTGTTGCAGCCAAAACGTGGAGTCTGCAGACAGCTGAAGTCCCAGTGGTGGAACAGGGCCTGGAGCATGGGGCGAGTCACAGCTCAGCGCTGCTTTGGATTCAGCAGGCCAAGCACAGGCAGGGGCACAGCCCTTCCTCTGCTCATATATGCTTGAGACAAAAGAGTGAAATATTTGTCAAGTGCTAAAATAAACTTCCCAAAGGGATAGAAGTCCATCCAGACAGCTGAGGCCTGTGATGGCTAAGATTCCCAGATGGAGCAGTGAAGAGTCAGAGGCTCTACTGATGGTGTGTGTGTTTGCAGCACATATTGCTCAGGCTTTAATGCAGGCCTTAGAGGCTGGTGGCATGCTTCAGCAGGTCTGTGCTTCTCTCTGACAGTGTCTCCCTCCTGTCTTCCCCATGCTGGCACAAGCTGTCCCGATAGGAGGTACAGGAGAGGCAAGGAAGGTTGAGACAGAGAGCCCACAGCCAGGAGGGACTGCTGTGCAGAAAACCTGAGAGCAGCTGGTGAGTCACACCAGTCCCCATCGCAGTGGATTTGCTGTCATTTCACTGTCCTGAGGTGGTTGTCACTCTCTGGGCAGAGCCATCGAGTGGGTGGGCCACACAGTCGTCCACCAGGAACAGGCTGTGTAGAAATTTCAGTTCTGCTGGCCACTGCTCAGGGCGTAAATGATGCACCCCTGCATGCACATGGTGACTTGTCAGAGAAGGCAATCTTCATCTTTGCATATGTTCTGTCTCTCAGCAGTTAATCCTTGTCCCTGGAGAATAAGAAATTCTGTGGAAGGGATGACTTCATAAACTCAAAAGAGGTGCTGATGGACACAGCAGCACACGGGACTGATGGGTAAGGGGCTGGTGTTCTCCCAGCTTGCTTGCAACCTGCTACGTGCTGTGGGGAAATCCCCTTTGCCTCAAGCTTTGTCCTTCTATTATTCCATTCTGTGTAATTGTTCTAAACAGTTCACCCAAAGCAAGGAGAAACTGTTGATAGATATAGGGACAGTGATATGGGGGGGACTTGGCTTGATAGCACTCTCAGCATGGGCACGGGTTTGTTTGGCACCAAGTAAAGGCAGAAGCCATGGAAAGACTCCACAAATGAGAAAGGCTTCAACCCCTTGGAGGCTAAGAAATCACTCAGCATGGAGCACTGGGCTGTAATTAGGAAAGGGAAATCACCAGCTGAACATTAAAAAGTTCTTGCTGCCCGTGAGATGTGTTGAGCCATTCAGGATTTGCCCAGGGGAGAGTAATGGCAAAGTCATACAAGACAGGAGAATGAAGTTTCAAAAATTGCCCTTTAGGGAGGAATGCAGCATGAACTGGGAGACCTGTCTCCCCTTTCAGTGCCATCTTCTGAGATGGATGAGAATTAGCTGCTTGGGGGGTGTTTCTCTTTCTTTTTTAAATTGTTGGTTAATGCCGACCCAGGAAGTTGGCAAAGAAATCAGTGAATTTGGGGAATTGTTCTTTATTTTTAATAGCAAAACAGTTATGTTGTCCAGTAACTTTGACCTCATGCTGTGTTTACAGGAAGAGGCATCGGCCACTTTCAGCCGTGGGTGCAGAATTTGAACTCTCATAGTTTATAGGAGAGATGGGTTGTTTAATTCATCCCTCACATTCATAGCAAATTTGAAACTGACCTTTAAATGGAGTGATTTGGCTCAAGGTTTTTCTTTGCTCCATTTCCTCCAGACAGTTGCATCTATGTATTCCAGTTAAAAATACATTCCCTTCTTAGGGCATTTGTGTTCCCGTGAGTCCCAAGATTTTTACCATTTATGATTTTCACAAAATCATGGAATCATTTAGCTTGGAAAGGCCCTCTAAGATTATTGAGCCCAACCATTCCCCCCAGCACTGGAAAGCCCACCGCTGAACTGTTACTCCAATGCCACATCTATATGCCTTTTATATCCCTTTGGGAACTTAATAATAATAATCTTGTGTAGTTCAAGTGAAAATGCTGTCAAGAGTGAGGTGCATTCCAATTGATGTCTGACCTTCTGGGAGTATTTCTTGAGTATCTCTCATTTTGTGCAATGAAAGCTTGCTGTATGTAAGTCTGATTACAGACATACTGACATGTACACTTGTGCTGTTCGAAAACTTCTGGATGTTTTTCCCAAAAATTTATGAAATGACTGCTTTTTGTTACTTTGCAGGTGTGTGTAACAGTGGTGAGTGCATCAGTGCAAGACTAGGAATGATTTTCTTTCCGTTTCAAAAATACTTTCTAGCAAGAAAAGATGTTGATTTCGCAAATTTGACCTGTTTTCAAGACATGAAACCAATGCAGATCCATGCCCACAGCAGCAATGCATAAAACCGGGTGCGAGTCCCACAGAAGGCAGCTAAAGTAAGTGGTACAGACACTTGCCATGTGTGATTTTAGTTATGTAAAAACACACAGATAAAGGGGCAGTTCATTGCTGACACACACACGTGTTCTTCTACAGCAAGTCCCCATGAGGAAAACTGGGGGAAACACCACAGAAAAATATACACTTAAGCTGTGTGTTTTCCTCTTTAAAGCAAAAAGGGCATGCTGCTCATAGAAAGTGCTCTGTGTCATCAGTGATGGATACACTGACAGACAAGGCTCAGACTGTACCCCTGCAATAATCACTGCTTTGAATCTGCTGCTCTGTCACAGAAGGGGAGACAAATGCTTGAGACACTGCAAGGACTGAAGCAAGCTGAAGCGAGGACTTCAGCTGAGCCTCTGTACTTTGTAAAGAGAGGTTTTCTTTAAAGGTTGTTTTTAAGGCGGTGCAAGGCAATAAAAGCAAGCAAGCCTTCCGCGCAAGTTCTTAAGGTGTTTCCTCACATTCTCATTACACTTAGTAAAGAAAAAAACTCCTGAAATGTCAAAGCACTCGGGGGGCTACTCAGTGGTTGGGTGCCAAGGGGCACAAATCCGTGGGCGCCTTGCCCTGGGTGTGCCAGTTCACCCCAGCTGAAATTGAGGCCAGCAGCGGAGATGCACCCGTGATGCTCTGTTGCCCAACCGGTGCTGCCTCTCAGCATTGCACAGACTTGTCGCTCCTACCGGGACCTGTGGGATGCAATGAGCCTGCCTTACAATGACCCCATTGATGCTGCAAGGCCTCTTGGAAAACTGGCTCTTAAGGTGTGTGCCAGCCTTATCCCGAGAGGCATCCTCCACGTGGAGGAGGGGATGGTGAAAGCCGCACGCGAGGATGCCGGATGCGAGATGGGGCACTGTGAAACAAAGCACATTACAGAAAGATGAAACAAAGAGGTGTCCGTGATACTTGTTTTCCATATATTCAGAACCGAAAGAGGAAATTCCAATGAATTGCTCCAATTGTGTCAGCGTTACTTGGTATCTGGGTACCGGTACAAGGCTGTAATTAAACGTTGCCTTTCAGAGGATAAATCATGCAGGAATTTAAGGGTAAAATTAATTATAAAGTGGAAGTTCTTTGGTGATGCTCCTTTTTAAGGCATCTGTAAGCCCACACACAGAAACACGTTGCTAATAATTGCAGTTCCTTCCTTTACTCATTATGATCCCTGAAAGAGCAGACAATAAAATCCTTAATAAGGAGGATCAGCACAAATTAAAGAAGCAACAAAAACAGTCATGCTGCATCAAAAAAGACACCATCTGCATGGCATGACTAATTAGAGGGGAAAAAAGGGGACTTAGAAAAAGATTCCAACTATATCATGTCCCACTTCCTGTGGAGGGCCTCTTTCTAAATGCTACTTTCACACTGAGCTTTATTGCATTTATCTTGCCAACTCTCATGCCATTTAGGTAATTAATAAGCAGTGCTGACACACAATTCTGTAGCAACATGTTGCTTTTTTTCACTTCAGCATCTCCATGCCACTCTAGACCTAAGAAAATGCTCCAAAAGTAAGGAGCATTTATATGATGATTATAATGATTTGTAAGTACCAAATCTCTTGCAGCCCCCTGAATGAATGTCTTTATTACTTAGAACTGCATGCTGAACATGGAGTTGTATTCTGCAGTATCTTCTACAGTTACCTCTCTTGTATCAATACCTGCTTCTAGAGAAACTAGGGACACTTGAGTCATCAGCTGTTACAGTGCAGCTCAGTGTCAATACTTGGGTTTCTTTCACAGTGAGATATGCTTATCAGTGCCACAATAAACTGGGTATCGATATGCCTTTATGGAGAGCAGTAAGACAGGGGAGGATAATTTTCCCTATATAAGGAAAAGAAGAAAACCATCATTGCTGAGCAGCTTGTTGAGATGAAGCACACTTCGTATTTCAGGTAAATGTGTGCAGTAGGGATCTGGTGGGTGGGATCCCTCAGTTATTCAGTGGTGGGATGTAACTGGTCAATGAGGTCTTGCCTAATACAGACAGAGTGCGTGGGCTTCAACAGGATCCTTGAAAGGAATTTTTTTAAAAATAGCTGTGACTGGTTGGCTGCTCTTTCAAGGATCCTACAACTGAAAGAGGTGTTGTTTCCAGGAGCTGCCTGTGCTACTGGGCCATGATGAGGCCAAGGGCTGGAGGGGGGACCTGGCATACACACCCCCTGAGCTCAAGACCATTGTGGCCAGCCTAGGTGTCGGGTGAGGTGCTGGCATTCCTGGTGCCTGTGCTGTAACTTCATAAACCATTTCTGCCCCTAGCTCCGGGGGGCTCCGTGGCAGCTGCACGTGTGTGCTGAGGGCCACTCCAGAAATGCCAGGAGATGGGAGATGAGGCCAGGAAGTTTCCAGCTGCCCACCCTCGGGTGTTTGCCTAGTCTTGGTTTAGGAACAGGTGGTGTTCACGGCAGTGCAATGGCCCGATGGGCCCTTGTGTGCCGGCAGGTCCTACCCGGGCAGCTGGCTCCGGGTCCGCAGGACCTCGTGCCATTGCACGACGTCGCACGGATGCTTTGAGGGCAAGCAGTGACAGCGGTCCCGGGGCTGTGCCGTAGGCATCCACAGTCCCGGGAAGTCCCGGCATCACTGTCTGGCCTAGACTGCTCAGGGGGCTGGGGTGATTTTACAGCCCCAGGTACTATTTTCAGTGGTACTTGCTGGAACGAGGGGCATCTAATGTACCTGGGCATCGGCCGAAGGCCGGAGGGGGCAGAGCTGCCCCTCGACAGCCGGGCCGGGGCGCTGGAGCCCTGGCCATCGTCGGGGCATCGCCTGCGGGCAGAGCAGGGGGCGGCCCGGCCCGGCCAGAACGCCGGGGGAGGCAGGCAGGAAGGCGGAGGCCGAGCCGGGCTGCCCCGAGCCGGGCGGACCGAGTGACACCGCGGCCCCGCCTCTCCGTGGGCACATAAAAGCGCTGCCGGCCGGCCGGCCGGCTTCACACCGCTGCGCCGCTCCTTCCTCCGTCGCCTCCCTTCCTGCCTCTGCTCCCTCGGGACCGAGGGCGATGAACGCCGGCTGCCTGTGGCCCCGCAGCCTGCTGCTCTTCCTTGGTAAGCGGTGAAGTCCCCGTTCCCGCGGGCAAGGGCTGGGAGGGCATCGGGTGCTGCGTCCTGGGGCAGGGGCATTCTTTGGCTGTTGGGAAATCTGCGTCAAAGCATAAAGTTCGGGTTGCCTTGAGACGAAGCTGATGAGTCTCTCTCCGAGATGAAGTGCCAGGCGCTGACAGGTGTACCCGGGTGGATTGTATGAGCTGAGGAGTGGAGCACGCACACCACACTCTGTGGTGTGTTGTTACAGGATGTTTTGTTTCTTGTGCGATGCCCAGGTGTGCCCTGTGACTGAGTGAAGATGAACATTTCCCTTCTCCACAGCTTGGCTCCCAGTGCAGTCTGTTCTCTTTCACCTTGACCTGTCCTGTTTGTAGCCCAGTCATGCTGTCTTCGCCCAGGCCGTGCTCTGGGCGAGCTCAGTGGGTGAATCCTCACGGCAGCAGAGACTTTCTTGTGATAACAAAACAGGTTGTGGCCTCCTTCTGCTTCACACTTCACCTCTTTGCTGGGAGCGTGTTACCCTATTGTATGACATAAGCTACCTGAAAGTCTCAAGTGAACACGTGTATCCTTAGAGCATCAAGAGTCCTGGGGCCTGGGTGTGCTGTGATGCAAGAGCTGATCCTTGTCACACACCTCCACGGGGCGCTGGCAGTGACATGTGGCGATGGCTGAGAGCTGACCCTGTTGGGCAACTTGGGCTGTGTGGGCAGCAAAGTTCTGAGACCTGGCACACTCACACCTTGTTTTAATGACAAAGCATATTCTCACTCTCATGAGGTTGGGCTCAAGGTTATAGTTGATAGACAAACTCAGTTCCCAAGACTTCTCTTTTGGGACAGATATTTTTCTCACCTTCTAAGCCCACTGCAGTGTGAGTTTGTGTCTTTCGTCTTAGCCGGGTATTTCCATAACAGTTGATGGATCAGCTGTTGCACAGCACCTCACTTGCCAGGACATCAGGCTAAACATCTTGTAGTCTGTGAGTCAGCCATGCTTTGCACAAAACTGACACTGGTAGGAACAGGTATGTCTTCATGGATCTGTATATGAATTTCTTTGTTTCCGGGGCAGGCACACATCTAATAGTAAGGGGTGGATTAGTCATAGCTAGGTGGCATCATAACAAGTGCTATGAGCACTTTACTGCCTTCCCCTCCCAGGGCAGGAGTGTAAGCAGAGCTTGGTGCTTCTGGGAAGGCTGTCACTGGTGTTATGCCAGACTGGAAAAAGTTCCCTGCTGAATGGCTGAAGCCTTACTGAAGTGACAGTCCTTGCCAGGTTCATATCCTCACTAGATCCTGCACAGCAGAAAGGCAGTCGTGGGAGAGAGATGTCACTCACTCCTGAGGGTACATGGTGCTATGCCAGCCGCATGCAGATGTGGTGGTGATGGGGACAAGCCCAGGCCCTGCCTTTTCTGGGAGTTGCTGCAGGAGCTTTGGCACCAGTCTCCTTGTGCTCATTGTAATGCCCACTCAGTGGGGAAGGCAAGAGTTGGACCTCCAGACTCACTGGACAGTTCCAGGAACTGCTGACGTTCTGTTTTCCTGTGTCAGATTCTCCTGGCTGTTAGCAAATCAGCTCAACATAAAGATTGCTGCATCTGACTATGGAGAAAGTGTTAGTGGCTGATGTGTCTGGCTGAAGGAACAATGGATTTCTGCTTTTGTGGCATAGGGACCTCAGCCCCGCTGCAGGTGGTGGAAGGCAGTGTGGCCAAGGCACAGGGGGAGCATGTGAGTAAGATCACTGGTGTGTAGGTCTCCAGAGGGGTGGAAGCAGTGCTGGGGTGACTGGGTGCACATAACTGCATTATCTCTGCTTAAGGGATATTGTGTCCTGGTACAATGCTGAGGATGAACATATGAGCCTGTAGCAATTTTGGGGCACCAGTCTTCCCATGACAGGCTGGTGTTTCCAGGGCTGCCTTAGAGCTGCTGTGACCTGATCCTGGACATCCACAACTGTGAGTCTGCGGGGCTCTTAAATTAAACAGTGACAGTAGGGATGCTCACAGAGCCAGTGGGACAGATGGGCTCACTTCCATGTTCCCTACTCAGTTTACCCAAAGAAGGCCTTAGACAGTTAAGACATGCCCTGGATGTCTAAAATCAGGTGATAGGGATGCACCTTGATCTGTCTTTGCAGTTAAAATGGGCTGAGATCCTTCAGGTGTGTATCACCTGGGCACCTCTGCAACCCGTGCAGAGGGTGTAGGTGCTGCTGCTGTGGCAGAGAGAGCACAGAGGTGCCAAATGGGAGGCAGCATCATTCAGGTGAATTAGTACAAGACTGGCAAGCTTGGTGGCAGACAAAGCCGACTCAAATAATGAGTGAGCACTTAGAAACTTGGCAGTTACCCCAGTGTAAATCCCCCACAGAGTAGTCCTCAGTTTAGTGTATCTCACATGTGCATCCTTCATCCTTAGCAGTCATCCTGCCACTGGAAACTACAGCTGCTCACTACAGTGGGCAAACTGATGATTAACCCTTGCGGGTCATCTCTGATGGGGGCTGCGGGAAGCAAAGGCAGTTGGTCACTGGCCCTCATTTTCCTTTCATCCCTCATGGAAGGACAAGTGAGCAGCAGCATTACTCCTGTCCCACTAAGTGCTGCCAGTGTTAACCTTGCAGGAATACCCAGGAAGCCGGATGGGGTTATGTGCTCATGCCGTGATGTAGGAATACGACGTGTAATGCTCTCATTTCTGCAAGACACACGTGAAAATCCACCACCTCATTACTGTTATCTTGTACCCTGTGTTTGCTTAATGAACAGTGAAGGAATAAAAATATAACCTCTCCCAGGTGCTGTGTTTAGTATGCATCATCTGATAAATATCCTGGGAAAGGCTCTCCTTTGCCATTGCTGTGCGCAGATCCCTTATCCTCCCAGTGATATCAGAGAGGAAGTATGTGCATGGGGGAAAGGGCATAACAGAGCAGTGCAGCGCAGCACAGCGCAGGAAGAACTTTGCCCAAAAGCAGCAAATACTGCTGGGTATCAGCAAATATCCACGCCTGCAGTCCAGCCTTTCCGGCCTTGAGTGCCTGCAGTCAGGTGGAGGAGGCAGCTGCACCTGACTGGGATCGGGAAAGCCCTTGGGCAGTGTTGGAGGAGGAGGTTATTTTTAATTTGTCCCTCATAGATATCTGAATTGTGGCCTTTAACTGGGAACCATGCTTCCTTCTGGAGCCCAGAGGAGAACTGACCTGTCTCTTCCATGGATCTGCATTGGAGTTTTCTCAAATGCAAAAGCCAGGTTCTGCTAAGTCTCAAACTGGGAACTTCAGCTTAAAAAGCAGCTGCTTGGGTTATGCCCAGGTCAAGGAAGTGTGCAAACTGTGACAGAAATGTGTAGGCTGCATGAGATCCTCAGCTGACTTAATCCATCTGCCTAACAAGTGGGTATTTGGGATACCTCTGGCATATTTAGCCTTTTGTTAATTTCTGTTCTTTTTTCTGTGACACGAGGTATCCTTAGTGGGACACTGCTGCCCTGTGCCACAGCTCCTCCCTATCAAAGGAGCAACTTAGTCCATGGAGCACTCCTGAAATGTTCCCCTAGTTCCTGGGAAGAAGAACCTACTCAGTAAATCTTTTTCCAGCACCTTTTGGGACCCCAGGTCCCTGGGCTGCCACTGTGTGACAGTGATGTCTGATGGCCTCTTCTTTCACACACTTGAACCTTCTGTTTTAGCCATTTAGACTGGCCTCACAGAAATGTTAAAATGCTGCTGCTGAGGAAATCTACAGTGAGCACAGTGCCGCTTAAAAAATAAAAATCCCACCCTGAAAGTAAACTTGCATGTCCTGCCCCATTGGAGGGAAAGGCAGGCCCTGCTGAGTCATGGCAGGCACAGGAGTCTCCAGTTGCTACAGGGGCCGGCATCATGGATCTGTTACTGCTGCTCTGGCTCTGGGGGACATGGGCTCTGTTCATTCTTCCAGAGCTTGGTGGAAAACTGGCTTATTAGCTTTGCAAGGAGTGCAGTGTAGAGGAAGGTATGAAGGAGGAATGATGTTTTTAAAAATGTGGACACAGGAAGAAGCCCTGTCCCTCTTAGATATTCCTGCTGGTTTTGTGTGTAGCTGGAATGAAGGGTAAAGGAAGCCTACTAATCACCCAGAAATAGATGAGCTGCCGGAAATCCATAAATTGCCACTACTAGATTTAACCCTGAGATGTAATGAAACTTTCTAATAACTGGAGTTGAATTAGAACAATCAGGAAATTATGGAGGCACACTCCCTCCATTAGACATGCATGACCTGACAAGTTAATAGAGGCAAACAGCCCAAAGACACAAATTACAGACTTCTGTGGAATGGAAGTGCTGATGACTAAGCAGTTCATGAGCAGGTTAATTTGTGACCATAGCAGGAGTGCTAGCCAGGTGGATTTCATGGCCAGCTGGGGCAGACATTCACTATTCCTCCTGGACTAGCCATGAAGCTACAGGTACCTGTGCTGGCGTCCAAATCCTGTTTGGAAATGTTCCTTTAACTAGTGCAATACCTGAAAGCTGTGCCTGTTTCCTCTGGTGTTCTGCTGAGTAACAGTGGTCCAGGGTCCATAAAGTGGTCAGTAAACCTCTCCAAGCCCGTGGCAGTGTTTAGCATCTCATGTTAGTGGCTTTGCGAGCGGGCTTTTAACCAAGGAACTGCCAGAAGAGTGGGTGTCAGTGCAGGAACTGTCCAGCCCTTCAGCTGTCTTCAGCAAGGAGAGGGCTGAGGAAGTTCTTTGCTGGTAAAGAGCAGCTTTTGTGTTCAGCCTACCTCGAGCAGTTTGTGGTCTCTGGAGCCAATGGTGGGTGCTGAGCCTGGCTTAGCACTGACCTGGTGTGCTGAGTCACCAGCTGCACTGACTTGCAGATTCCTAGGAAATTCTCTTCCTGTGGGCTGTAGTGAGTCAAGGATATCTTGATTTTGATCAGCAAAAGGACTCCTCCTGTGATGAATGCTAGATTGTCATGCCTAATTGTGGAAGCCTGGCTATTTATTTCCCTTGCACAGGTGCCATGCCTGACCAGTCAGAAACCTAACATAATCATCAAATGGCCTAATTCCTGCCTCTCCCCGTAATCTCTCCAAGCCTGTTCCTGCCCAGTTTCACTCAGAGTGTTGGTGAGAGGTGGTCACAGACACCAGGTTTCTGTTCAATCTTTGCTCTGCATTATAAGTTTGTATTTTAGAGATGTTTCTTTGGGCTGCCATGTGTAATGTAGGCAGCACATCACTCAGGCCTATATTTTTTCAGCTTTCAGCTTTGGGTCTTTCCTTTCTCATCCATGACAAAAAGCTTCTGTTCTTCTTATATCAATTACTACTGCAGCTTAAATAGTGAACTCAAAATGCACATAGTTTTGACTATTGTTTTTATTCTCTTATAGGTTACCTATTGCAAGCAGTCCTGGGCACAACAGTGATCCCGTTATGTGGGCCTGGTGAAATGGAGAACTGCACAACAGCGCTGAGTAAGTACTGCACAGCTCTTTGCAAATATCAGATCTTTGGTTCCCATCTTCCTTGGGCTGGCAGCCTCATTGAGGTGCCCTTGGGAATCATTTTTCTCTGAGCCCACAGCCAGAGGTGCTAATGAAATATCCTTGCAGTCCAGACAGAGAACAGCCCACGCGTGGCCCAAGTTGGGATAACGAGATGCAAGCCTGAAATGAAGGACTACTGCTTCCATGGACAGTGTGTGTACATCGTGGACTTGGATGAGCACTACTGCAGGTATGGACAGGCCTCACTCAACCTGCAGATATCCCTGAGGTGGGCTTTGAGGTGAACTTTGATCTGGCTGCCATTGACACTCAGCTGAAACAGCAATCCAGCCAAGTATTAAATGCTCATAAGAAAGTGAAGAGGAACACCATGTCTGTAATGCTCAGATGCATTTAAGGAAGTGTTAAGCACATGTGCTGCCTCCAGCTATCTATGTGAGAGTATCAGACACCTGAAATTAGTGACCAACCCAGCTTAGACTTGGGACATTCGTTCTGATGTGCTTCCCTGTCCATCTGTATTTATAGTAGTATGAGATCCAGGACTCAGACACAGCACCGGGGTCTCTCCTTTGATCCAACCCATGAAATAAAGACCCTTAGGCATTTTTAAGGGTATTGCTCGTTTATCTGAACCATTTGCAGCCATCTCTAGGACCATGTGGGCTTGAGTTACATCAGTTTAAGCATCTTGTCCCTGAGGAAACAGCAGGCCAGCAGCACGGGATGCTCTGTGAGCTGCTGAGGTGTAAGCCCTTTGCCATGTCTCTGATTGTGCCTCTCTCACCCTCAGGTGTGACGTGGGCTTCTCGGGAGTGCGGTGCGTGCACTCGGAGCTCGTCCGGCAGCCCCTCAGCAAGGAGTACGTGGCGCTGACCGTCATCGTGGTCCTGCTCTTCCTCGCTGCCCTGTCTCTTGCCAGCTACTACATCTGTAGGAGGTGAGACTTGTGTTCCCGGTGCTCGGGAGGCCGAGCCAGCTGGAGGTGTCGGGTGTCTCTGAGTGCCTGGAACGCCTCACTCACCGGACAGCTCATGCACAGACCCACTCACCCGCGCTTGGAGCGTTCAGGACAGGCAGTGTGCTGGCAGCGTGGCACGGCCCAGACTGCAGGCCAGGCAGCAGCACTCCCAGGTGCCTGTTCTCTGGGGCTCTATAGGTTGGCTCATGCCTGTCTTAAGAGGGTGTGTTGAGATCAAGGAGAAACCAGACAGGGAATAGGGAAACTCTAGTTCTTTCACTGGTAATGCCGTTCCCTCAGGCGCTGGGAACTGGAGAGCAGCTGGATTTCTGCTAGCTGATTTGTTGACCTGCAGTGTTATCGTGGTGAGTGCGATATCATGAGCACTGCCTTAGCAGCTTTACCACGGGGGACAGTACTCTTCTCCACGAACAGATCCAAAGCAGCAGGAATCATTCTCCACCCTAAAAACTAGTGATAAGCATTTATCAGAGAGCTGAGGAGGCGGAACAACTCCAGAGGGCGAGCTCAGCTTCCCTGACCTGGTAGGTAGCTAGGTGGTTACCAGCAGGATTTCTCAAAGACAAACCTAGTACCAGCAGGAAGACTTTAATGCAGATGCGGAATTTTCAGTGAAGAGTCGAGAAAGGAGGCTGCATTCAAGTGATGTCAGACCTGGAAATGACCACAGACAGAGACTAGCTGCTAGAGATTTAAAACATGTGAGGAGCTCATACAGCTTTTTTTATCTTCCTTCCTTTACCCCCCCACTCCCCATCACTCCCCAAAAGCAACTGGCTTTCCAGAATTCACATTTCTCTCTTCTACTCCAGGTACCGAAACAAGAGGAGACAAACAAGTGCCAGTGAATACAAGGAAGTTGGTGCCCTATAGGAGAAACTGTGGCTTCCTGCCGTGTTCTGTTCGTCTGGATGGACTCGGTGGCAACACATCTATTTAAATGTTATTTGTTTTTTAATAGTATTTACCATATTTATAACCTTTAAAAAATTTCAATTGTTTGGTGATTCAATAAGCATAGGTCAAGCATTTTATTTTCAGTGTTTTATTTTTTTATTAAATAATATTTCCTAAAGTGAATCTGTGGTTCTTTGGGATAGAGATATATTTTTATAAAAACTCATCTTCTTGCTCTGGAGAGAAGAATTTTATATTTATTCTTGTGAATATACTCAAAGCAATTGTATTCCTTGAAATAAAAGTTTTAGACAAAGTCAAAATGTCTGCTGATTCTAGAGAGTGGTAGTGAATGGAGCTACCACCAGCTGGTAGCCTGTCACTGGGGATGTTCCCCAGGGCTTGGTACTGGGACCACTCCTGTTTTATATCTTTATCGACAAATCCTCATGAAAAGAAAGACATGGAGAGCCTGGAGCACATCCAGAGAAGGGAGGTGGGAAAGGGTCTGGAGCACACACATGATGAAGAGCAGCTGAGGGAGCTGGGGGAGCTCAGCAGGGAGAAAAGGAGGCTCTGGAGGGGGCCTTCTGTCTCTCCACAACTCCCTGACGGGGAGGGCAGCTGGGGTGGGTCGAGGGATCTGCTCCCAGGGAACAGGGACAGGACAAAAGAAAAGAGCCTCAAGCTGGGCCAAGGGAGGATTGGATTTTGAAGAAAAATTTCTTCACTCCAAGAGCTGTCCAACCCTGGCAGAGGCTGGCCAGGGCAGTGGTGGAGGCTCCATCCCTGAAGAGGTTTAACAGACGTGTAGGTGTGGCACTTGGGGAGATGGGTTATTGGTGGGTTTGGCAGTGCTGGATTAATGCTGGGACTCCATGATCTTAGAGTGAAACACAGCATGGCTTGAGTGAGCAGGGCCTTTGAAGCTTCAGCAGTTATCCTTGGAGAGAGACCACAGTATTACTAATAAAGTGTATCAATGGACAGTTTTAACTGGCACAACTGAAGGAAGTCTTGGAGGACAGTTCCTAGTGCAGCATATCCAACATATACTGCATGACAGCAGCACAGATCTTGGCTCATCCATCCCCTCAGCAAGGTTGTGCTGTCTGTATTTTGGATTGCAGCAGGGAGGCAGCAGCACAAGCTGATGAGTCTCAGCGGCTGGACACACACGTGGCAGCTCAGGGTGTGAGTGCAGCTACAGCAGGACACCTGCTTCAGAACCAGCTACAGCAGGACATCTGCTTCAGAACCAGCTACAGCAGGACATCTGCTTCAGAACCAGCACAAGTCCTCCCCACAGAGCTTCTGCCACAGCATCCACTCTACAGCTTGGAGCAGGGCAAGGAAAACTTTTGAGTTTTGGCCATAAATATCTTGTTGGCCTAAAATAATGACAAAATAGCCTGCTGTGTTTAGCTGAACCCCAGGCAATGGCTCCCTGTGAAACAGGAAGGATTCTTGCAGCACCTAAATCATCCCTGCTAATCCCATCCCTTCTCACACTTTCAGAAGATGTGAGAAAAAGCCCAAGCTTTACGTCATTCCAGGTCATTGCCAGACATCCTGGCAGGCTGTGTTGTTGGGCGTTCATGGGTGTGAGACCGGTGATCCCCTGGCTTGTGCAACAGTGGGCTATCCTGTAGGGATTATGCTTGCCGTGCTGGGTCTGTGCAGGTAGCCCGTGGCTACATTCTGCCACCTTCTGAAGTGACCTAAGGGCTCAGTGTTGGCAGTGCTACAGGGCTGTCCTCGCCCAGCCCGCAGCCCGGGTCAGTCACTGGTTGAGATGATGTTGGTTGGTGCCAAGTTCTCCCTGCTCTGCCTGGACCCTCCTGTCTCCCTTCAGCATTGAACTAGAAGAGGATTATTGGTCATTCCCAGTTAACTGGGTTAACTCTGTGTCACAGGGCCCTTATTAGCTGCTCTTCAGCTTTTCACTTCCTCTCTCCTTCTGTAATCCAGTTGTGACACAGGAACCTGTTCTGCTGGGTAACTGGTAGCAGCTAATGGCAATTCCAGCCACAGCCTCGTTGTTACACAGCCTTTCCCAGTGGGAAGATACGTCAAAAATCGATTCTTGGAGCTTCCTTCCCTTTGTGCTCTGACCCAGTTAGGATATGTGGTGACATACCCTTTTTTCCCCCTCAGGCTCCCCTGCCTGTCTGTGAACAACGCTGGCCAGTCCCTGTTTATCCTCCAGAAACTTTTCCTGGACTCCTGGAGAGACTCAGCCCAGAGGCCTGGCCCCCAAACACTGACCTCTTTGCTCCTCTGCTCCACTTGGCAGGAGAATCCCAAAAGGGGACCTGGGCAGCCCCTGGAGCTGCAGATGAGTGTTTCTGCTGCAGCACTCAAACCCACATGCCCCTTGCTGCTCTTGCAGGTTACAACTGCAGTAACAGCAGCAGCCTGGGGTTTATCATGCCTTAACACCCTGGGTCAGACACATCTAACAGGAATAGTCCACTTTCAGGCCTGTGCAGGATTTGTTTGGAGTTTTTTATCTGTCTTAACTTTTAGCTGACTGTCCTGATCTAGCTTGGGCTTTCTCCACCTATCCTGTTGCTCATCTGACTCCCAGCCCACAGCAGCCCTTCTAGCACCCGTGTTTTTCTCGCTCCTGCACATGATTGAGAAACTGCAGAGCTTAGGGCCACATACCAGCCTGCCACCTCAACAGCTTGTGCTGGCTGGACCAAGATTGCCAGTCCAGCAACCACACAGCCGGGTCCTGGGGACACACCCCAAATAATTTGTCTCTGAGAGTGAACCTCCCTCATTCTTTCCATGGTTTCTGCTGGCACCACCTCTGTCCCTCTGGTGCAGCTCTTCCTCACCTGCACCACCCACTGTCGGAGTCACCTTTGGCTGCCTCTTTCCTGCGGTGAGAGCACCTGTGGTGTGTCTCTCTGCCAAAGCCTTCCTGACACAATGGCTTTGCCTGCTGCATGAGTCTTACAGGCTCCTGCCAGGGCAGTTTTTCCCTGCCTGTGACAAACTGCTTCACAGCAGAAGGGGTGTGAGGGGGGATGGGGACTAGAGGCTGGTGCTGGAGAAAGCCACCTGATGACCTGGTCATCGTACAGGTAGGTGACAGGTGGCCATCAGTCTTCTGGGTCACTGTGCAGGGTTTCTGCCTGGGACACTTGTGCTGGCAGCTGTCTGGAGGACTGAGCAGCCACAGCTCCCATAGCTGCAGGGGTGCTCAGTTTGACTTCTCCCTATCCTGTCTCATTCCAGATTTGCCCTCTTGGTAACCCTGCCCTGGGATTCTTGCCCACAGGCCTGTATATTTTATCTGAAACTCATTCCAGCCTCTTGGGATTCAGGCAAAGGCCAGCTGATGCTTGTTTTCAGGCCTGGGGCTGTCTGACCTAGAAAGCAACAGCAACTCCTTCCTGGTGTCCTGTGGAAGGATTGTGCTTGTGTGAAGGCTCACTGTAAATCCTCCAAAATGCTCCGGCTTTGTGCAGACATCACTGGTGTTGCTTCCTCTGGTCACTACATGGCTGACTTGTTTTAAGAGGGCATCCGAAGAAAAACCTTTCCAAAAGCAGCCACCACCCTCAGAACTGCAAAGAGATCAGAGTGTGAGTCCCCACAGCACCTTAAGCCACCCACCACCTCATCACTTCTTGAGGGACAAACCTTTTCAGTGTCTGAGCCTAGGTGCCAAAGCTAGAGCTGCCATTTGCAGGGTGTCTCTGGCTGGCAGTGTGTAGAAGCAGCCCCGCTGTGGTTCACTTTGCAGCTGCAGCCCACAGGGCAGTGCAGTCAGCTCCAGAGCTGACCCTGCTGTCCCCACAGGCCCCCTGCCTTGGCTGCCTCCCGTCTTGGGCAATCTCAGCGCTCCGGGATTCACGTGTCCCCCTCGGCGGGTTTCCTCGGAGTGCGTCAGCCGCAGAGCTCAGGAAGCCTCGGTGACTGTCCTGGTTACATCACAGAGGCGGAGGACATTCGGACAACTGCTCCTTGTCCCTGCTGAGGCAAGCCTGGGATTGCACAGCGCATCTGGCACCTCATCCCGGGGCTGCTCCTGAGAAGGGCAGGGATGGAGTTCAGGGAGGAGAGAGGAGCTTCAGTGGGCTGGCTGGGAAGACTCACGGGTCATGTACTCACTGCATATCTGACCTGGGTCAGTAGCAGTCATCCTTTGTGTCTGTGCTGAAGAAAGGATGGGTGGATGGACCAATGAACAGATGGAAGAAGGGAAGAAAGGAAGGTGTTTCATCAGTAAATGTGGAACTTTAGTCTTGCACAAACAGACATCATTATTTTAATAAAGCCGGTGCCAAACCTAAATTACCCCAACACTCCCATGATATAATCCCATCCTATATGATTAAAAGATTTCTTTCCCAGCAAACTTGAAGATTAAGAAAACTGATCAAAAATATTAAGAAATCTCTGTGCCCTACCCTGACGGATGCCAGTCTGATCCTTCTGACCCAGTCACCAGAGGGCATCAGCCTCTTGATAGGAAAATCCAGTTGGAAGTTAGGAGATGAGATACAGTAGTGAACAGGCACTGGCCACAATTTTGAACTGCCATTTGTCCGTGGACATTCGTTCCCAATGGTCCTGTGACAGTGGCTCTTTCTGCTCTGGTTTGTGGGGCTCGTTATTGATGCCCTTCACTATAATGGGAGGCTGAGGAAGTTGGAAAAGCCATGTGAAGAGGAAGAGAAGTCAGTACAGCTGCCTCTCCTGGAGCTGCTGTCATTTGTGTGGTACAGGTAGGGAAATTGAGCTTAATTTTAGGAGAGAAAACTGGCTGATGGGAGTGGATATCCATCTGGATATACACAAGAACAGGGGAATAAACCTTCAGGTCATTGCTGAGAGGGGGATGAGGGAAACCTGACTGAGGAGTTGTAATAAGGGGACAGAAAATCAGAGAATAGAGTTTCAGTGAGAGCAAGAAAGGATGGTGAGGGGTTCGACAGCAAAAAAAAAAAAAAAAAAAAAAAAAAAAAAAAAAAAAAAAAAAAAAAAAAAAAAAAAAAAAAAAAAAAAAAAAAAAAGATACAGAAGTGAAGTTGGAGGAAACAGGACTCAGTACCTCACAAAATCAGAGCACCTGCGACCTCCCAAACACATGGAGCTCACTCGGGGTCAGCTCACCCAGCCCTTGTCAGTGCTCCCCAGGAGGAGAGGATCATTGAAAAGGGGAAGGGCAAATATCACAAATCAAACTGGTAATCAGACTCAGGATTGCTTCTTCTCCCAGCACATTCACCTATTTATTTGGATTTCCTTTCTGCTGTGCTAACTGAGCTGGGGTATTTAATTTCAGCTGCTTCATCACTGGTCAAAGCTTCTTGGTTTCTTTTCCAACTCACCCAGGTTGTTCTGTTCCAATGAATTCCTATCAAACAGACGATAACGAAATCCGTCCATCAGCTGGTATTCCTGACAGGTTGGGAGTCCCGTGACGCTCCTAGCGCTGCTTTCGTTCCCATCTAGCGGCCACCTGGAAGATTACACTCCCCGGTGCTCAGCTCTGGGCGGGAGTGTCATCCCGTGCTGGCACGCCTGGGGCTCGGGCTGAGTGGGAGCACAGCCTCCCTGCCTCGTTTATGGCAGGCCATGAGTACCTAGCTGGGAAATTTCTTGTAGGAAAGCAGTGTTTTATGCTCATCCTAAAAAAGACAGAGAACATTCTGAGCTTAGAAATACTGATATTTTT
The DNA here is from genome assembly GCA_013400275.1 of Rhadina sibilatrix. NCBI lineage: Eukaryota > Metazoa > Chordata > Aves > Passeriformes > Phylloscopidae > Rhadina > Rhadina sibilatrix. The sequence continues at coordinate 178,736 of VWYO01012676.1, forward strand.
GTGTGCATCAAAAAAACGTGGAAGTTATGGCTCTCAGCATTTTCTTAATGCAAAATCTGGAGCACCACCACCGCCAACGTGCATAAAATAATAATATTTTTGGTGCATTGCCCTGTTTGGGATCAGAAATGGAAGCTGGAAAACCTGACTTCCCAAAGGGGCAGATGCATGCCCTTGGTTAGTCCTGATATTAAATGCAGAGTTTCTCTGGAAGGTTCTTACCTGTCCTTGGAGTGATTAATCACTAGTGCAATACTCAGTTACCTTTCATTTATGGCAAAGTTTTCCTTTCTTTGGAAATCAAAAGATGAGCATCAGCTGTCAGAGCTGTGCAGCCACCAAGAGCCTTTGTCAGCCTCATCTCCACTTCTGCAGGAACCCTGAGCTCAGCCTGCCTTTGGTAGAGGCTGGAAGCCATGCCAAGCTCTGTGACAGATTTTATTCACCCCACAGCTGCCCTTCCTGCAAATTCATCACCTTCCAAATGAGCTGCTCAGGTTGGTGGTCTAAGAAATCACCGTGCCCTCCCAGGGTTTTGGCAGTGACCTCAGCCCTGAGGCACTGAGCCCACCGAAGGCCAGCCCGGGTCTCTGACTGCTGCAGCAGGGATCTGGCGGTCGTGAGCAGCAGGGAAATGCAGTTTGTGTCTCTCCTGGCCCGGGGCTCAGACCTGTGCCAGAGAAGGCTGTCCCGTGGCCTCCCCTCTCTGCTGCTGAAGTGATGCTTTACCCGTCTGTCTCCTGTGCAGGTTCCTGCCCGTGGTACAGCGTGGAGTCACCGCTTCCAGCAGCAGAGTTCAGGGGCTGGGGAGAGGCTGCCTTTGTGCCCCACCTGCTGCCCCGGAGGTCTGGGATGACTGGGATGACTGGGTGGGGGCCGGCCGGTGTGGCACTGCTGCAGAGGACAGCAGCACTGAGGTGGGTACCTGGCACCCGACAGCCACAGCTGACAGGCACAACCCAGCTGGACTGAAAAACTCAGAGAGCCCGGACTGGCCTCTGGGGAAGGGCTGCAGGGACAAGAGCAGCTGGCCCCAGAGCACGGGCATGGTGGCTCTGTCCCTCGGAAACATGCTGGGAGGATAAGGACCCCATGTTCACGAGTGGAGCTGGGACAGAGCCAGTGTGAAAATCCATTTTGTGGAGGCATTTTAAGGTTGGTTGAGCACAAGGCCACTTGTTGCAGGCCAAGAGGGCCCCGAGCAGTCTCAGCTCTCCTCTTCCCAGTTTCTTCTGAAACAAAGTGTTTACTTCTTCTGTAGCTTCATGTGTAGTGCCTAACCCCTGCAAAATGAAGAATTTGGAATTCACAGGGGTCAAGATACTTGAAATGTGATTCTTATATTGTCACTGTAGGACCAGTTCCAAATTTTCATACAGTCTTATGCATTTTTTTTCAGCTCAACTCTTTTAAGTGTTTTTTATTTTATTTGCCACTACTTTGCTAATGGGAGGGGAAAATGGCTATCTGGCTGCAATGCTTAGTGGCCTATTTCATGCATGTTAAGATAAAATGTCTTTAAATCCTAAAGTAATTTAACTGTAGGCAAACACCATTGAATTTTCTTCCTCTCTTTACACAGAAACATATTAGTCCCAGGCAACTTGAGCTCTCAGCACTGCACTTGCCACTTCCAGGTTTCTCCCTCCCTGCTGAGGCAGGCCTCTGCTGCTGCAATGTCCTGGCTGAAGCCTACAAGGAGAGGAGCCGCACAGACACCAGTACAGTGGTGATGTTGAGGGACATTTTAGGAGTGGCGAGACTTCTTGTCAGCAAAGCACAGCTTTGAGAGTGGGATGGCTCAAAGCAGAGCCTGGGCTTTGCTCCACGGGGGCAGAATGTGCCTCCCTGCAGTTGGGCTTGGGCGGACCCAAACATGCCAGGGTGGCATGGTGGTGTGCCAGTGTAAACTGGGTCCTGTCCAAGGCCGCCAAGAATAGGGTTTTTCCTACAGGAAGGCAAACCTACCCATAGGAGGAAATGAGCCCGTGCCTCGGAAACCTCCTTCACAGCATGAGTGTGCAATCTTTATGCAAATGAGCCCTTACTCGGGCGGTGTCTCAGCAGCCCAGTCCTGGGAACAGCTGGTCCCACGCTGCCGGGACACACACGTCACACACAGGCAAGGGGGGCAGCAGGTGACAAACGGGGAAGGGGGGACACCAGGTGCTCTACCTGCTCAGGTTCTGCTGACGGGTGGAAGCAGCTTACAAAGCCCTCGCTGACCCCGGCTTCAGCACGCTGACATGAGTGCTCCCGCTGCCAGGAGTGCCTGATTCCAGCAGCACCTTTCTTGTTTGCCAAATTTCACGTCCCTTTGCTGGCACCCCAGCACAGTTCAAGGCAGGTGGAGTCACGAGGGCACAGCACCGGTAGGCAAAGGCAGGCTCCACCAGCAAACAATGGGATTTCCAAGGGAGCATAACTAACATGCCTGTGAAATGGAGTGTTCTCCTGAGCTGCCTTGCTTGCTCATGGCCTGTGAAAAAAAATTAAAATCCAGAGTGATCTACGTAATCATTGCTGTGCGTAGGAAGCCTTGCCCGGGCTTTGTGCTGGGGAAAAAACTTAGCTATGGCAAAGGTGAGAGGAAAGAAGTTGCTAATTGCTGTTAGGCTTCTCCCGTGATTCATTCTTTCTCCACATACCAAATGACTTCAAATAGGTAAAGAAAATTCACCATCTGATGCACTGATGCAAAGGCACTAGGAAGATCTCAAAGCAAAGAAGCCAAGACTTAAGCTGCACTTCCAGGAGAAAATTCCCAAACAATCCTCACATGTCTTGTATTTCTCTGCTGCTCTGACCACAACTGGAAATAATGTGCAAGGCAGGGGGGAAACACCACACTCTCTGTCACATGAGGCTGCATTCCCCCAAAACAGGCAGTACTGTATAATTTTCTCAGAGGGTCTGTGCTGTCAAATGAGCTGTGACAGACATCTCCCAGCTGACTCCATACCCCAGCCCCCAAGGTGAGGACAGGGATATAGCAAACTCAGTCAGAATTCCTACTGCAGCTTCCATCAGCACCAACATGCTTTAGGTCAGCTGGACTTCCACGGCCGAGGCCCTTTAGCCCAGATTGTTGCCACTTCATCTATACTACAGTGGCATTTTGGTTTGGGGAAGCTTTTCTTAATTTGGAGATTAGTGGCATTTTGGTTTGGGGAGGCTTTTCTTAATTTGGAGATTTCTCTTCTGGCTCTTTTTCAGCTCAGTCTTAAGACACTAGGGCAAAATCTATTTTTTCAAGTATAGGCACCATTTTTCCAGCAGCCACCCTGCTCACATAACTACACCCAATCTCCAAGTCAGTGCATCCTGGATGGACTCAGGATCTCCCTGAGCTGGGAGATCTCCAAACTCCATCAACAGTAGTCACACAGCTTCTGCTTGTGAAGCTTGAGCGTGCTTCACATTTTAACATTTTCTCTTTAGGATGAGGACTTTTTGAGCCCTTGCAGAATGATCCAGTGGCTCCACACACCTTGGGGAGGTGATGAACTGGCTGCTCTCCTCTGCCAGGCACTGTTCTGGGCTGCAATCCTGGAGACGTTAGAGAGATGACTGGATTATTTTGCTCATCTAACGATGGTGTGCTGAGCTGAATATGTAAAACAATGTGCACTGCAGGTGAAGCACTATCATTCTGAAGGTAAAGGGCTACAGTAATGTTACCAGGTAGATGAATGTCAGGCAGTGGCTACAACAGCGGAGACTTTGTTTCCTTAGAGATTCCTATCTAAAGCATCTTCCCTCTTCTGTCCAGTGGTGTCAGCAGGGTGGGTTTGCACTGGGGTACCATTGGGGAGCCTGGCTTGGGGTGCACATGGGGATAGCCTTAAGCCTGCCCTCTTCACAGAGTCCTGGGAGAAGTTCCTGCCAATTGCCCCAGGGAAGTAGAAGAAAGGGCAGTAGTTTTCCATGCAGCATGGCAGGATGTGGTATTTTAGAGAAGAAGATTGTTAGCTGAGGGGCAGCTCCCCATTCTAGTGTAAATCCAGTATTGCTTCACCCACGTCCTGTCTTCAAGGCCCTTAAAATTACTGCTGGGGTCAGGATGTGCCCCCGAGCATTTGCAGGTTGAGCCATTGCACAAAAAGGAGTGGGTGAGTGCTGGAGGATGTGTTTGGTCAAAGGAGAGCTGTTCAGTGCATGCTGTGTGAAAAACAGAGCAGCTGAAACTGAAGACAGAGTGCTAACAGCAGGCAACTTCCCAAAAATCTTCCTAGCAGGTGGCAGAATGGCTGTCCTGGGCAGGCTTGCAGCACGTTACCCCATCCCTGAATCAAAACCAAGCTGGGCATGTCCTGCTGACCTCTGCCTAGTGCCAGTGAGAGGCAGCGACTGGAGCCACAACATGGCACAGGGCATTTTGCAAGTGATCAGGCTGCGTTCCCCATTGCCTGCCATTCAGGAAAGCCTGTGGAAAGCAAGTGTAAAACCCCACTGCTGTGATTTGGTAACATCACACTCCTTAGCATTGCTGCGTGTTTCATCAGATTAAGTGGGGATGCTCTGGGTCCCTGGAGTTGATGTCTGAGAAGGTACCCCTTAGATTTTCAGGAGGGACTGTTTTTTCATTTGTATTGATATAAATGACAGAAAATCCCACAAAATCTTATCATCACAAGGCCAGCAGATTCTGTTCTTTTTTGGTTTTTTCTCCTTAGACGTGCTCCAAAAGACATGCTCCAGTGCAGAGTGGTGGAAAACACAGAGCACTGGGCAGACCTTCCTGGGGGAACAGTGCATAAGTTATTCCCTTTCTGGACAAGTTTTGCTCCTGTGATCCCTGCTTCAGTTAAGTCTCCAGGAAAGGAGCAGAGCACAGAGAGAATATCTCCATCTTAGGAAAATGATTCTTTGCTGAGGGCTTTCTCAGCAGGGAGGCACAGCCACCTCAATGCCTGCATGTCTCAGGGGCCAACAGACTCTACCAATATCCATAAAGGCAATATCCAGGCCTTTCCCTTCCTTCCTCCCCAACACCCTGGCTATGCACTTGCATGCTCTTTATTACAGCAATCTTGATTTACATCAGCAGGAACTGGAGTCACACATGCCTCACTTCAAAGCTCCCTCCCTGCCTGTGAGGGAGCTGCTGATAGCAGCAGATAGTGGTGTCTGCAGCTCACTAGTGAAGTGAAAGTCTGGTGAGCTGCCCAGACAGACACCACTCTGGTTTGAGTCATTATCCTTTTCCACCTGTTCTCAGCTGGATGGATGAGAAAGGATAACTCATGTTCAAACACCAGGTCAGCTGTGCCCGCCCTTGCAAAATAAACATTTGATGTCAGTGAAGAAAATTAATGGGATGCTAATGCAGATACTTCCTTTCCCTTCACGCATTTCTCGGGGGTTTTATCAAAAGCAAAGAGAGTGAATAAGATCCCAGCAGGCACTCAGAGTCTCCTAGAAGAAACGATGTCCAAGCCCAGCAGCTGTCAGCATGGGTGGCACTGCTCCTGCACAAGTCCATGCCCATGCCCCGGATCATCATGGCACAGCTGGGAAGTGATGGCTGTGTCCTGGCCAGCCCCTACGCCACAAGCAAAGACAGGGATCAGAGGGGCAAAGAGATAGCACCAATGTCACCTGCCCTGGGTGCTGCTGGGTGCTGGCTGATCCCAGTCTGTGCTGAAGGTTTTCAAAATGATGGTGGAGGCCCAGGGAGGACTAGAGAGGCTCCTGAGCCCATCTCACCTCACTTCACTGCCAGCCTTTGGAAAACCAGGCCTGGCTCAGGGCAGGTGCCAAGAGTTGTGGCAGAGCGTGCAGCTCCCCGCACAGGTTCCCTGCTCACCTGTAAGCTGCACCCATTTGGGCTCGGCAGCCCTTGGGGCAGCTCCCTATTCCCTGGGATCAACCTCATGGACCAGCCAGAGCAAGGATTCTCTGAGCAGCAGCTCCCGCCTGGGTGTCCTGCCAGAAAACCCCGGGTGCTACCGGGAGGGAGCAGTGGCTCAGTAGGTGGCACTCTGCATTCACAGGGAACCAGCACCTTCCCAAAGGTGAGCCCTGCCCGTGCAGCCCCAGCAACTCACCCGCAGGCTCCGCTGCAGTGGGGCAGCCCAGGGGCTGGGCCTGGCAGCCCCTCTCAGGGCTTTCCTCCTTGCACCGCGCCTGGGGGTATCCTCTGGAAGTTCATCCTGGGGACAGAATCCAATCCTGGAAGAGGGCAACAGCCAAGCTTAGTGCCTTCTCCCTCACAGCACACACGAGAGCTGGGGCTTGTGGCAGATCCCACCCAGAATGTCCTGAAACGAGTGGCCTCTGAAGGGTGTTCTCTCCAAGGAACAGCCAAGCAGAGCTGCCATTTGGGAAGAGCTCCCCTGACGTCCCACCAGAACCTCTCCATCCATAGGGTACCCATCACCATCTTGCTGCATTTTCTGGACTCTGAGGAGTTGTGCTGGTTGATGTCAGGGTGCCCCTTCTTCTTCAAGGTCACAGGAGTAGCAGGAGGAATTTGATGAAATGACAAATTCAAAGCATGGCAAGCCAATTCCTCACTGCTGGCAGTCAATGAGATGGAGCTATCAGCTGGAGACTGGAGAAGAGAGGGAACACGGTGAGTCAGCTGCTGGCTATGTTTGGTCTCTAAACAGTGCAGGTAACAGGGGTGATTGCACTTGGGACATTCAACCTTTCCCCCTTTAAGCTCTTCCCATTGCTCAGCACTTTGCCAAGTGCAGCAAACAGGACTGGAATGTTCAGTGCTCAGTATATTTCTCGGACTGGACTTAAAAAAAATTAAAATGTTTTCAGTGAATCTCTGATTTTTAAAAAAGGGGAAAATATTTTGTTTTAGCAGCTGAAGAGAAGAAAAATTATGGGGCAAGCTGTGGTGCCTGGCTGAGGAAGCCAGCTTTGAGCACAGCAGGAGGGAGGAAGAGAGGGAGGATTCCTGGCTGACAAACCTTGCTTTGGCCATTCTCAAATCATCAACCCCATGTTTCGGCAGAAGAGACCCCAAATCCCAAAGTCTCTGCCTTTGGAGAAACTCCCCTCACATGCAAACGATCTCTGTGAACTCCAGGCACTGAGACTTGCAGAGGTCTTGCTGGAAGGGAACTCCAGTCCGAGGGGGAAAGGAGGAGCCCTGTGAAGCCCCTGACTGTCCCCCAAACAGCCCAGGAGCTGCTTGTTGACGGCCTGCAGAGCCCTCTGACGTGGGGTTGCAGTGATAAGCAGGATTTGCCTTTTCTCTGCTGTACCTCTGAGGACAGACAACAAAGGGGAAACACAACAAAAACCCCAGAAGTAAAACTGTCACCTCATGCCAGCTGTTTCAGACAGTTTCAATTGCACCACGCAAAAACGGCTGTCAAAGGTTTGCTGGAGCTCTCTGTATCAGCTTAACATCTGAGTGACTGATTCAGCATCTTCTTTTCCAGACCTTTGGGCATTGCCTCTCGGGATTGGTGTGACCTGGTAAAGGCACCAGGAGCTACATATCATGTATGCCTGTGGAAGAAGGGAGAAGGTTCAGTGACTGACTGACTTGGATCCCTGCCACCTCGAGCAAAGTCTCCATCAGCTTCCTGAGCTGTGAGTAACATTCTGTCCTCTCTCAGTTAAAAGGATCCTCCTTTCTCAATGCAGCATTGCCACCCACTGCTCTCCCACCCCACTGTGCCATGGGACCGGAGCAGAGGGGTACCAGTCCCTTCATCCTTGACTCCCTGGGCTTCTCTGAGTTCCCATGATAGACCAGCACATTACAACCTGCTGTCCCAGCTCTTCTCCCCTCAAAACAGCAGTTTCCTCTACAACTACCTGAAAGGAGGTTGTAGTGATGTGGAGCACCCAGTTGCTTCTGCTGTGCCTGCAGTGAGAGCACTGCAGGAAGTGGCCTTAAGACCAAGGGACACTCAGATTAGATACTAGAAAAATGTTTTCACTGTTTGGGTGCTCAGGCACTGGAGTAGGTTGCCCAGGGAGGTGGTGGACTCACCATCCCTGGAGGTGTTCAAGAAGCATCTGGATCTGCTGGCACTGGGTGATGGTTTAGTAGTGTAGGGGTCACAGTGGCAGTGCTGGGTTGATGGTTGGACTGGGTGATCTTACAGGTCTCTTCCAGCCTTGGTGATTCTGGGATTCTTCAGCAGATCTGCTTCCCGCTTCTTCACACAGCAGCTCGGAGAGGTGGCTGTGGGGAGCTGCCCGCCGGGGAGTTCTGCAGGTGCAGCCGTGAGTGGCAGTGGCCCCGAGGAGCACATTTGTCCCTGCCCGGTGGGTGCCGCCGCGTACTCAGCCGCTACTCCTGCGCCGCTCAGCGAGAACGCAGCCACCGAGGCCTGGCTGAGGGCCGGGTTTATCGCTGGAATATATTCCTCCGAGAGCTGCGGGAAAGCAAGGAGCACGGAGCCAGCCGACAGACAGGTGTGCCCGCAATAACCCGGCGCGGCCCCGACGTCATGACCCGCGCGTTATCCAGGTTGGCCAGAGAGACTGTGGGTACCCGATCCCTAGAGGTGTTCAAGGCCAGGCTGGACGGGGCTTGGAGCAACCTGGTCTCGTAGAATGACTCCTTGCCCTCGGCAGGGGGTGGAATGAGGTGATATTCAGTGTCCCNGAGAGGTGGCTGTGGGGAGCTGCCCGCCGGGGAGTTCTGCAGGTGCAGCCGTGAGTGGCAGTGGCCCCGAGGAGCACATTTGTCCCTGCCCGGTGGGTGCCGCCGCGTACTCAGCCGCTACTCCTGCGCCGCTCAGCGAGAACGCAGCCACCGAGGCCTGGCTGAGGGCCGGGTTTATCGCTGGAATATATTCCTCCGAGAGCTGCGGGAAAGCAAGGAGCACGGAGCCAGCCGACAGACAGGTGTGCCCGCAATAACCCGGCGCGGCCCCGACGTCATGACCCGCGCGTTATCCAGGTTGGCCAGAGAGACTGTGGGTACCCGATCCCTAGAGGTGTTCAAGGCCAGGCTGGACGGGGCTTGGAGCAACCTGGTCTCGTAGAATGACTCCTTGCCCTCGGCAGGGGGTGGAATGAGGTGATATTCAGTGTCCCTGGCAACAAAAAAAAACATCGTAACGTTCTGAGTTTCTACCATCGCCCGACTCCCTCTTTCTGAGATTCTGCGATCCCGCCCCGCTCCGCCCCGCTCCGCTGACGCCTCTCACGTCCGCGCCCCCAGCTCCAGCCGCCCATAAAGTGGGCGGCGGTGGCAGGCGGCTTCTCATGGAGCGCTGCGCGCCGCCGGCACCTGTTGTGGTACAGCGACTCCTTCCCCCTTTCTCTCGGTGTCTGTTGTCACCACCCGCCCCGGGACGGACGATGCGGGCCGTGGTGCTGATGGCCGCGCTGGCCGTGCTGGCAGGTGCGTGCGGGACGGGGCGGGCGGGACGGGGGAGAGCGGGACTCGAGGGGAGCCCGCGCTCGCGCCTGGGGGCAGCTCGCGCCGGAGGGCAGCTCGCGCCTGGGGGCAGCTCGCGCCGGAGGGCAGCTCGCGCCGGAGGGCAGCCCGCGCCTGGGGGCAGCTCGCGCCTGAGGGCAGCCCGCGCCTGGGGGCAGCTCGCGCCTGAGGGCAGCCCGCGCGCGGCGGCCGTTGGCGGGAAAGTGCTGAGGGGAGTGAGGGACCCCGCCGGGCGTGCGGGGCCCCGCGGCGCCGCGCTCGGCGGCGATCCCTCTGCCCTCTGCTCACGGCGCCGTTTCCCCTCCCTCAAAGCGAACCGTGCGGCCGCCGGGTCCTCGCCCAACGCCACGGAGCCACAGCGGCACGAGGAGCGGGAGCCCGGGAGCCGCGAGGGCGAGCCCGTGCCGGGTCCTGACTACGAGGAGGATGAGGAGGAGTACGAGGAGGCGCCGCCCGTCCACCAATACATCGTGGACGACTTGATCCGAGGTGAGTCGGCGGCGCTGGGATCTCGCAACTTGCGAGTCCCAACTTATGCCTTTTCTTTCTTGTAAATGCTTCTGTGCTTAGTTTGTGGAGTATGGAGCAAAAACGTGCTTGTGCTTGAAGCTGCTGCTTTAGAAATAGTTGTCAGGGGTGGAAACCTAGCGTGAATGTGCCCAGGGTGTTTGGCAGCTACATGCTAGCTGGTAGCTTGCTGTGTGTAGCTTTATCTCCTGATAAACCTCACAGGAGGGCTGTGGTCAGGTGGCGACCACCTACTTAGTGTGGAAGCATCCGTGGAGTTTATAGGTCCTGTTTGGCCCTAAAGGTTTGATGTAGAATTTTCTGGGTAACTTCTGATGCTGGCTTATTGGGTTGGAGTCAACTGAAATTTTCTTGGGAAAGCTGACGCTTAAATCCCTTAAGTGGCCCCAGGAAAGCTTGTTAGGCACCTTTAGGGCAATGCTTCACCATCAATAGCTGTTGTGTGTATTTATTGTAATTTGCCCACTTGCTGAGCTGTGTGTGAGGAGATCTGAGCTGTCTGCCTTACTGTGGGAATGGGAGTATTTTGTTGGTTCTGGGCTAAGTGTAGTTGCAGTACAAGCCAGGTATCTACAAGTGATTTGAACCTCAGTAGGTGTGAGTAGGCTGGTCCTGTTGCCTCCAGGGTGGATCTGACTACTGATTTTCCTGCAGAAGGACCCTGAGACTTGAATGTGACTAAAGGACCTCTTAAATGCGGTGGGACTGCGCTCTATGTGGTCACTTGAGGGGATTAATGGACTTTTGCTTAAGTTCTCCCTGAGGTTCTCTGGGGGAAACACGCCTGTTGGTGTTATCAAGCAGTTCAGCCTGTAAAACTACTGGCTTGGTGACTGGAGTGTTGTCTTAACTGCACAGAAACCAGACGTGTTACCTAAGGTGGTTGGTTTGTAGACCAGCTCTTCTGCTTGGCATGAGGTTTATCTGTGGATAGACCTTGAAGCTGTTATGATTCAGCTGTGGATGGCTTTCCTGGCCGTGCAGCCTGCAGACAGGGACACAGAGATCAAGCTGACAAGCTGAGCCTGGGAGAGGGAGGAAGGGAAGCGGCCTCAATTATGAAAGCGCGAACCTAAAGATCAAGTCAGACGGGACGGAACAGGGGCCTTTGACTGTCAGGAGTGAGCACACACTTCCAGGCACGGGAAACCTTGCTGCAGGAACTGTGTACCTCGTTTACATATTAATATAGCTCATACCATTTTAATCAGACTTCTGGTTGCTGAAGGCATTTTTGCTTTTAAGTAACTTCAAGCCAGGCTTGTTGCTCTAGAAGTGAAAATGATCAGCTGTCTAGACAACAGTGAACTACACCTTGTTTCTTTGTACGGGCTCTTGGCACCAGAAATACCGGGTTAGGAAGTAGTTAGATCCAGTTGTGTCCTATTGTGGTGATTGCCTGCGTGCATAGAGCTGTGGGTAAAATATTAATCCCCCAAAAATGGTTTTCATTAGGTTTTCAGAGCACAAGAGCAAAATGGAAGCTTGTTGTAAATAGCTCTGCTGTTTCTTAGGGCCTTTGTAAATCCCTTGGGTATCTGTTACTCCTGAGCACAGTGTTGCACTGAGGGTGCCAGTGTTAGGGTGGGTTCTTTCAGTGCAGGGGGTGTGCTTTCAGAATGCATTTCTGTGCCAGGATAGCCCAAACTAGCACTATTTAACTTTGACTGCTGCGTTGGGGCAGCTCTGGAGCTTCTGACCCTTAGTCAGCAGTTGCTATGTTCTCCTCAGCGAAAGGAACATGATTGCCCTTGCTTAAATCCAAGGGCTACTAAGTCACCAGGATTTTAAACCACACTCTTCTAGAGGTTTGTCTTAATTGAGATAATGAGGGGCAGCAGTAAGCGGCAGAATAAATAGTCTGAGTGTTGCGGACTCTTGCCTTCACGCCTTCCCTGCGCTCAGCATCTCTGACAGAGGAGAAGTGGAAAGGAGCTCTCGCCTTCTGAAGACAGCGCTGCTGGCTGTTTAGGAGGAACCGGGATAGCAAGCTGCTTTGCCTCGGCAAGTGCCCGGGACTATCTAGCGAGTTGCAGTGCCTTTCATCACTGATGCAAATGGAGGCTTTAGAGACATGGAGCTGTTAGCCTTGTATCTGAGTCCATATAAAGCTAGAGGATGGCTTGGCTCGGCATGAACTCCCTGCTCTTCACAGGCCTTTGCTCGATGCTGTGCTGTTGCACTCAAGTATCTTTTGCTGCGAAATGCTGCAGTCCTGCACCTCTGCTGCTCTCCGTCTTCGGTGGGTCTTGGCTCATCTGCTCCTACTGCCTCTGGTCTGCATGGCACAGGACTTAAGGGTAGCAGAGCTGTGCTTTAATGAGCTGCTGAGCTTGCTGCCTTTGTGCTGGGTGTGAGATGCCCAGCAGCATTCTCACTTGCATCCTGCGCTTCCTGATCACAGATTCTCCTGCGGATGGTCCTCCTTGCTCTCACCAAATTCTTTAATTCAATTTTCTCAGAATTGTGCTTTCTAGCACTTTTTATACCAGGTCATCGTGTCCTTCTTTCCAGTTGAACCTGTGGTTAAACCCAAGCCAGCGAAGAGAGGGGGAGAGAAGAATGCTGGCAAATCAAGAAGGAAGAAGAACAAGGGGAAAAACAAGAAGAAAGGGACTCCCTGTGAGATGGAATACAAAAACTTTTGCATCCATGGCGAATGCGTATACCTAGAACATCTCCAGATGGTGACCTGCAAGTAAGTTACTTGTACCCTGTGTGTTAGGTGTCACTGCCACGAGCCAGTGGCATATGAGGGCTCAGAGGAAAAATCAGTGTCAACTTGGTATAGATCCATCTCCTGCTGTATTTTGACTGAGAATTTTTCTGCCATGTAAATTAAGTGATGATGGAATCTGAGATGCATAACAAGCCACTGAACTCATCAGTTGGTCATAAACTCAAACCAAAAGAATGAAAAGGCGTGTCTTTCTGGAACATCACACCCAAACTAATCTCGACTTGTTGAAATGCTGACAAACCTTGTGCTAGAGCAGTGACTGCATTTCACGAACATGCTCTGAAGTGAGCATCTTGAGATTCATGGGAAACTCGGAAGATGTCTAAGCCAGGTCTGAGTATGTGTGGGTGTCCTTGGCTCCAGACAGCACAAGAGCTGATAAGAACTTGTGTTAATATTTACTTGCAGGTGTCATCAGGATTTTTTTGGTGAGCGCTGTGGTGAACAGTTCATGAAGACTCAAAGGAAGAATGATGTGGCAGACTACTCAAAGACTGTGTTGGTAGTGGTAGCTGTCCTGCTGTCAAGCGTCAGCTTCATTACTGTGCTTATCATTGTGATAGTGCAGTAAGTATTATCCTCTTTGGTGTCTGTCTTCCCTGAGTGTGAGTGGGGCCTGTGCCCAATAACCCCAGAATGTGCAAGGCTCATCTGAATTACCTTTGTGAAAAGCATCTGGAAAGGATGAGTTCTCATCCCAGCTTGGACATGTCTGGAGGGTAGACGCAAGATCTGTGACCCTTGTATTGTAAACCAAGAGCCTTTCTGCTCTTGCTACAACCAGGAGTGCTGCAGAATATCAGCAGGAAGCCCAAGAGGAGCATTAATGCTAAGGCAGCAGTGTCTCCCTTAATCCTTGTGGAGAAACCTGCAAGCAGCAGTGTGATAGCCTCCTGCATGGCTGTTACCCAACAGCTGCATACACAGGTGGAGGGTAGGAGATGGTGCTGTGAGAGTCCATTTGTTAGTGGGTGTTGCTGGCCTTAAATGCTTTTACTTGGAGTGAAAGCAAATGGGAGACAATTGCTGGTGGTCCCAAATTCTGCTTGCTCCTAGTATGAAGGGAACACTATTTCAGGTGAACCAGCTGCTGCATTTCAGTGTAGTGGGTTGTCAGAATCTGGAGTCCTATTGAGAATAAATTCCAAGAGCTTTTCTGGGTGTGTGTTTCAACCCATATAACAAACTGAGTATTTGCAGCTCCAGGACTGTAGGGCTTGGGGTATTGTAGAAACTCCAAGATTCAGTCTAATTTTAGAGCTGGATGAAGCATATCATCTGAACTGGGTACGTGCCGTACCTTTTCCTGCAATTCAGGAAACAAGGTACACGTTTGTCATTTCAGTGTTGCTTCATATTTAACTCTGAACCGGAAGAATGCTGGGATGAGCACTCGTTCTCTGAACACTGCCTTGTTCCTTGCTGCTAGGAGAGAGAACCTGTTCTGTAGTGATCTAAGAGCAAATGATTATTGGTAGTTTCTCAAGTTCATTTGCTTCATGTTCTGAACTCTCACAAGGTGGGAGCATGCTAATCTGTACCCTCATCCGGAGAAGCTGCTTGGAATAACCACTGGAGGAATTGGGGGAAAATCAGTAAGGTGTTTCCTTATTATGCTTTCAAGGGACAGGGACTAGGTTTGAAGCCTGCAGGGCTCTGCTGTGGAGAGGGGGCAGATGATGTGCTCTCTGCAGCTATAAGCCGAAGCCACTAGGAAATCTGTCACCCAGAAAATCTCCTGGTGCTTTGCTCAGTCCCAGCAATAACCTCTCTTCATCTTGTTCCCTCTCTTGTTTAAGTCAAGAAGCTCTAGCTTTGTGAGGCACAAGTGTTGACATCTACTTCAGGGTTCCTTGCTTTTATCAGCAGATACTGCTTGATGCTGAATGCTTTAAAACTGTCTTGCTTGAAACTCCCTGGTGCCAAGGAGTTGCTTGAGGATTCAAGGAACAGGAGTCCAAATGCTGCAGAAGATGTGGAGGCTGGTGACAACAGGATGTGCATCGGGGTTCAAAATTATCTCTAACATGCCATAATTCCACAGGGTCAGGAAAAAGTGTCCTCAGTATGAAGAGAAAGAAGAAAGGAAAAAACTCCGACAAGAAAACAGAAATGGCCATGTTGGTGTGTAAATGGGGAGAAAGCAGGTATGAATGCTGACTTCAAACACCTTTCAGTCCTTCCAGGCTTCCATGGGAATTGCATGCTTGTTTTGCAAAGTTAGTGTTTGCTTTTAATGCTCTAAGTGTCCTGAAACACATAGGTTACATGTGAGCAGCTGGCTTGGCTTTCTGGTTTTTCAAAATCACTTTGAGTTGTACAAGTTGTTCAACAGCTCTGTTAAATTTCTGGCTGTGTTAAAGACTAAGTGAGGATGGGAAGCTGTACTGAGATAAGTGGAACTATGAAGAAGAAGTCCTGAATATCTGGAGAGACATATGTAGTGCAGGAAACAGTAGCAGACTTCAGTCATGGAAGATGGTGCCACGACAGCATCACCTCTTAGAAGAAAAGTACTGAGCATTTTCATATCTTTCCTGTAAGGAGAGTTTCAGGAAGTTTCAGAATTCGCAGCTTTCTTGTGGTCCACAGCTTCTGAGCACCACAAATAGCCTCTCAGTCAGGTTTCATACTGTCACAGCAACTGAGGCCCAAAGCTCCTTGGCACATGTAGATTGCTTCTAGGAGCGATCTAGTTGATTTTACTGAGCAGGCAAGTTGGTCTCTTCTGAGGCCAAGTGTATGTAACAGCAGACTAAAGGATCGTTACTGAGAAGGAGTTACACTACAAGCTGAGGAGGAAGCCATAAAAGATAGTCCTGAAAAATTCTGGCAGACCCAGGAAGTTCTGCTTTGCCACATGTCAGCTATAGATATTTTCTAGCTTTGTCCAGTGACAATTAGAGGGTTTTGCTGGAAGCCTACTTAAAGCTGCAGTGTCTGTCCTCAAGTGTGTGCACATCCTTCACCTGCCTGCCTTGCTCATGGGTTTGCCTCAGTGCTAGCACAGGGTGCTTTTGTCTTTGGTGGTGATTAATGTGCCTGGTCTGCCCGTTACAGAGCAATTCTGAAGTGGCCATTGCTGAGCCGCGGGGTACCTCTGGCTCCCTGACACATCCACCTGGACACTGTGGGCCGGAGCTGTTGCCACTGAGCCCTGATTCATCAAGAGAGAGGCTGCTGCAAGGAGATGTCAACAGGCCACTTGCTGCTGAATCACTTGCTGAGGCGACCAGTTATCACTGCATCTTGGCACAATGATGTGGAAGGAGCTGGTTCCTTTGGGGACAGGACCTGATGTCAAGACCTGCTAGAGACTACTGCTGCTGAGCCTTCTGTCTCTCGAGAGCTCTGGTCTCGACTGTTGTGTGCATGGACTATGTTCTCTTAGCAAATCTCCTTTGGCAGCTCTAACTCTTAAGGGGGAGAACCTGTTGCTGCTTTCAGGAATGGATGGAAGGGAGGAAATTCCCTTCCTTCCCTCTACCAAAGTGAAAAAGGGAAGAGGTTGGGATGGCTTCTCTCCCTAGAGCTCAGCGGATGAAAAACCTAATTCTGTTGTCACTGTGCTCCCTGTCCATATTGGCTTCCAAGAGCTTCATCCGTAGTTGTGACTTGCAGGGTGTTGGTGACAGATCTTTGTCAGCCGCACTGGGCTTCTGTTACTGTGTGTGTGGAAGTAATCCCTCCGAGTTCTCTGGGACTGCTGGTGTGAGTGGAGCTGTCCATTTGTGTGTGTGATAGCCCGAGTTAAAATTAGTCTCCTCAGGATGCTGAGGCAGTAGATGCAAGACCTGAAGCTTTGCATCTAAAGGAAAAGATCCATGCTGAAACCAATGGATAAGGCTGGACCCATCTCTTCTAAATACTAAGCTACTTCTGTTAAAGAGATACCTGTTGCTGCTTTAAGCAGTGCTTAAATATAAAATGCTTCACATCAGATCCCGTCAGTTGAACTTGACTAAGAACCTTTGAAGAATTTCATTCAGGCACTGATGCTTTGCAAGCAGTGGTCTCTTGTGCTCTACCTTCAGGTGTACAGAACTCGTCTTACCTCAATCTTCTCTGACCCAGGTGTCCTTGGTTTCCTAACTGTCCATGCAGTCTTGAGCACAGGGTATTATTTTAGTTCAGTTTCTGCTTGGAAGAGTGATTGTGTTCTGTATAAACAGAGCAGAATTCTTCTGGTAGTGGAGAAACACCATTAATTGTCAAGTTGTGTCTCTAAATGTGTAAATATTTATTACTGTATTTAATATTTAATGTTTCCATAACAAACATATTTATTTTATAATTAAACTTTTTACATAACCTAATCATGGTAAGATTTTTTTTTCTTGCTCTCAGGAGTACATGTAAACACTTGAAATTAGAGCTTGGTTTCTCCTCAAAGCAAGAATTTCAACACTTGGGAGCACAGAGTACTGCTGTGAAGAACTGTAGCCATGTGTCAGGCACGGGCTTTGTGCTCTTACAAGAGTGCAAGCTGTTTGTAAACAAAATGTAGAAATGCAAGTACCTGTTTGGGTAAGAAATCCATTTCATTCAGCTACAAGGGATCTTCTAGTTACTGAATTAGGGAGAGGCTAAGTCAGCCATCTCATTGGCAGAGAAACTTCAAACTGAGGCTTGAGCCAGTGTTGTAGCCCTTTGCACTTGAGTCAAGAGTTGGAATATGGAATGGCAAGAGCCTTTCATCTCTGTGCAGTGGAGAGAATTTGGACAGCAGCTTGAAACCTGGTCTTAAATAAACGAGGAAAAGCAGCATAGCCTCAGGTCAGTTACTCGCTAAGCAGAAAGGGAGTCTTGGCCTCCACTGTCTGCTTGGAGTTTCTTTTCTTCCTTGGTATTTATTAGTCCAACTATGTGCTAATGTTCCCTCTAAGCACTTCCAGCAGTGAGCTGGGGGTGTAAGTTCAGAGTTGCCTGAGAAAAAAAAGTTTCAAGGAGGAGAGTTTGGCTTTATATGGTTAAAAAGAAGGGGATGGAGAAGATTGTTTTGAGGCCCTTTTTTTCATAAGCATGTCCAAGAGGTGTTGATGGCTGGGGCTTAGCTTGAAGCAGAGCTGGAAAAAAACCCCAGTAATCAGTTTTAATTAGGATGCAGTTTGTGTATCCAGTGTAGGATTAGAGCTTAGTCCTGCCTGGAGTTGCTGAGATGCCTTGACCTCCTGAGTTAGGCAGGGAGTTCCCAGGCTCTGAGAGCAGCCTGTATATATGTAGCTGAGGTACAGGTAAGGTATTGCAACATCTCTTGGGAAGATTGCAAGACTTCATTCCAGGGAACTTGCTTCATTACCAAAGTAAACAGCATTTCTCCAAGTGGCTTTTCCACAGACATTTGCTATTAGAGCTCTGGCAAGAAAAGCTGTTTCTGTCAGTCCTGCCAAGATTTTTTTGCTTTGGAGTAAACAAGGTTGATCTCAGTGGTAACCAAGCCATGGCCTAGTGAGACTGAGGATGGATTATAACTCCCATTTAAAAGCCATTAGACTCTTTTCCAGAAACTTTTCTCTCTCTCTAGTCTGCATTTTGGGGGAAGTAACAAGTTTTTTACTTGTTAAGCTAAACCCACACTAGTGTGGGAAACAGAGCTGTTCTCCCCCTTCCCTCCCCAGCTTCTAAGCCTGACGGGAGTGAAGCCACCAGTGTAAGTTATAGGTTCCATCTATTCTGTACTTTTAATACCCTGGTGACTGAGAGGGCTGGAAAGTATTTTCCAAAAATTAAGGAGTTAGGAACTGGAGAGGCAGCAGTGGAGGGCAGACTTCATAGAAGGCTTGCTCCTCTCTAAGGAATTAGGTTTTAATCAGGTTTTCTGAGAAGCTGTGCAGCCAGCAACTCTAGTGCAGAGCTTTCTTTATGCTTTGCTCTTGGTCAGTCACATCCAGCACTGCTGTAGCTCTTGCTAGCAGAGCTTTGCTGTGCCTAAGAGATGAGGCTGTCTCATGCAGGGTAGGGAACTGCTGGTGTTCCCTGTGGTGGCTTGTTGAGCACTTGGAGCTGTTTTCTGTGTTTGGGGAATTTAGTGCAGGGAACTGAGAGCAAATCTCCCTGCCCATGAATGGCATATGTAATTATGGATCCAGTATTATGTATATAAGAAAGTAAAAATTCCCTTCACTATGCTTTAATCAATTACAAGTTCTAGCAAGCAGTAATGTGTTTTTTCTACTATGGCCCTGGCTAATAACAGCCTGCTCCAAGCTTCCGAATAGAAGTGTGATGCACAAGCACCATCTAGACATACAGTGTCCGGTGGGCTGGTTGCTTAAAAGAACCCACAACAGATGGGTGCAGCTGTGTGTCTGGAAATCTCTTGCTGTCCGAGGATGCTGTGCTTGTGTGACAAGAAAATCTGATTTGCTGCAAGGCAAGGGCAAAGATAATTTTTATTGTTGATCCTGCACAGCCAGGTCCACTCTTCAGGATGTACATCATCTGGCTTTTGACCTTCTACCCTCACCACGGAGTTACCTTGGTTACCTTACTGAGCATGCCTGGATTTCTGGTTGCACATCCTATTAGTAAGCTATGCCTCCAGATTTTTCTTGACCTTCCACTGACAATGCTACTTTGAGAGGAGTGCATCTATGTTCTTCTCACTTGTAGCTGCTTCAGCTAAGACCTGAGGGAGGAGCCTCATGTGCTTGCACAATTTTCTGCACACAGGGCTGATTTGGCAAGGTATTTTTGATATCCAGATCAGTATCCAGGGATAATGTGATGGTCATACCTTCTTGCACAATCCCTTCTTCTTTCCTGAACGTTTTGTTCTTTGTGACTATTGTTGAAAGAACGACAGCTCGTCACGGTGTTATCTGCTGTGCCCTTAATGGAGCTTTTGAGTGTTTGCAGTTGTCTATGACCGGGGAGCTTCCTGTCTGCTTCTGGACTTGCCTTCCCTCCTCCTGCCCATCTCCCAGTGTACCCCTTTTCCCTTAGAGCAGTGGCAGATGTTACTTTGAATTTAAGAAGTTTTCTTGGGTAAATCCAGATGTACATGGACATCTATAAAGGTGTTTGTACTGTCAGCAATCCCAGATGGCTGTGCAGTGGTTTGCTTCACCCGCATTCGAGTTATTTGATGCCATTTCCAATAACTGGTATAAAGGTTGGAGTCCTAAAAAGACTTTGCATATTTTTTATAGCAGTATACTTACCTAGCACTACTGATACTTTAGTCAACTCCCTGAGCAAGCATGTCTGAAAGCAAGGCTGTGAACTGGGACAGATGCTTGCCTGTCTTTGGAGGAGGGTTCTTGATGTGCTAACAGCACATCCCACTTCAGAGAACAATCCTGCACTCACCTGGCTCTGGAGGCACTCTCTTGGGTAGGAAGCTGTGGCGGCCTGTCCTTGGTGACTGCTGAGTGCAGTGAGTGAGCTGGTACAGGGAGCAAGGGCTGCTTTTTGCTGTCACTGTTGGACTCTGCTCACATGAGACAGATCAGTGGACAGAAGGGTCAGACAGTCCTTAATAAGCAAACCTAGCTTCCTTCTCATTTTGTGAATAAAGATGTGCATACCTATCGTTCCTCTGCTGGTTACACCTCTCATGAGCCAGTAATCCTCGTTTGCTGCAGGTCTGGCTTTGTCTGTGACTCGGGAGTCTCTCGGCTGAGACAGCTGCGCCTGTGAGTGTTAGAGGGAAGCACCTATTGTTTGCTTTCTGTATAGGCCCACAGTCCAGGAAGCAGGATTTGTGCCTTCTTCAGCCAAAGACCTCTGAGGTAGCACTTTCTAAGTCCAAAGTAGAGAAATGCTTTTGCTTTCAGAATGCATTTTCGTTATAAGGGCAGTCAACGCATATTTTTTGAGAATGAACAAGTTTTCATTACAGGCTTTTTGTGTCATTAATATATATCTTTTTGCATATGGTTCAGGAAAATAACTAATTCTCAGCTCAGCATTTTTGACTGAAATAATGCAGTCTGTTCTCTTTGCATCTTGGGACAAAAAGCAAAGCTAAATAGTCTGGGAGTCTGATCTAATCCAGAATTGTCGATATGTCTTAACCAAGATGTCATACCCTCATTCCAACATCATGCACCCAAAGTCAGAGAACACGGTCATTGCTTCTAACTGCTTCTGGGTTCCTGCCTTTTGGTGCTTTGTTCCAGACTTTGGAAAATAGTTTCTTTCTTTGGGGATGTTTTTGCCTTACACTGCTGCAATGAATTTGTATTTCGGCATCAGATGGCAGTCAGAGGCTGAAGTGGTTTGTGGGTGGTGCTGGAAACCTGCTATTCTTCCAGAGGATAAAAAAATGCTGCTGATGTTGTACCATTAGTTACATAATTTTTGCTTAGGAAAGGAAATCTTTTCAGCACTGCAGGTAAACCAGTTCAAAAAAAAATGTGGAAACAAATTACTTTTAGAAGTTTAAAGTGAGGAGTATATTTAAAAACGTCTATATTAGAGCATCCACAGCTCCTGTCAGTGCAGGGTCTTAGCATCTCAGCAAAATCTTAGACAGGCCAATGTCTTGTCAGGTCTCCCTTCCTCTCCTTGCATCCCTGCTGGGATGGTAATGTGAATTGTTGGTGATTGAACAAGGGCTGAGCCTGGTAGCTGACTCAGGTTTTACTCACAAGACTGCCTTTTTTTAAGTAGTGTGATTTACGTTCAGAAATTATTAAAGGTGCACACAGCAAATGCAGGTGAAGAGTTTCAAATGAAACTTTCAAGTGTAATTTGGGTACGTACAGAGTTAAGTGTGGCTCCCATTGATACTTGTCTGCATTGCTTTCAGACTGTATCTGGATCTTTGCAGTTAAAAGGCACTTCCCTGCCTTATGCCTGGGGATGATTACTGTTGGGGATGAAAGGCAGACACCTCCTGGGTGGAGCAGAGCGCAGCAAAACCAAACCAGGGCTTAGGGCAACAAACGTTCTGTCAGGTCTCGGTCCTCCTCGTAATGAAAGCTCTTCAAATATATGCACAGGAGTGATGTGTGTCAGTCCTGTGAGATGTTCTAGGGAAGTGCTATAAGGTGTTGCCTGAAAGACAGCAGCAGTTGGGGTTTCAGCTAGAAAGAGGAGCGAGGTGGAAGGATAGGGTAGCAGGGTCAAGCAAAATGGACCAGAGTAAGGACAGGATTTGAAGCACTTCTCTCATACCACAGGCATAGCAAGGGAATACTAAGGCATACTGAGGTGCATTAATGACCTCTTTGCTGTCTAATTGCATGTCATAGTGCCAGTGCATACCAGTGCCAGGGCCTTGTGCAGACTCAGCGGGAAGCATCTCTTCCCTTTCTGCACTGGGGGGGAGACTAGAGGGAAAACTGATATGTGCTGTGACAGGGATAAACCCAGAAGCCATTCATGGACCTGTGGGAAGCTTGCATTAGCAGCAGTTAGAAGGAAAGGATCCCCTTAGCATGGCTGCACACTTATTTTTCTCAGTCACATTCACAGTCTTATAAGGTTATGAGACATCACGCAGAAAAGATATGGTGCCATTAGCTATGCAGCCATGCCTTTAAAAGATAAAGTTAAGATTTGAAAGAAAACATGTGAGGTCTAGAGACAAAAATGCTCGTTGGTTTTTCAAACCTCTAATTAGGTGCGCAGAAGCTGCTGTTGTAGGTGCAAGCTTGGTGACAGTACCTGCACAAAGATAGCCGGTGGAATTTTTTATGTGGGAAGTTTTTTCTGCAGATGTGAAGGGATTTCTGCTATAGTGGTAGATAGGCAATGACTGCTTTTATGTTTGGTCCTTGGTTTACTATTAAAAAAAAAAGGAAAAAGGAACATGAGCACTTCTCTGTTTTATGTCCATCCCAGCAATGCAGACTGGAATTGAACTGGTTTTTCTATGGGCTGACACGATTTCCATAAGGAATCACTTACTGCAATGCTAATGAGCAAACAGTGCAAGACTCAACAATGTGTGTCTGTTAGCAAAACTATCACAGGAAAAGTTGTTACTGTGGTTGAACAGTGATGGTGGGGTGCTTGGTCATCATCAGCCCTAACTCACCTGGGTCCTAGGAACATCAGCCTGAGTTTTGTCATGAATTTAGTGGGAACTCAAGGAAAACAGCATGTTCAGAAGATCCCATCTTTTTGCTGGGGCCTGAAAAATTCTGCTTGAAGATAGGATTAAAGCATTTAATAATTCTTTTTGGCTTATCTTGGCTTGTACTAAAAGGGGCTTTCATTCAGAAGGCATCCATAGGTAACTGAGGCCTTGTCAGTGCATTGAGAATATTGTTTGAACACGTGGCTTGAATTTGCATCTTTCTGTCTGCTAAAACCTTTTTCTGGTTTTACCTGGCTCTGAGTGTACTTAAACAATGCTGGCTTGTTAGGCTGTTCCATCTTCAGGATGTGTTTCAGTCCCTGCTCCGGTGCAGAGCGTGTGACATAAAGCTGTTACACTCTGAATCCTGAGTGGGAGTAGGGTGAATGTTGCCACTGAAATAACTCTGTGCTTTTCTGTCTCACGCCAGTGTTGCACAAGAATCTCTAAATGAGTCCCACTCCGCCATCCCAAGTGATTGCATTACGGTTCAACACCACGATTCAACAGCCACGGTCTTACTGGTGCTGGGGAGATGCTCCACAGAATGGTAAACTCACAGTGGAACAAGGCAGCTTGTGTTTTCTTGGGAGGAGCCAATTAATAACATTATCTTCATCAGGAGTTCCCACCTTTAATGAAGGCCGAAAGCCTTTTGTCCCCTCGCTCAAATTTCATCACAGCCATCCCCTGGGCTCAGTGTGCAAGCCAGTCTGGAGGGAGCTCTTTGGAAAGTAGCCAGCTGGTCTGCCAGGAGATTGGATCCAGTTGCATCAGCATGGGAGCAGGAATGCTCCCAGGGCTGGTGGGACCTGTCCTAACAGGTTTCCCAAAGCTCCTCCCACAAGAGCTCCTGCAAGGACATCCACTTACCTCACCAAAACCTGGGTGATCCAAGTAGAAAGCAGAACAGCTGTTAGCTGGCAAAAGCAGAGAAGGTTTACCTTTCTCTGGGCTCCAAAGCTGGGGACAGCGTCAATGATAAGTGAAACAGCACTAAAGTGCTACCAAGCCATACTGTCTTAACTGTAGGACTATCACAGACTGACATCTATCAAAACAAGGATGAGCCAGGCCCTTGTTTAGCAGAAGATTAGATCGATTGGTCTGTGATGATTAACAGCTGATACTGCAGATAATTTTATGGAAAGCACTCCAGCCTTTCAGAAGGGCTGTCTCGGACCCACTGCTTTGTGCAGGGTTATCAGTGCTCATGATTTTATTGTGAACTTTTCTATCAGCTGTGGTGCTTCATCGAGGAAACAGTTGTAGCTTTTGGTTTTTTTGTATGAACCAAATGTGTTTTATATGTGTTTTATATATATTTTGGTGTGAAGCTTTGTGGGAGCTTGAAGTTTTGGGTTTTTTTACTTGTACTCATGCATATCAGGTCTGAGTATCTACACTTGCCTGGTACTGTGAGGCACTCCCTTCAGGGGCCAGTCCCTGGAGATGCTTAATTACACAAAGGACTGCCTTCTGTCATGGAGGCATGGCCTGGGAACCTAAAGTTTCATATACTTCTTTGGAGCAAGGGCATTTATGGCCCCTAGGACCAGTTGGGATGGAGGGGATGGAGTTCAGTGTATGACCTAAATATTACTATAAAGGCTTTAGAAAATAGTGACAATTAACTTTATTTCCTCTCCTAATTTTGAGTCAGCGTCATGATATGGGAGGTCTGCCTGCCAACTATAGTGTGGCTTAAGCTGGGAGCCCGAGACCATGAGTGAGAAGTCAGCAGCAGCAATTTCCATCTCTCATCCAGGCAGCATGGGAGCAGGATATGGGCTGACATTCCAGCCCAGCTGATCTCGTGTGCTCTGAAGGAAGTAGGACAGGCAGCAGACAAACCCTCAGGCCTGTTTATGAAATATTCCTGTACGGTAGCTCCCAAAGTCAAGTGTGGGGAGACTCACAGTTACCAGGGGAGAGGGGAGCAGGAAGCAGGGCTTGAGGGGAGGCTGTTAACTAAAGCCACAACCTATGCAAAAAGAAGCCCGACAATTCCTTCTTCACCCCCCTACCTTGCTAATGACTGCTGGAAAAGCTTTTCTCCAATGCAAAGCATCTGGGATGACTTTGTAGCACAGAGAACAGTGATTAAACAGATGGTATCACCCACGAGCACGGCTGAGCGCGGCTTGTACAGGTCTTGGGGAGAAACAGGATATGCCACACAAGAGAGTACTTTGCATTGGGTTGCTGTGCCCACACACCTTCTGCATGACCTGGTGTGGCGTGTCTGCCTGGCCTCCCAGAGTGCACTCGCTCACGGCCCACAGGCACAGCGCTGTGCTCACTGCACCCGAGGCCTGGCTGATGCCATTGGGGCACCGAGCACTGGGTACTGGGCACGAAAGATGGAGCTGCTTTTTTCTGTACTGCTCTGCTGGGAAGGTTTCCTCCTGGTACCGCTTGTTCTTCCTTGCTGTGTCTCTCTAGGCACTGTGTGTGTGAATAGCTGTTCCCCCAATATGTGTGCCCTTATAAGCTGTCTTTCCTCAGGAATCCTGACCTTCTGCTTTCCCTTCCCTAAAAAGCTGAGATTGGTGATACTTCACGCTTCTAATCATCCTTTTCTCAGCACCCCTGTCAGATCTGTGAAATATGCTGTGCCGTCTCAGAGAATCACCACAGCCTAACGGGGAATTCATCCCTGGCACAAAGACCTGCCAATTGCAGGATATCCTGTGAGCCTCAGGTCTGTTTGCACATTTCTAACTGCCGTGATTAATTTGTGGCCACTGAGAGTCCTGTTAGTGTAACAGCACTGCTCTGATGTCCTGGCCCAACTGCAGTGGTATGATGATGCTCCTCCAGCACCTCCTTACTGCCTCCTTCCAGATAGTGTTCTCTAAGTTCTTCCTGGCTTTTTATCCAAAGCTGTGTGCTCTTGGCTCTTGTGGTGAGGGACATTTGGCTGGAGGTTCCAGCAAGGTGTAGGCAGGTCTTGCAGTGTCTGAGGTGTTACTTCTCCCTGTGGAGCCTTTCTTGAAGAGTTTGAGCAACCAAGACCTCATCAGACTGTAACAGGCACACTTTGTGCCCTCCTTTCAAAGCTGTAGGAAACCAGCAGCAGGGCAATGACCATTGCCTTGTGCTTCTGTCAGCCCGCATGGCTCCTCTGGTGCTCATGGAATTTATAACTTCCAGTGCATAAATATGCACTAGTCAGTCCTCTCTGAGCAATATTAGGCTGGTCAACTATTAAGCCTTAAAGGTTTTTCCAGCAGAATCAGAAAATACTAGTACAGGAGTTAGTCTGGAGATTTCATCCCGTTCTGCGCAGCCTCTCAAAAAGGTTTCTATCCTCCTTTGGCCAGGGGAGAGCCAAATGCTCCATTAGTGACATGCCTTCAATACAGAACTGTTTCTTCTCCAGCTCCCAGCAGATGAGGTGTGAGCTGCAGTGTACAAAGGAGGCACTGAGCCAGGCTTGCAAAGCCGATCTCCCTGTTCATACTGTCTTCCTGACACAATCCCACACCTTCCTCCCAGTGCTGCTGCCACCGAAGTGTGGTTGCCTGCTAGTCTGAGCCGTATTGGTTAGAAAGGCCCAGCTGTCAGAGTTTAGCCCCCAGAAGAGAGAGCCCCGGTGAAGGTCTCAGTCAGCTCTGGCCTTTCTTAGGGGTGTCTTCTGCAGCACTGTAGGATTTTTGGAGAGTTACTGGAAAACAGAAGGTAAAGAGAAATTGCTCTGAGAAATGCCATGCAATTATCTGTTCCTGGCCTACTGCTGTGGGTTTGTTTCTTTCTGTGCTACCAGGACAATGTATAGAGGCTCTGCAACTGGTTCTCACCCATCCACTATTTCAGGATCTAGGTGTATCTACCTAGTAGCGAAAATTTATATAGGTTAATTCCCACACTCCCAATGAATGAATCATTAAGGGAACAAAGAAAGGTGCCTCCTTTAAAGTATCACTGCCACCTGCATTACGAACATACGCCCAGGTTTACCTGTACGTATTTAACTCCTTATCAGAGCAAGTAAGTGACAGTCAGCTCTGGCACTGGCTGCACCTCTGGCATGGATGGCAGGAGGAAACATGTTCTTGCACTTGGAAGTGATGTGCAAAATGCAAAAGAAAGCTGAAAAAAGCCCTCAAACCCCCATCTAGGGAAGCTGAGTACGAAACTACACCTGGCCAGAGATATGTCCCACCTCCCACACCCTTTCCAGACATACTGAGGAGGAGTCATACCCTGCATCTGCTTGGCACCTGGTGAAACTGAGCTGGAAAACTGTCCCTCCCACTAGGAAAGCCTGAAAGCTTGCTTGCTACTAACTGCTGAGCACTTGGAGGGGTGTAGCTGATGGTCCAAGCCAAAGGATGCAGTAGCTTCCCAGTAGAGCAAATTGTTTCCTCCTGGATGCAAGTAAGAACAGCATCCCTTTCAGCTGAGAGCTGCATTTTGGCTCGAGCTGCAGGGGGGAGGAAGGGGACGGCTCTATCTCCCGTGTGTTTTTTCCACATGGTTGGGTTGTCAGTGTACAGTCTGAAAGAGGTGTGCCCCAAGGATTCAAAAGGAGATAAGCCACTGAACTGTATTAGCACATGAAAGAAAAAACGGTGGGAGCTTCCAAAGGATGGCAAAGGTTCAAAACTTGCTCACAGAAGCACATAGTTGTGGATGATTACTGCAGCACACTCCTCCAGCCGGAGGCGTGGACACGTAGCATGAGATGAGAACGGAGCACAAAGTGATTAATGCCGGTGCCATTCTTAGTAAGGAATCCTATTTTTAGTACGGATTGCCTTGGAATATGCATGGCTTTAAAATCAAAGAGCCACTGAAAGGAGAACTCCAGAAAAAGGTACTCATTGCAAAGGTCAAAGTTTAGCTTCCTTCTACAGATGACCCTGAGACACACGATGGCAGACGCTGAATGGTGTAGGCCCTTTGGCCCAGTGCTCTGTACCAGTGCTCTCCCATTCCCCTTCCTTTTATGTACCTTTAGAGGCAAGATCCTGGGCTTCTCTTTTGACCTCTGCACTCTGAAATCCAATGAAGTACTGTGCTTCCAAGGGGCTCCAGCACTCAAATGAGAGCTGCACAGATAAAACAGATACTGTCTGTCACAGTGATGCAGAAACTGATAGCTTGGCTGATGGTTTGTGTGTGTGTTGCAGACATGGCTGTGATTTCTGAAGAACTAATGCCCTGACTCACCTGTAGGACATCTAGAAATCCTGGGCAAATATCCAGAGGCCTCAAATTCTGCATGGACACCATTTTCTAGCAGAAGAGGAGGAACAAACCCTGGGAATCAGTGGCACTTACTGTGCACTAGCTACTCCGACTGTTTCACTTTGCTTCAGTTAACCTAGAAGTGACTTTTCCTCTTCTGGTTTTTTATAGTCCTTTAGTGTAAACAACAACAAAAAAAATCTCTTTGCACTGTTTGCGTGTTGAAGGTAGAGGCATCTCAGAGGTGGTTGAGTACCACTCTGGAAAGTCTGTGGTTGAGAGGAAAGGGCTTGGGGTGTTGTTTGGTTTTCCCTTTGCTGTACAGTATCAGTGGTACCATTTGGGTTTTCTCTTCTAATTTGGGGACATGGCACAAAATTAGGGAGTGTAGTCAGATGTGGCAGCCATGAGCCCTGTACAGCCAGTGTGCTGTGCTGCCCAGGGTTAGCAGCGAGGACCCCAAGTGACCTCCCTGCTGTCAGCACACGCAGCTGCAGGAGACAGCGAAGTTCACGTGAGAAGGTTCAGGTATGTGAAACAATGGGTGTGATCTGAAGGCTTCTGTGTTTGTTTTAGAGGAAAAGAAAAACAGCGTAATATTTGCGTTGTTTTTCTTTGATTAACATATAATCTCACACGGGGAGACTGCAGGGGAAATTCTGCCCTAGGATCAGCAGTGAGGGTTATTGGTAAAGTACCTGGCTTTAGTAAAGTACCAGTGGCTACTGGTCTCACTGTGACTACAAGTGAGGGGTTTTTTGGGGAGCATGCTGCTTTTCTTTCATCTGATCACAATGGCTACCTAGCAGATCTGTGAAGTTAGTCCAGGGGGAAAGAAATGTTGCAGTAAGGTCTAATTTCAGTCTTTTCAATCCAAAAATCTTGTAATTATTTTTTAAATGCTCAGTTTTTAAATTTTGGGGGTTTTTTTCATTTCCTGTAAAATGAAAAAAAAATCACTTACAGAAAGAGAGTTATTTGTTCTGAATAAAAGATGACATTTTGTTTGACCTGGAGTTTTGTGTTTGGGGGTGTTTTCACTTGGCTAAGGTCACGAGAGAATAACTATTGTGAGGTGAGAGTTCTCCAGGCTGCCCGGTGGACAGGGCACCAAGTATGCGTGCGCAGGTACGTGCCTGCTCGTTCTCTCTGCTCTGCACATTATTGAAGGTATCTTTGTTTACAGTAAGGTGACTTAGGTGCATGGCTTTGTCCTTGCTGCTTACCCACCCCAACACACCTCAAAGTACATCGCAAGGAACTATAAATAGTTTGGGGTCCTGTAAGGTAAAATACAGGTGCAGCGTAACCGCATCGTTTGCTCCAAGTTTCAGGGATGACAGCACAAGTCCTACTGAAATCTACAGCTGGTTTTCCAAAGCCAGGAGCACGCCACCTAATTGTGGTGTTTCCCCATTGTTCTCCACAGGGCAGAGTTGGGCCCATGCTGAAGACTTCTGAAAATGCTGCTCTGCAGCTGTGGATCTGGTCCCATCACCTCCTGTGAACTCACTGATGTCTCACCACTGTAAGAGACAGCAAGATCTGGCAGCTCTGCTCACCTCCAGTGTAAGTGCTTAACAGATACCCATTGGGAAACAAGTATACAGCATAGCTGCAGAAGAGGCTGGTGCTCTTATTGACAAATATTGTCAGCATTTCATGAAGTTCTTGTTCTCTGTTGGGGAGGCAGGGAAGTACAGGGAGATAGCTGGACTCACGTTTGGGTTTACCTGGGCCTTTGCAGCCTACTGCATCCTGATATTTGTTTGTTCTTCGTTTCCCCTGTGACTGTGTCTGTCTGCAAATCCCTGGGGTTTTTAAGATGTACTCCAGGAACGTGGTGAGTGAGAGGACCAAGCCCGGCTGGGAGGACCGAAGAAGTTTTTAATGGGCTCTTGGTTTCAGCAGGAGACAGTGTGGACCTGCCATGAGTGTGGGTGTGGAGGAAATATGTCAAGATTCTGAGCCAGGGCTGGGTGCCACTGAAGCAGGGAAAGCAGAAGTAGAGTTGGTATGGTCCTGGTGAAGCCACCTGACAAGTACATCTGAGGTGGAGCAAGAACAAGCGTTGTAAGGCCAGCCCACAGAAAAGGAGTAAGGTAGTGGAGAGGTGGAGACTGCAGAGATTGGCAGAGTTAGCATTGCTGCCTCTGCCTGCCAGTGCAAGGCTGTTCTCATGCAGCCCAGCAGCTGGGCTTTTCTGTTGGCTTGAACTTAGGAAGTGGAAGGAGAAGGTGTTTTGTGCACAAGCAAGCTCCACCTGTGTGTGTCAAAGCATTCAGTTTGTGCTGGACTAACCGGGATGTGTCAATGTTGCTGAGGTGCTGCCTGACCTTCCTCTGCTCTAAGGGCTGAACTATGCAGCCAGGCTGTTTCTCACACTGCTGCAGCCAGACAGCTATGAGTGGTCTGAATGTCCTGCAAGAAGGAGATCAAAGGCTCTGTCAGCCCAGCTACAAGTAGAAATAAGGCCTTGGTCCTGGTCAAGCAAAACCATCTGATCGGGCTCAAACTAACCCCAAACAAATATTCTGGGGACATTAGCATATTGTGAGGCACTGAAGGAGTTGTTTGACTTCCTTTTATTTTTTCCCTCCCTTGTCTATTTGCAAAAGAAGGTCTTACTCAGAAGAAAGGAATGAGGAAAGTGTAAGACATGATCTCCTGATGTTAATGACAGGGCCCATTCTATAGAAAGACTCATGCTTTTCCACTGGAGAGGTTGTGTGGGTCTTGGAAGAATAAGATGAGTTAATAATTGTGGCTGGGACTTGGCAATGAGTGAGTGTGAAACCCCTAGCCCCTTTCCACATGAATGGGAAGAACCCAAAACTTTTCCTAAATTATTGAAAAGTGTTGTGCAGTGTGAGGCTGTTCAGAATGTGGGTGATGGAGCAGGCAGGCCGTGGAATCCTGTATTAATGCAAGTCTGTGTACAGGAATTTGGCCTCCCTGGGACCCACCTGAGCTGTGCAGGTACACTTTGCTGAAGTTACAAGTAACGTGCAGGTTTTGTTGCTGTTTTAGTTTCCCAAGCCCTGTAGATTCTGCATTGGCCAAGGACTCTGCAGTTGTCCGCGTTTTGGGCTGTCTTCTCTTTCTGAATCTGAAATCTGTCTGCAAGGGGATTGCATGTGGTAGCACCTCTGTATCTCAGGATGCTTACGTGTCTGCAGACACAACTGGTCTTGTCACAGGCTGAACCCGGGGATGGAAAGGCCCTGTGTGCTCTGTAACAACGTGAACACTTCCTTGCCCTGTCATGGTTCTGCTCTTCTGCCAAGATGCTGGGCCTTGCTTACAGAGAATGAGCAGGGAGGTGTGTGGGGACTGCCGGCCTCACCCCTCCAGAACAGCCCCCAGGAGCCACGAAGAGATGTTGCTGGCTCCACTGAACAAAGTCAGGAAAGGGTCCCTTGGTTCTTTTATCCTGTCTTTACTGAGATATTTCAGGCATGCATGATATAATGACAGTGTGCTGCAGCCCAAAGGTGTGGTGGAAAATCTGGTTAAGCACGCTGGCTAAGCTGCTCTGTGGATCCTCAGCTGGGACATGCTGTAAGGCACAGCTCAGCACTGTTAGCACAGGAAAGACAAGAGCAGCTCCTCTCTCACTTCAGCCTGAAGAAACCACATTTTTCCATTTTGATTTTTCCATCAACTCTTGTATCACTACGTAAGTGCTTGCCTGTGTGTTTGTATTTCTAGCTGTTATGTGCTATCTCAGATTTTTACTATGATCATCTCTTGAAGGCCCATTTATACAGATCCACTTGTCTTCTTCAGATGCAGCTTTTGGAGGCAAGTCCTTCTCTCTCAGCTGCACTGCCTCTCTAGACTCAGACTGCTGTGTCTCACTTACCCCGAGCTGACACGCTTCAGTGCAAGTCAAGTCAATATTAAGCCAGGCTTTCCCACAGCAGTACATTGCTTTGTGGGCATTGCTTGCTTCCTTGTTATCCTTTCTGACCCAAGGCAGCTGACCACAACAGTCACAAGGTCCCCAAAATCACCTGTTCCCATGCTCTACCTTGCAGAGGGATTGGCAGGGCACAGTCAGAAATGTTGCCCTCTGAGGTGTATTAGGGGTGATGGAGTTCAAGGAGGAGAATAGAGATTTGCTATGTTATTCAATTAAAGCACAGTCCAGCAGGGAAATGCAGTGGCTTAGTTGGCTCTGTTGGGTAAAAGTTCAGAAAGGAAAAAACTCTTTTCTTTTCCCAAATTCATCAGTTTGTGATCTGCTTGGAAGAATAACTTGTGAGTCTGCAGAAATTGCATTTGCCATGACAGCTGCTAAAACTTAAGGATTTTGCACTTATAACCACTAAGAATATTTGGACAAAGGAGAATAAGCAAAACAGAGAGAAGCTGAACGTACCAGCCTTCTTGCCTTGCAGTCTGACCTGGTGACTCTGATGTTTCTTTTCACAATGGCTGCATGTCCAGCGTGGTTTGGTGTTAGATTTGGGCCAGGGGGCAAGGCCAGCTGTGCCAGAGACACACCTGCCCCCTTTGCTGCTGCCTGCCCTCTGCTGTCTGGCAGCTGGGGGCTCACTCCTGGAGGATACGGCAGAGGCACATGGCACCCCTGCAAACAGGGCTGTGTGACAGGGCTATCAGAGCAGCTCAGATAAAGATCACATATATAGCTGGCTCCATTAACTTCCTTAGGCTTCTAAGGACTGCTGGGTCTCTGTAGCTGTGTGTTTTTGGGCTGCTCCACCATCTAGAAGTGAGAAATCCGAGCATCTTCTCTCCTGGGACTTGGGAGGAATGCTTGTTGTTTGTGCGTGTGATTTTCCATGCATGAAAACCTTCTGGAGGAAGGGAAGCACAACTGCCAGGCCCACTGGCTGGCATGGGTTTTATTACTCCTTTCAGCTTCCTTGTTGTTTCAGTTTCTGTGCCTGCAAAATGAGATTAATCATCTTTGTCTTGTAAGTTCTTTCCTGGAAGAGGAAAAGGATGAGAGTGCAGAGAGGAGTTGGTGCTGGAGTAACACATTTGGTGTGCAGCAAGGATGCAGTTATTCACAGAGGCTGTACTGAGAAACAGTATCCCTGTGCTGCCAGGTGCTAGTTTCATATCCATATCCATATCCATATCCATATCCATATCCATATCCATATCCATATCCATATCCTGAGAGCTACCCTTTTTGCTCTCTTGCCCTAGGAAGACTGTCTCACCTTCTGTAAACACACCTAAGTGCTTGCACAGGGCAGAGTGGCCCACATCAGCATTCCTTACTATGTGATCTTTCTTTTGATCAACCTCAATATTTCTTTACCTTCTTCTTCTTGAGCACTCAGGGCTCTTCCCACCTGGGCACTGTGAGCTGTTCGTGCAGAACTGTTCATGCCCTTTACTCTGACACGTCTTTACTTAAGCCACCAGAGTGAACACTTGCATGGGTGACAGGAAAAGGGAAATACAATACCCAAGCAGCAAAGGAGGCTTGGAGGAGGACAAATAGCCCCACTTGCTGTAAATCTGAATGCACACAGGCTGCTCTGTATTTGGGCAGCATTACCTGGTATTGGGAATCAAATTTTGTTTGCATTCTTCTTGGCAGGTGGAGCACACCAAAGTCAAGCCTTGGGAAGCCTCAAGAAACCCTGTTTTAATGGAAGGGCTTTGGCTCAGGCCTGACTGCAGCATGTGATGGGGACTTAGAGCAGGAAAGGCCAAGGCCAGCTGCACTGTGCACAGCCCAGGATTTGCCTGTACTTTTACCTGGGCAGAAGTTTATATGAACATGAGCAGTAGGGAGGTGATTAGTGATAGCAGCCTTTGGCTAGAGTCAAGTAGAACAAAACCCCGGGGTCTTCATATGGATTGTATGCAAACAGGGACATTTTCCTTAGCTCAGGAATTTGGAACTAGGAATGTCCTTTGAAATCACCCACTCAATACATGGACAATTCAGCAACTTCAGCTATAAAAACTTGATTGAGAACTCTGAAACTGTGGTATAACTCTTAGAACTTTGCTTGTGTGATGATTACAGAAGTGGCCAGACTGATGGACATCTGCTCCTGTGTATTCCCTCCTGGAAGTCACAGTTCCCCCATCATGACCATAATTTCTGTAGCACTGCATAATGAGAGTGCCTAGATTAGTGTTAAAAGGGAAGGGTATGAACACGCAGGCTTTTTACAACAAATCCTGTGAAACAAGTCCTCTGAGCAACCACTGGTAGAGCAGACA
This sequence comes from Rhadina sibilatrix, assembly GCA_013400275.1. NCBI lineage: Eukaryota > Metazoa > Chordata > Aves > Passeriformes > Phylloscopidae > Rhadina > Rhadina sibilatrix. The sequence goes on from VWYO01012676.1 coordinate 212,810, forward strand.
CGCAGAAGGGTGGTTTCACATCCAGGAGCTCCAGCCGTAGCGTAGGAGCAGATAAATTCTGATATATTGAGATATATTTTCAGATACATTGATGCCTTTTGTGGGTCTGCCAGGCCAGACCATTAAAGTTACTCTCTAACCACATGCTCATATGCAAGTGCTGATGATTTAGGTGTTTCAGGCACAGGAGTTGTTCAGAAAAAGATCTCATTTTGGGTGGGTTTCTTTTAGTTGAAATTTCATTGAGGGAACAATTTATGGGTGACTCCAGCTCACTTAACTCATCATACAATGCCCAGGTGCAAGGGGAAGATCCATGTGCTGCTTGTGACAAGAGTTTCATTGTGTTATTTGCAGATGGCCAGACACAGGAACTCTTCTGTTCTAAACTTTGGGTCTCTGCTTCCTCTTTGTAATCTTTACTAGGCTTAGCAATCATCATAAAATCACAGGATGGTTTTGGTTGGAAGGGACCTTGAAGACCATCCAGTTCCAGCTCCCTGCATGGACAGTGACACTCCCTCATGCTCTTTCACTCCATGCTCTTATCCAAAGTCCCTTTTCTCCTCTCTTGGAGCCCTTTTAGGTACTGGAAAGTGCTGGGAGGTCTCCCTGCAGACTTATATTCTGTATCACTACGAGGAATAGTTATTAAAATCAATCACTGAATTATTATAGCCTCAACAACAGGAATTATACTTGTGCATGGAACACCAGTGTCATATTTACATACAAATGAAGCTGTTGTTTATATATTGTGTTGTTATTTACTGTGAGCAGTGGTAATTGCTAGGCTGGGCTGAAGCTGTGTGGGTCATTTTGAGCCTGGATTCTGGAGGAGGTGAGCCTGCACGAGTGTATAATCTGTCTCATCATTTATCAGTCTGCTCATAATAACATTTGAAGTCATTGACTAATTTCATCTACATTTGACACAGCGGCAGAGGTTTCTGTGGTGGGGAGATTAAGGGACAAAGGACAGAGGTACTTGGTGAGCTAGAACTCATTAATTCCTCTGCTCAAATAACAGCTTGTTTGGAATTAACCTCAGGAAATGCTCGTTCACTGGGCCTAAACATTCCTGCAATTTTATGGTGATTATTACAATGTTTTACTGAAATCCTGGGAATCCTTCCATTTCAGCTTGCTGGACAGAGTTGTTTGTGTTTACCTTCCAAAGCATGTTTTCACTTACATGTTTATTAAATTTTAAGAAGCCAAATCAGATCAAAATTGATGAGCTGCTTCAGAGAGAAGACTTAGGAGAGTTGTGCTCCAAGGTATTAGAGGAGGAAGATCAGGAAGGACTTCAAGTCTGGTTTTTAGGCTAGTGCAGCCAGACAAACTCAATTTTGTCTTTAGAAACTGCTGATCATGAGTGCTGTTTGTAGTCAGACAGAACTTGTGTAGGCCCCGTCCCTCCAGATCAAATCCAATACTCCTCTGTGTCAGTTTGGAAGCAGCAGGTGTTGGCTGGGCGGTGCTGCGGAGCTGCTCCCTGCGGTGGCTGTCGTGGCTGAGCTGCAGGATGGGGCCGTGCACACCCTGCCTTCCCAGGAGAGCAGAGTGCGTGTAAGCAGCCCTTCCCAAGGCTGGCTGGAGAGCTGAAGTGACTTGCCTTGGAATGTGAGCAGAGTAGCCAGAATATGGCACTTCATGTACAATAAAAGACTTGCTTCTATGGCTGAAGGCTTCCAATGGTTTGCAGCTCCAAGGCAGAGGTTCAGATCACATTGCAGGGCAGTTTCCCATCTCAGGACCATGCAGTTGTTGTGGCCGTTACCATGACAGCAAGCGATCAGGTCTCTAGACCTTTTCTCTTTCTGTAGCACTATAAATTCCCAAATAAATATGCCAACACTGTGACAGTCATGAAGTGGAAACTGAGCAGAAGTAGCATGAAGTACTTGCTTTTGAATGCCAGCATCACACATTTGGAGTAACTTCAGTAAGTTTTTATGTGAAGTCCAGTTAGTGTTTGTCACTGCACAAATATCAGGTGTGGGGGCACTGGAGGGGGCACTGCTCACAAAGTGACAGTCACCACATCCTCCTGTGAGTGCTACAGAGTCAGTTATGCTCAGGTGGTGCTTGTGCACAGCTGCTTTCAAGGCAGGAGTGAAGTAAAACTTTTCTTATGATCCCACTGCGGATGAAGAGGGATCTATATGGTCACTGCTTGCAAGCTGGTAGCCTCTCATTTCTCATTCAAGTCTGTGTAGACTCTTTTCCTCCCACTAGATGTGAAAACTATAAGTCTTCTGTAGAATCCTTTATCTCTGTGCCTGTAGATGCGTCAGATAAGTGAAATAGTTTTAACCAGAGTAACTGCAGTGAATAACACCTCTAACAAAAACACTTTTTTCAAGAAAACCTTTATGCACACACCTAACAGGGCCAAATTGGTTTGTTAGGAGACTCATGACAGTTCCACTGAATCGTTCAAGTTGATTTTGTTCTTTCAAACTCAAAACAAACAACTCACTTCACACTTTTTCTTTATTGCTGAGTGTCTTTGTCTCAATTCCCCATATAACCAGAAGTGTTCCTAGACAGAAATAGCAGAAAACCAGAAAAGATTATAAACGAGGCCAAATTACGTAAGGGGAGGAAAGCAACAGGGGAAAACAATAAGTAACAAAAAAGTTTATTTTCTTTCCATAAAAATATTTCAATGGAGTGCTTTTCCCCAACACTAATGTGTTCCCCATGACGTGAGGCAGAAGGAGGGAAGAAGCATGTTACAGGTAAAAATTATGTAAAATAATTTTTATAACTAAAAGTTATGTAAAATAGTTATTTATTATCTTGATGCTCCTATTTTTTGTGGGCTTCTCAAAGATGAGATTTGAATGGGGACCTGTGACTAAATGAGCTTCTCCCAGAAGTGAGCCTTTGCTTTGTACCTCTCATCAGCCTATTTCCAAGGAGTGTGAAGTCTGTTATTTGACATTGCCTTGAAGGCAAATTTTTATGCCAAATTTGAAATAAAAGACTGCAATTCGTATTTCCTCCTTTTCATTAGGAACAGGGAATGTGCAAATCAAACAGAACTTCCTGTTTCCAATCTTCCAGCCAAATGCATGTTTCAGTTTGTCATCCTCTCCCATTGCAAAAGGGGAAAAAGAAAGATGCACTTGAAAAAGGATGGATCCTTGCCTTCATATTATGTCTGCAAGAATAAGAATGAAACATGTCTGGACATGACAGGATCTTAGTAAGGGCTTTGATTCACAAGTGGGAACATTGTGTATTGGGACAGCTGTTCTTATTCCTGCCGGAGCTCCCAACTCCAGCCCTCAGAGGATCCTGCCTCCCCTGCAGGGGTGTCTCCCTCCACAGTTTATAACCAAACAAGTTAAAGTAGCACCCTGCTGGTTTCACCGACCTTACAGTGTGACCAGAGGCACAGGACCTTCATGAGTGTCAGATCTGCAGCTCATTAATATCCCCCTCAGACTTCCAGTAGACACAGCTATTCCAGTTACACCAGGTGAGTATCTGGTGCTGGATGGCCCACCTGTGAGAAGCATCATGAGGAACTGTGCAGAAATTAGTTGGTGTAACTCATAATGGAAGATGAGATTGTCAGAGAGTCAGTGTTCTCAGCTCTCTGCTTCTTCTCCACTGTTGAAGGGACTCTATTGTGCTAGGCCTTTATTTTAGAGTCGGGTAACCAGCTGTAGTTCTCCTGGGTAAGGGCAAAGTTCTTGGACACTCAAGGTCTAAGCTGAGCTGCCTCGTTTTTGGAGTGCACAGAGACAGAAACGTGAAGCAAAATGGAGGGGGCAAGTCTTGCAAGAGAAAAGCAGCACCAAATGTGACCAGGCCTTGTGATCATCACAGCCACAGAAGACATCCTGCAGAGTGTCCTGCAGCAGCTGGGGATCAGCAGGGGCTCTTAGTGTTTTCAGGAGGAACCACAATTGATGTGCTGCCTCTTGGTTTTGTTTTATCCTGCAGCCATCCTTTGACACAGTCCCCGAAGTGCAGAGTTTCTGAGGTGATGTGGCCAAGCTTTCTGGGGTCCCTGCCAGGCACTGGCCTTTGTGGCACATCGAGTATCACCTCACAGTGAGTCCCACTGCAGCGTGTCCCGCAGTGCTTCTGTCCTTCAGTGCCCTGGAGCAGGCAAGCCAGAGGTTGCCAGGCCCAGGATACCTGCTGCTGCTTCATGCCCTTCCCAATCTCCAGTGGGATGTCTGAGCTGCCCAGCCAGCTCTCTGTCAGGCCGTGCATTTCAGTGCAGCCATCAGCAGTAGCATGGGTAATAGGCTGCTGTTTAAATGGCTGTAATTAGGCTTCAAAGTAACCATTATGATGAAAGGGGGAAATCTCACATTCCTCTCCACTCTATCGTTTCAGGGTGTCTGGCAGCACCCCAGAAAGACAAAAGCACATTACTTGATACCACCAGAGCTACCTGTTTGCAAGGAACATCTCACCTTTGCTTTATAAAGACTCTTTTTTCCAGGAAAAAAAAAATTCATTCACCTGTGAATTAAGAACTCTATTCTCTCCATTCCTGTGGGTTTTTATCTACCCCATATGTAGGCGCTTTGCAAATATTTGAGTGGAAATTACCAGAGATAAGACAGGTCTGCCCTTGCTGCAGCAGGCAAACACCTACCAAGCAGCATAGGAACTGCAGGGATACATTTCAGCTTATCGTATCCTAGAATGGGCATGGTGTTTACTGAGAGACTGCCTCTTCTATTTGCTCATTTATCCGCTACAAACTGCATTTGAATATCTGAAATGCTGGCATTTGTTTATTTGCTGGCACTAGTGCTCTTTGTCCCACATTCCATAATTCAGACAAATGGGGTTGTGCAGGAGGAATGATTGCTGATGTCCAATGCTGGCATAGACTTGGCACTGTCTTATTCTGGAAGAAGACCTGTCCCTTACTGAGCCTTTCTGCTCTGGGAGGAGAGCAGGTTGGGGTGTCCCAAGTGCAGTCCTCTGTTCCAACTCCATTTTGGAGCATATTAGCAGTTTCCATCCTCCTCCTAATTCCACTGCCATAAAGCATCCTTCTTACTCATGAAGCAGAATATCTAGATCCACCTTCTTGCCTCCTGGCTAATTACTGTCATTATCTGGCTAGACTAACTTGTCATGAGATTAGAATCTCCTCACAAAACAGGGTCATCTCAGGAAGTTCTTGCTATCCGGTTTGTGTAAATCAGTCGCCTCTGCAGCTAAACAGCAGCTCGGATTGTTGAGAATTCACACACTCCCAGGAGGGGGGCAGAGGAGCATTTCCACATAGGAGATGCTTCAAAAGAACCTGGGCGTTCCTACTGACACCAGTGGGCCAAAGCCTACGCCCACTCTCTTGCACCTGCTCAAGGAGTTATCCTTTAAAGATACTGAAAAGAACTAACCACTTGCAGTAATTTCATTGCCTGGGTGGATCATTGCTGTAATAAAGTTGTTATATTCTGCTTACCGTATCCTTCACCCCTCTGCTTTGCCAGTTCACCTCACCATAACTCCACAGCAAGCCTCAACATGGACAGAGTCAAGGAGGAAGCCACAAACCAGGCTGGTCATCTTTTTGTGTTTTTTAAGGCTTCAGGTAATTCCAGCTGAAGATCCCAAACTAAAATAAATTCAACTCTCCATTTAAAACAGAAGCTGAGCTTAGTGCTGTAGGCACTGGGTGGTTTGCCCTCAGCTCTGCGGGGCTTTCACGCAGAGGCTGTCGGGGCTGACTGTTTCCATGTGTGGGGAATGTAGGTCTCCTGGTGCTTAGGCAACTGGAGAGCCAAGCACCTCTTACCCAACGAGCTTCCTAAGTAGGCGAGCACAGCAGGAATCCTTCCTCCCATAAACCTCTGGTGACTTCACTTCTCACACTAGCCCACATAGGGCCTGCCGTGCCAGAGAGCACTATGTCACCAATGCACTAAATAACTGTATTGCATTTTAACAGGCTTGTGGCATCAAGGAAACTTGTATTACCCCACCAGTGCTCCAGAACGGAAATGTGTGCAGTTATAGGTGACTGCAACCCTGGCTACAGTTAAACAAAACACTCCCTTCCTCAGCTATTGTAGCAACCTAAATTGTAGGTGGATCTGGCTGTCTTAGGCCTGTGATGCTCCAGTGATTCGCCTTCTCATTCTCTGGTGAGAAACACATAGCTGTGCTAGAAGAAGGCTGCTCTGAGCCAGCCTTTGGTGCAAGTTCTCTCATTTTCCATGTGAGTGTGTCTTGAGGCCTTGCTGCAAGCCACTCTTCCAATGGTACCCTGCAGACTAAACCAGTGAGACGGTTCTTCAGCTTTTCTGGGCCCTCCACCCCTGTGATACCCTGTGTGTTTGGCAAGTCTTGTTGAAAAACTCTGAGACTGCTCCATGCAGTGCAGACTAAACTGAGGCTGGTAACACACTAAGCTTAAAAACAAACCCATTCCTTCCTTTCAGTGTCTGAGCTTCCTGTGTTTCTGCAGGACAGTGCAAGGCTGTGCAGATGAACATTCAGAAAAGGGATGTGTGCACACATTCTTAGTGAAGAACCCTGAACAATTCTGGTTTGTTCCTTTGCACAGCAGGGCAGGAGAGCAGCCAGATCCTCAGGGCAGCAATTGGTTGCCCTAATCCTTCCTCTTCCTACAGTTTCCTGCTTTACTTACACGCTTTTGTCCAATTTCAACAGATGTCGAAGCTGGGATGCTACAGACAATAGTGTTCTCCTCTGATTCATCCTTGGAGCAGGCCCTGTCCTGTGTAGGAAAGGAGGCAAAAATACAGTATTGTCTGTGTGTGTAATGAGTCTGTTTCATAATACATGCACACAAGACAGCCAAATGAGGGCCGTACAGACATGCTATTTCTGAAGGGTACCCAAACAAATGAAACTTCCTACTTGCTTTTTAAGGGCCCTATTTGGACAGGTTTGTGAACCAGCCAGCTCTGGGGTGAATCTAGGGTATACTTGGCAGTCTGCTTGGAAGTGAGCACCTTGGTTGAGGGTGCTTTTGTCAGACCTCTGAGCCATTCCTCAACTAGTCACACCTTTGTATAGCAGTGCTGTGAATTGTCCCAGGGGGACAGAACTGAAAAAGCCTGGACACAAGTCAAAGGATGTGTCAGGATCAACTTGGTCAGTCCTAGAAAAGGCTTCTTGCAAACCATTGGTTCTTAAATCTAGTCTGTGTGCCTGGGTGATAGCAGCTCTAGCAGATCTTCCTCTGGGTTAATCTCAGTTAATAGCACTTTTTCATACTGTAGTAGCTGGTCTCCAATGCACTACCAAGTGTGCTGGTACAGGCGAGAGGGAACAACATGTTCTAGGGAATGGGTGGTGGCTGCAAGGATTGCCAGGCAGCCCTCAAGAAAGTGTCCCTGGTGAGGTGCAGACTGAGGCTTGAATGGCCTCTTGTTCCTGCTGAGAATTTGTTTATCTGCAGGCTGTTAAGCCAGTGGGAGCCACTTCTACGTCTCCTTCTCTCCCGTTGAAGTGCTTCTGCTTTGGTGTCATCTGCTGTGAGATTTAAGAGAGGTTCAGGGTCACTCCCCAGGTAAGAGCAAGCTGTGCCATGTTCCCTCACACCAAGGCCACATGCATCTGAAGTCTTAGGCTCAGCTCAGTATCAGTGCAGAGGAACAGTTAGATCAGAAGGTACTCCCCTGAGAACGCCATTTGTGAAAGGAGCAGGTTGGTTGTATCTTGTAGTGAGCAGGGACTGTGCTGGCTGTCCTGCTCCTGGCAGCTCTGTGGGACTGTGGAGGCAGAGAGGTAAAATAGACCACTAAGCACCTAATGGGGAAGGGTAGCTCCAGCAGAAGAGTCTGAGGGGAGAGAAAAACACCCAGTTTACAGCCCGTTGATCTGGGCACCTGCCTGAGATAAAGCACTGCTTCCAAGTCCTGTTCTGCTGGTTTTGTGTCTCAAGTGTTCACTTCTCCCAGAGCCACTTCTCAGTGTCATGGAGCTGCTGACCTCCCAGGTCGTGGTGCCCTTCCTCTGCATGACCTGCAGCTCTTCTGTTGGTGCAGTGATACCATCAAGGGGTGAGGGTTTCAGTGCTGATTTCTGAAGCGTGTGGTAACTCTCAGCACCTGTGGGCTGTCGGGGCAGCAAGAGCAGGTATTTCATCCTGACAGGGAGGGAGAGGCCCTTGAACAGTGCACCCAGTGAATGATTAAACAAAGATTTGGGATCTTTGCTTAGGCATGAGGGGAGACAAAACCTTCAGCTTTAGTCTCCCACCCTCCTTTTGACTTCTGCTAACAGTGTGCCTTACTCCCTTTGATGTAGCTTAGGATAGTGAAGGAGGTAGAGTAAGTGCCTGGTGCTCCAGGATGCTTCAAAGTGACCTTTGTCAGAAACCTCTGATCTGTCCAGCAGTCTCCATATTCTCTATATTGTATCTTGTGATCCACACAGCTCTGTGACCATTTGGGAAGTCTGGCAGAGCGTAAACAAAATATATTGATATACATAGCAGCCAAAACCACCTGTCAGATCAACATGTAGGTTTTACATCCAATATGTAGAATAAATTAGACATCAAACTTCTAATGCTGGATGCACAGTACCCAGGTTATCAATGAAGCTTCCTAGATATCCATAATAATCTTGGCTATGACATAACAATTAAGAGAAGAAGAGATCTGGCATTACTTCACGTATGCTTGTTTGTGCAGAAGTCTCTGCTGGCCTTCCCGTGAAAACAAAGCAGTTTCTAGTGTTTGCACACCTCACATTTTGTGGGAAAATGAATCATTATCATCCAAATGCAATGTAAAAGCAGTCTCTAGTTCTCTCCTACCTTTTTGGCTAAACAGGCTCATGCTCACCTGAGAGCCATGAGACCTTGACAGGAAGATTGCACCCTTCAGCTGCCTTTCCTCCTTTTCCCTTGCCTCTTGCTGAGGGATCGCTGCCTTCTGCCAGGACCTTTTAGATTTGTGCTGGGAAGCAGCGCCCCAGCACAGCCAGCCTGGTACTGCATCCCCTGCTTTCCTTGCTTGTCTTCTGCACTCAAGTACCTGCTTCTTCGGAGAAAAGCGTTCCTCTGTCCGCGTTTTGTCTCCTGACAGTGGGACCTTCTTGCCGCAGGAGTAAAGTGACTGAACCGCGCTGAGTGGTGCAGGGCAATACTACAGGGCTGCAGCACGCACAGTTGCCCTCGTGGCCACAAGCACAAGCCTCTTGCCAGTGTGCTGATTGTGGACTTGTCCTCCAGCAGCTGAGGGAAACGGCAGCGAGTCCGCTCCTCTCACTGATGAGGCTTCTCTGCTGCGTGCAGCTATTCAGGCAGGACAGGCAGCTGGTCCTTCACAAAGCAGCTGTGTCTGATTTGTGGCAGAAAGCTCTTCCCTCACCCCTATTTCTCTTTTTGCTGTGCTAAAGAACAGCATTGGTTTCCAGTGCTGCCTCAAACAAAACATTTGAGGCTCTTACAAGCTTTTCTTGGTTTTGGCATGCTACTTCCTTCTCCTGTCTGGAGGATTTAGAGTTTTGCCCTGGGGCAAAACCTCCTCTCCGTAGGGGTGCTGGAAACAGAGATAAATTAGTAACTTGGCAAAGATCCTTGTTGGTTTTGGTGGGTCTGTGAAAACCCTCTTCTGCACAGGAAGCTGTATTGCCACACAGCAGATAGCAGCTCTCCCCTGGACTGGACATGGGTGTCTTGTGTACCATGGATCATTTCTGATAATGACCTCTTCAGTGCAGAGACAAGAGTCATTTGTGTATTAGTTTATGGATCCAGAACCAAGCACATTCCAATGACATGGTCACATGCCTTTCTAGTGCAGTACTTGAAATCCAAGATACAGTGATGCACTGAGTTGAAAAATAAAGAAGGATCCAATTAACAAAAACTTGCAACCCTTAGGAAACCCTTCTGGGGCTGAGCCCACCTGTTTGGGATAATGTATTCTCTCTGTTTGTTGTCAATCCACGGTCCTGCCAAGCTTTCTGGTACCTTGAAATCTGTTTTCTGGAGAAAAACATCGCATCCTAAAACCTCACTGTTAACTCTTAGCTATAGTGAAATATAGTTGCACCCTATGGCTAAAAGGCAAAGAAAAGGAACCATCTCCTCAAGCCTGGGATAATACAGATAACTTCTGTGGCCCAGAAGATGGTATACAGGCTTAAGAAAGGACAATGGGAAGGCAGGAAAAGAATTAGGAAAAAACCAGAAAACAGAAACAATAACATTACATTCACACCAGGATGTCCTCTAGACTTTGATGATCTGTCTTTATAGTCTTTCAAGTAGCTTTTGAACCAGTTTATACTTTTGACTTTGACTTAGGGCAGTGGCAGTGAGTTTCACAGGCAAATGGTGACCCCATTCAGGCAGCAGCCTCCGAACACAACAGTGGGTGGAACAGCTCTTCCATTTCACACCTGCAGTCTCATAAATACAATTATTTTTTGCCTACTTCTTGTATTACAGGACAAACTGAAAAATCATTCCCTCTTCACATTTTTGCTTCACTGCAGATCTCCAGCACGTTCCCATTCAGTTGCTTCTTTTCAAGTGTAAGGGACCTCATCTCTGCTGCTGCAACAGCCATTTAAAAATGTGTCACCTTAGAGTTCCATAGTTCTGAAGGGAAAAAAGAGCAATGGGGCAGGTAAGGCTGCAAGTGGATTTGAGATTGTACCACGTTGTTAAAGTACATTGTGGCACAACTGTGTTCTCTTAATGCCTTCTCTTTTCCTCCTGGCCTCTTGGGCCGCTGCAGGATAGGACTGTGTGGGAAGAGGGAGACTTATGCTGCATCCAGGCTACACCGTTTTAGGAAGGTCTTTGGGTTTACTGCCACAGTCTGATGAAACTGTAGAGGAAGAGCAGGCAGAGCTTTGGCAGCTTGGAGAACTAAGGGTGGAGAGAATTCTGTTCTGGGAAGACATTTGGGTGAGATTCACAAAGGGAAGGAGTTAAAAACTAAATGAAGCTTCTTTGGTTTGGGCTAAGGTAGGGGCTGAACACAAGAGCTTGAATGGGAATCAAAAGCTGAAGTGTACCTCAGGCTCCTCCAGAGGCTTGACTAAAAGCTGCCATCCCAAATTGTCCTGTCTAGACTATGTGCCAGAGCACAGCTTGGGCCAAAGAGTAAGGAGTCAGGAGTCTCAAATCACAAGTTACATTTGCATTTCTTTGCTTGTAAATGAAGTGTATTTGATAGGAAATTTCTAGGACAAGCAAGGCTGTCTTACAGCACAGTGTAACTAAACCCTTATGCTCAGAAATTACAAGTAGAGCCCTCAAAAAACTCTTAGGCTTAGTATAAACTTGATATAACATGGCATCTTAGACTAAATATTTTACACTGCATTTATTTGCTAATCATCCTTCAGAATTCAGGAGTCAAGCAGTTCAGTACCTTTCTGAAACCCTGTGGGCTACCAAGGTATTTACTTTTTCTTTCTTTCTTTAAAATGAAAAGTGGTAGTCTCATATAATTGCTGGAGTTGCAGCTGTTAAAAGGGAAGGATTGCTCTAAGAACACTGTCACCATAGCCAGTGACACTACAGACTGTTTTCTAGGCCCCTCCTCAGCCTTCTGGGAAACACAAGTTGTTGATTCCTCTTTCTGGTTTTGTTTCATGACACTTCTCTTTTGCGTCTGAAGCCTGTGTTTTCCACCTGCCCCTGAAACTGGTGACAATGTCAGCCTGAGATGTGGGGAGCAGCCACAGGCTCCAAGCAGGTAAGCAGACACCCCAATCTGTGTTCACTAGCTCTGTCTTCTCTGGCACAACAATGGATTTTTTCCTAAGGGCTGCAGCATCCCTTTAAGCTGCAACATTGATGTACTTTAAACAAGTGCCTTTGCTGTCATTAGGATATGACCATTCAATACTCACGGTAAGTATGTGTTTGTCTAGGGCTTCTCCTCTGGAGCAACCGAGGCTGTGGCTTCATCTCCATCCCAGGGAGATGTCACCCTCTGGAAAGGACAGCTGAAGCCTCCCTAGCCATTCAGACTGCTGTCCTACTATTCCTTACCCCTCCTCAGCCCCACAGGATGAGGAGTTTGTTTCCAGCTCCTCTCTGTAGCAGAGATATTTTGAGGAGCAGGAGGTGGGATGTATTCTGTTGTCACACATGCTCAGTGCCCTCTACAAATGGGCAGAGTGAGAAACTCAAAACAAAATAAAGAGCCTGAGGCTGGTTTCTCTGCAGACACATGGGCAGACCTGCCATCTTGCAGAACAAAACTCTTCTCCCTGTCCTCTCAGTCAAACCCAAGCTTCCTCACTCAGCTCAAACTTTCCTTTGTACAGTCAGAGTGACCTCTCACCCGGGGCTTGCCTGCCCAATTTGTAAGCCCTTTAATAATGGTAATTCTTTATCCTACTTTGCACATCAAAACACATGCAGGCTCCTCCCAAACAAGAGAACTTGGCAGATGAGCCGTGGGTAAAGGGCACAGTAATTTACACAAATTATGCTGTTCAAAGGTGTCATTTCTCTTTCTCTCTAGCAGAAGGAAAAGATTTCTTCCCATCCAAATGTTACAGAAGCAGTGTTTATAATTAATCACTGCAGTATTGGGTTTATCTAGGCACAAGACCACTCTGCTGTGCGTGTACCATGTACTAAGGGCGCAGCTGGCAAAGCCTCAGTGTGTCCCATTGCCTCTCCAAGGCCAGGGCCTGGAGAGGGGGGCTGGATGAACATTTCCCTTGCTGCAGCATTGCCTGTGGTTGTCTGCTCTGCATCACAGCCCTTTGTAAATGCTGTTTTGTTGCTCTCTAAAGGGAGCTCGTGCTTCCTCTGATTATGGAGCATCTCACACAAGAAGTCTCTAGTTTGAGTTGAGGATTATCTAAGTGTCTGCGGCAAATTCTGCATGGAGAAAATGAAATCATTGTAATGGATTCCAGCTTCCTTTAGAGGTGATGGCTTCTGGTATCGCTGTGGATGAGGGCAGTGAGTTTGTACACTTTGCAGTCCCTCATGAGCCACAGATAATGTTTATGAGAGCTCCTTCAGTGCTGGGAATGGAGGAGATGCAAGCAGAGCATGCAGTGGATGTGCTGTACCTTGCCCAGGACTGGGAAGGATTGTCACTGCAAACACGTGGGCCCTGCTGCACTGTCCCTCTTCAGGGCAGTGGGCCACTGCCATTGACACAGCTTGTCACTGCCACGGAGAATCTGTTGGCTTCTTCTAGACCTATGTAAATTCTGGTGTTAATTAAGTCAGCAGCTTCCTCTTGAAAACCTTTATTGGGTGACTTTCACACTGCCCCCACAGAGCCCTGTTCCTTGAAGTCAATAGAAGATCTGGGTGTGGTGAAAAGTCAAGATCAGACCTGTAAATCAGATGATAAAGAGAAGTGAATCAGTAGGAAATGCTTTTGGGGAGCAACATATTTCTCTCCCATCAATTAAAAGCGCAGGGAATGGCCCAGAAAGAGGTTTCCTCTGACACATAAGGGACTGTATTTCAACAGCATGATGATCTAATAGGGCTTTCTGGTAGGCTGAGAACATAAAAGCACACTTGTGCCAGATACATTGTTCAGGCCATCTAATAAAATCCATTTCTGAAGGAGGATATGCAAATCTGTGTGGTTCTTCCAAGGATTCATTGAGACCACTTGTGCAGTATTCACATATCCCGTGGCAGAGCCCAGTTCCCAGCAAATTGATGGGCTGTATGCTATGGCCCAAAAATGTTTGATGTGGCTATTCTGGCTCAGCTCTAGGGAACATATTCTGCTGTATCCAAATCTCTTAGGTACTCTGAAAGCCTTCCTTATTCACTGGCTCCTCCTGAAAGATCTGTGGCAGCTCACTGTGGAATTATGTGCCACTTCTGTCCTTTTCGTTGCTGAGTTTATTTAATTAATGTTATTCCAACTTTCTTCCTGACTTTCTTCTTCCTTCATTGTTTCATAAGCCAGTGGTACCTAGCCTTCTGTGGGTCATAAGTCATCAAAAGGTTGCCTCTGACATCATTGCAAATAAAATAAAAATGCATTAAAACAAGCCCGTGCTTGTGGAGAGCCCAAGTGGAGAGACAGAAAGGGCAAACAAATGTGCCAGCTTTCAGTGCTGGCAGCTGCAGTGCTCCTGGTGCCATGCTCAGGTGAGCTGTGCTGGCACAGGGTGAATCTGGGCTTTGTCCCCAGAAGGTGAGCCCCCAGAGGGCTTCTGTAAAAACACAGATTAGGAAATGCACTTGCCAGCTCTGGACATCCTAACTCCCATTGTCTGTGCTCATAGCATTTCCTGTGGTACTCCCTTGCCCCCGCACTGTGGCTGTGCTCCTGCCACCGCCCCATCCTGGCACTTTGTGTGCTTCTGGGGCAATGTTTGGGAGCTGAGTGCCTTTTTGTGAGCTGTTCCATCTTGTTGCTTCAATCATGAGCAACAGCGGAGCTAATAAAAGAACTTTTGAGTGCTCTGCAGATGGAACATGTCATACTGGGAAAATCAATCCACAGATCTGCTCTTTGATGGAATCTAGCTGCAGGCAGGTGCTTTCATGTGAAGAAGCATCTTCCCAGACAGATTATTTCCTTGCTCACATTGTGTACAGACGTGCAACTCCTGGCATAAGCAGCTTTGTGCTGCAGCACTTTTCTAAACACAACTGGAGTTCCTTTCTCGTGCAGGCCCCTTCCCTTTAGGGGTGTTTTGGAATGGACGAAAGAGAAAACAGACTGGCAGTGCATCTGACCAGGTAAATGTGGTCCCAGGAATAACAAGTGGCAATGCACCAGGGATCACAGGAGAGCTACAGTCACCCCTACAGCCAGCCTCAGCACAGTGCATGGTAAGGTGAAGGAGATGAGAGAGCAAATATCTGGCACATCCAGTTGCTCAGAAGAAAAGGCAGGAAGTTGGTCTGTCAGCATTTCCATCTCATTTCCTCAACATTTTTAAAGTGGAAAAAAAAAAAAAAAAAAGTACAGCCACCTCCATTGCAAGGAGCAAAATTACAAGGATCAGCCAGGAGCTCTGTTCAGACAGCTGTGCAGAAATCGTCTGGAGTTCTCAGCAGCCAAGGAGACACATTGGAACATGCTGTGGTACTTTGTTCTATTACTCAGTATTGCATTTGTATCTAGAAACAGCATGGAACTCCCATCAGGCCAAGTGTCCCACATGCCAAACTCCAAAGAACCTCCATGAACAGGGAAAAGGCTCCCTTTATCCATACACTTCTTGCACACTGAAACCACAATAAACCCAACCTGTGAACTCGTTACATTTTTATGAGCCCACATTTGGGGCAGGTGTTTCATGTTAGTGAGATTGTGTTTGGTATCCAACAACTAAAACTAAAAATAGCAAATTGCCACCTAATCTAACCTTGCCTGACTCAGCTACTTTCTCCCAAGTCTATTTGGTTTTCATCTCAATGTCAATTATTGACTACTAACAGCTTTCCACAAGACAACTTCTAGCCAGGTCTGGGTGAGCACAGGAAAATGCAGTGGAGTGTGAGGGTTTGTGAACTTTTAGACTGAGCTGACACGACCTCTTGGAGCACCTCCCCACCCCTTCTGCTTTTGTAACCCCCTCCCTTCCATCCATAGTTGTCTTAAGCATGCCTTGTGGCAATATGAGAAGTCATTTAATTACATGGAAAGCAACACTGGAATAGTGCAAGTGTGTTCTGCCTTTGGTAGAAAAAGCAAGTGGGTTTCGTCCTTTAAAAAAAAAAAAAAAGTTATTTGTGGGTTTTTTTTAGCTTTTCTGTCTTATTTTACACCTCATCACACATTTTTCTCCCTCCCTTGCAACCCGCAGCCCTAGAAGCTCATATCCATCAGGAGGGGCCACTGTGCCTTTGCTGAGCTCTGGCTCTGCTACACATCATGCACGAGAGGGATGGCTAAAGAAGGTGTAGTCAAATTTCACTCAAATCAGTTAATTCAGCCATCCCCAGATTTCCCTGTAAGTTTTGCTAAAATTTACTATTTGGCAACTCTGGTTGTGGGGCACAGCTCTATCTATCTATCTATCTATCTATCTATCTATCTATCTATCTATCTAATAGTCTGTCCATTTTTTCTACACAGCACTTCAGTGACTTCCTCATAACAGGTTGGTCTCTTAATTGTTCTGGAGGAATTGTTCATTCTTCCAAAGTGCAGAAAGGTTATTCTGCTTCAGATCTCAGAGTTAATGGCAGACAAAAGGAAGTGGGTGTGAAGTAGCTTATATGTGCCCTGTGAAAACGAGTGCCCTTTCTATTTATAGCCCTGCTTGAACTTTCATTCATTTAGTTGCTATTTTGGTATGACAAACATTCGATCTCCTGGGGAAAGTACGTTAGCAGTGCACGTGAGCAGGAGGGGAAGCACATTGGTCATGCAGGCAGATATTGAATGGCCTAGAAACCAGTGCCATTCCCAGAAAGCATATAGAACCAAAGTGATACTGAAGGGAAGCTCACACATTCAGCTAACAGGCACAGAAGTGCTTTGAGGTGAACCCAAACCTTTTTTTGACTTCATATCTTTTATTCCATTTTAAATCAAAGGAATTTTTCATGTCTCGGTGACATAGGTTTGATAATGAACACCCTTGGTCACTTCTCCCATGCTCTGCTTTCTGGGTAGAGAGCTGGCTGATGAACACTAGAAAACCTCAGGGGGGCTTTCTAGTGCTGGCCAAGAGGGTTTCCTTACCTGGTCAGTGTCTCATCTTTGTCTGTTAGAGAAATTTTTGTTCTCACCTCCTTTTCTCTTTTTTTATCTAATAGGAGTTGTACCCACCAATACAGACTTTGTGCACAAAGTCAAATGAACCCCTTTGTTCCACTGAAGTTTACCTGCTAAACAGGTAAACAGCCTGGCCGTTGGCTTCAATTTAAGCAAATTGATGATGGAACATTCTGGGCATGGCCAGGTGTAGCCTGTACTTCGAGGTCTTTCATGAGGTACATGTGCAAGGAGGCAGAAGGAAGGTTCATGATGGATTGAGAGTGCTTGGTATGACAACTTCAGTTTTTGTGGAGGGCTATTAATAGTCAATAATCAACACTGAGGTAAAAAACAAGAAAATACGTGTATTGATACACATACTTTCTTCTGGTTAGGGAGGCAAATGGAGAATTCTTGGCCTAGTCCTGAGAGATACTGAGGACACATAGAAATGGTATTTACTTCAAGCTGTTAGGTGTTAAATAAAAGAAGAAGTTGGATATACTCAGTGATTTTTAACCCAGAGGAGCTGCTTTCTATTTAGTTCAGGGAAGGTATCCCAGTCATTCCATGGGACAGAATGGATGTGCTCAGTTCCTATGACCACTGGAAACAGTGAAGCCACGAGTCTCATTTTGAAGAAAATGGAGAACCCGTTATTTGACCTCCCTCTAATTGCCCGTGAGTTTATCTGAAGAGGTGGAAGGTCTTCCACTAGATGGAATAATAAGAGAGAATTTCCTTAATCCTTGTCTGCATTTGGTTTGCAGAAGCAAAGAACTTTGCAAGCTGGTTGTTCAACAGGCATGGTGCTTTCCCTCCGTTCTGGGGTTAAGATCTGAGGGCAGCAGCAAGCATTGAGGAGAGTCCTGTGACTCTGAAGGAAGATGTGTGTATTGATACTGACATCTCCTCTGGCTTGAGAAATCCTGGACGTGGGGCGAGGTCATTCACACTTTCATGTGCTAGCCAGCAAGTTGGATTCTCACACCCTTATCTGTTATAGTGGCTAAGGCGTCGCTCTGTTTTCTCTTCTATCTGCATAACCAGGTGTTGAGCAACTGGAATGTCATTCCAGAAATTCTGACTGGCTTGGGTGTGTGCTCCTCGCAGGAATAACTTCTGGGAATCACTTTGGAAGGCCAAACAATATGGTTTTCAAAAATTATGTTACTGTCCGGTGTGAATTTAAATGAATTATGTAATTTAGCCAAGCATGATCCCTCTATTTCAGAGTAACAGACTCCTCTGCCTGCTGTTTCACAGGGTGATCCATTGGCCTCTCCTTTTAGCTGTGTGCTGTTCACATAATGTTTATTCATACTGCCTATATGTGCCATCAGGGAGTTGAGATTTATTTCATATTTTCTATTGTTTCAAAATTGCAGCAGCATTCTTAATCCTCTCACGGCCCCATGTCTTCATAATTCAGCTTCATCATTCATTTCACTCAGCACAATCACAATCACATTCCCAGACAGAAGTGACACTGCAGCAGGCACAGAAGCTGGGAGGGAGCAACCTTCAACACAGCTAAACACTATTTTCTATGGCTCTGGGCAAAACCCTGGCCTCCAGCGCAAAAAGATGACCAGAGTAAGAACAGGAAGGCTTGGGGAGCCAGGAGCCACCTCCTGATGAGCCCTGATCTCAGGGGGACACCTGTGGGGGAGTCCCCTGGCAAGGGCCACAGTCAGGGCAGGCTCTGGCCAGAGTGGAGGGCAGGAAAAATGCCACATTCCTCTGGGTGCCACAATGGCATCAGAGCCCCCCAGACAGGGGGAAGGCAGGGAGCATCCTCGAGCAGCCAAGTCAGTGTTGTGTGTTGTTGCTGCATGATGTTGAGTTGGCATGGTCAGCTCAAGGGTCAGGACACAGAGAAGTGTCTCCTGAGGGAATCACCTGCCACACTTTTGCTGGCAAGGAGCAGGTGGGAGAAAGCTGTCTGCTCTAGAAATTAAGGGCTACGTCCTGCTTGTACCTATGGAGCTCCAGTGGCTGTTATCTGATGGCCCTAGGATACAGGCAGCCTTGGATTTTAAATATGGTGCAAAGCTTGTTTATCTAGGGACAGTCAAGGGTGTTTAAGTGATGCTACGGCAGAAGAAGAGAAACAGGGCCTTAAGAAGGCTTAGTTAATATTGTCACAGCAAGCCAGCTATGGATGGGACAGCTACTCTGAGTCATGGGAACTGACCAAAGCTGCAGAATATGAAAGGAGCCAATCTGCACCCGTGTGCAGCACACCGGGCTATAGCAATTTTTGTAAAGGTTGAGATTTCCACTGTATCTCGGTGCTTCAGGGCTCTCTGAGGCTTCGAGGCCATCCTTGATCCCTGAGCTCCCTTTTAATTAGATGCAGTGAGTGACCAAGGCCCTTCTGTACTTCTCCTGAGGTTTTGCTTCTGAGGTTTTGCACACAGAGCAATGACAAGGTGAGCTCACACTTCCTTCCACTCCATGGCCACTCATGCAGCATTTACACAAAGAATTATGGTAGAATTGGTAGCACCACTTTTTGATATCTGGAAATTTGGCCTCTCCAGAGCATTTATATCAAAGATAAATTCAGCTGTGATGGTAACGAAAGCTGCCCATGAGAAACTTTGCCTGGCAGTTGTACCTTATGTAGCTGGGATATGTTCTTTACTCAGTGTACAACCACATTTCAGCTGTGCGTTATGCAACTGCTATTAGCATTAATGAGTTACAAGGCTCATATACTGATACTGTTCCTAGAAACAGGTGCCCAGGGATGCACTCCTTTGGATTAGCTTGGAGAGTTAGATGGAGCAGAGGAGCCCTATGTACTTTGGTCCTCTGTTGGATACCTTGATCCAGACCCAGACAAGGGTCTGGTCTTCAGTCTGGATTTCAAAAGTGAAAAAAAAAAAAAAAAAGGCTACCTCTGGGGTGAAATTTGGATTCTGGTTAGGAATAATGTCTCCCAAATGCTTGTGAGTTTGATATCCAGCCTGATATAAAGATTGAGGGGCAAAAGTAACTATTTAAAACCTACTAACTAAAAATCAAGTTTCGTCCCCAGACCATCAAGATACCCTATCATGGAAACCTCATTAATTTCTTATTTTGAGTAGAATGAAAATAACTGTCAGATGCTAACATTTCTCATACTGGTATAGAAAATACACTTAGAAGAAGGCAGAAAGATCTGCAGGGGCTGTGAGTGCAGCTTTACCCATCTCTAATAGATCACTGAAGTCAAGAAATTAGCACTGGTTTTTAGTGACTGAATTTCTTACTTGTTTTTGGGCTAGCAAAGTAAATCCCAGTGTTCTGGGGCTGACAGGAATGAAGTTTGGGTCTCAGGTTTGTATTGTCTGTCCAGAGGCTGTGCTTGCTCTCACCAAGGGCTATTTGCATGTCCAGACTAGGCAGTGATGCAGCCATGGACTTAGCACACAAACTGGTACTGACTTGGCTGGTGCAAAAGACAAACTCCCTCAATTACCTGTCGAAAATCCTGGCCAAGGCTTGAGATTTGTGATCTGCTTGGATGTGGCACTTCCTCTCATGTTCCCTGGCAGCTGTGCAGGGCTTCCTTGGGAGCCTGGAGGAAGACAGGGAGAGGATGGTAGGTGCAGTTGAAAGGCAGCCGGATCAAAGGAGGGTGATTAGCATCAGGACAGGGTGTCTGAGCACAGCCTTCCTCTGGCTGGCACTCAGAGGTGGGTCACTCCTTTGTTTGCAGCAAGCCCCGTGGGTGAGGGGCAGCCTGTGCATGGGGCACAAATTAAACTTGCACGGGCAGGAGCCCAGGCCAGCCCATGGCCAGGACCAGCAAGATGTCACTGGAGATTCCCAGGATGCTCTTGGCCAAACACGAGACCTCAATGACTGGTGGCAGATGGGCAGGTAATAAGGAAATAAAAGCCAGGTTCTCAAGCATGTAAACAGTAGAAACCACAGAACAGCCACACTTGCTTTGGAAAATGGCACTGCACTTCTGGGGCCAACAACTGGCCAGATGCTCAGGCTTGAAAGGCAGTGACTCAAAGCCAGTACCAGCCTCGGATTTGCTGTCTCGCATCAAAAAAAGCCACGACATCCTCAAATCTGTCAGAGAGAGGTGTTGAGGAGAAAATTGCCCTGTTGTCTGCATGCTGGGCTGCAGTGCTGAGGCTAATGCTGATCTGTGGATATGGATCAGGAAGAGCTTGGGTAGAGTAAACTATTATTCTGGAGTAAACTGGCAACAAGGAAGAAGTCTGCAGACTTCATTCACGTGTTCTCAGGGTGTTTTGCAAGCCTGAGCATTCCTGTTCCATGGCCAGACAGCAGAAGCACATTTAGCTGTGTACATGCAACTTGGTCTGTGCCAGCCAAGGACCCTGGGCTGTTTTGGGATGTCTGTAGAGATTTAAGGATGAAGGAATGGCCAGGGGAGTCTTTCAAGCCCCGGAGCAGGTTAGGCACTCAGGGGTTCATGAAGGGCTGTCTGCCACATCATGGTGTAGGAGGTGGTGCTTAGAGGAGACTCCCTGAGTATATCCCCTGCTTCTTGCCTGTTCCCCTCACGTTGGGAGAATCATCTTTCAGGAGCTGTGCTGTAAGCATGGCCCCCCAAGATCTGCAATCTCCTACTTCAGGCCCTGCAGTGATAGTAGTCTTTTCCAGGTAGATATTCAGCTGTTACTATATGTGTGTTGTCAGCCTTAGCCACATTCTGGCATTATTGGTGTCTCTGACTGCTCCACTTCAGGAGGGTCAGGGCTGGACCACTGCAAGGATGGAGGGAACTCTGCCTTCATCCTCACCTTCCCCAAAGCTGATCACCAGAGCAGTTAATGGACACCCAACAATTTCCATACCTGACACTCACTGTGGGGAGCCTATTCTGAGTTGCAGCTTTGAGTTTTTCAACCTGTAGTGCCAATACAGGGATCCCAGGCAAGTCCTACCACCCCTGTTAACTTTCAGGCAGCTCTTCACAGCAGTCTCTTCCCTAAAACTTTCCCATTGCTTGAATTTATAGTCTAGTAGTATCACCACTTTGGAGCCTGAGCAAAAGCCCTTGCTTAAATAGCAAATGCCCTGTGACTAAACAATCAGCTGCAATTTTGGAGTGAAGGTGTTTTAAAGATTAGGACATGTTTGACTACATGGAACAAAGACAAGTGTCTCCTCACTCATGGACTTAGCACTTAACAGAGCTGCATGTGGCAAATTCTTTTGCTTTGTGTCTCTTGTTTTCTCTTTCATGGTAATAACTGGGCATGAACTTGTGGGTTTCCTTGTTTGTTTTTCAAGGCAGTGGATGGAGTTGGCAAAGATTTTCAGTTTAGGAGGTCTGAGCCTACTGGTTTAGCTCTGAATAAGGGGATTATAGAGTCAGAAACACAGGGAAGCCCTGTTCTGGTAGATCTTGTATACATTCCTCCAGACTTGTTTTGGCATCTCTCCAAAACCAATGGTAAATTATGTAAGATGCTGTGAGAGAATGGCAGGAGTGTGAGTATACATCTGCCTTTGGGTAAGAGGGGAAAATATGCTTGCTATTTCATTCAAGCTCACTCGGGGAGAAAAAAGCAGGCAGGCGTAATGCCGAGTACTAAGGCAGGTGTTGTCCAGCTTATCCACTGAGGAAACCAGGATGCTTTCTCATATTAGCAGTGGCTCCTCCCCTCATTTTCAGCTTGACAGTGCCTGAAACTGTAAGAGCTTTGGGAAAGCAGTCCAGTATCACAGCTCAGAACTACAATGCTTAGGAACACCTTGGCTTAGCAGGGATGCAAAGGCCAAGGCTAGGATCAGCTGGGCCATTCCAGCTGTACCATGTGAAGAGGCTTCTGCCCCTGTCACTCAGCCCCATCCTACTCAGGTGGAGGATGCTGGTCCTCACCAAACTGGTCCCTTGGGGCTGGTCTCTGTAGGCTCCAGGAGGAAGCAGGCTGAAATCAGCAATATCCTTTGCAGTCAGGAGCCTGTCTCACCTCTTCTGTGGTCAGATCCCTCTCCCCTAGTTTCTCCTTCCACCTTCCTCGAAGAGTGAATGTTAACTTGCATGGTGAAGCTGTTTCCCTCAGTGTGGGCTTGTGAGTTGTAGCTCACATAAAGCTTTGCTAGGTTCTGTTTTCTGCCCAAACTAACTCTGTCCCAAAACACAACTCTCTTGGGTTCCATTTTCATCCCTGTACCAAATTAGCCCCCTAAAAATAGGGGAAGACTAAAGATTATACTGCTCCCCCTTCTTGCTTACCCTGTGAATGAGCAGTGATTCTGCTGATCCAAACCTCTTCCAAACTGCCAAACCCATCCATTTTGTCTTTTTAATTGCATTAGTTGTGCATAAAGCTCCTTGGGAGCACACTGAAGTCAGAGAGGCAGTACCTCCTGGGCTGTCAACTGCAGCCAGCCAGCCTCTTGTTGTCCAGGAGGTCATTGCCCTCTGTGGCCAGCAATCCCCCAGCACCTTTCTCAGGGTGACAGATCTCTGCAAAGCCAAGGTGAAGACTGCCACCTACTGAGTCCCCAGAGCTGGCTCTCGGGACACCTGACTGAGTTTGAGGTTTCCTAGCTGGCACACTGCTGGAGGGGCGGGTCTCAGTCAGGGTCCCTTGGATCTGAAGTTTTCACAAGCGGCATCAATCTCTTGCACTGTGTATTTAGACATATTGTGTTTGGATAGCAGGACTTTGAGATGAGATTGCTCCATGCAGTGTTTTCTTTTAAGGAAGAGTCACCTTCAAAAGCAACCCAAAGACTGGGTTCATAACATGAGGCTCCCCCAGGAAAACTGCTACTTGTGGGAACGGCTAAATTGGGTTTGGTGCCTGTCCATTCAGTGGGTAAATATGGGGTGGGTGAACACGGTGTTAATTTCTGCAGATAGTTCAATACTTCGGAGCCCACTGAAATCAAAAAGACTGCAAGGGGTGGACTGACTGTGTTTAGCAGCAGAGAATTAGCAACACAAGTCTCTAATAGGAGTGGCACTAGAGGCCGGGTTTACTAGAATCACATTCTTAAAGCAATTAAGATCCGATCGTATAATGAATGAATTGGAGATCTCCACAAAGCTGTGAGTTTCCCACCCTTGATTCAAGTTGCAAAGACCCGGGATCATCTCGTCGAGGCATCTGTTGCAAGCACAATTTATCGTGCTGTTGCTGGGAGCATTACGATAAGGGAACAAAGCTGCAGAGTTAATTAATTAATGGAAGTCGGCAGTGGGTGGGGAGCTTCGGAGGCCACAGGGTTCTCCGTCTGCCTTTCGCAGGGCTGCTGCTGCTCTGGAATGTGCTCGTGGCTGCTGCTGTGAGGTGGGATCAGCTTTGATGTGCAGTCACAGGCCTGCTCACAGCCAGTGGGCATGTTAGCACTCCCCTGTCAGGCTTGATGGCAGGAGCAGTTAAACCCCGTTTCTGTGGGAGAGAGCCTCGAAACAATAGAAGCCAACGACCCAAGATCCACATGACACGGCCTGCCCTGGGCTCGCAGGGTGGCTGGAAGGGTCTTGGACTGCAGCTCGCATTCGCTGGGGGAAAACACACCATTGCTCTTTGTATTCAGATAACATGTTCAGGAAAAGATTGTTTTCCTTGCTTTATCCAGTGCCTGTTTCTAATCAATGATTGAGTACGCCCAGATGAGTTTGAGATTTAGATGAATGGGAAGTTTAGTCTGACTACCTGCTGACACAGGCAAGGCTGCAGAGCTCTGGGTGACAGCACTGAAAGGGAATGATAGTGAGGTACTGCCTTCAAAAACTTCAAACACATCCCTTTATCACAGTGTGATTCAAGGCATCACTCAGCAAGTTGCTACAGGTGTAAGTTATCGTTTGAATACCAAGCACATTCCAATAACTGCCTCTGAAACCAGGAGACTACATTTCTCAATATTGGTCCGTATTACATCCTTCCCCTTTTGAACAGATGGGAGAACTTTTTTTCTTAACAGAGATGATAGTCCTGGGATCCTCTGCAAGTTCAGGGCACTAGCAGCATTGTCTAGCAAGAAGAGCTCAGCATTCAAATATGTGCCTAGTTTAGAAAAAGGAACATGGGGTATTTGCAAAAGCTCCAGCAGTCCAGTGAGGAGTCTGGAGTTCCAGAGGCAAAGGGGAAACTTGGGACCTGTCTCCTCACGAGTGCATATAGACAGGTTTACTCCCTGTTCCCTTCCAGAACAGCCTCCGTGGATTCAAAGCTGAACTGACCAGAGAGGGAACTATGTTGGATGGAACTGCAAGAGCACTGCGAGCTCTCTTCAGAGAGCCTGCAGGCTCCAGGTCTAGACACCAATCCAGAGGAAACCTGGCATCATGAGTTCCTGGGGAGCAAGTCCTTTAAACAGGCATGGGGGACAGACAGAGTGCAGCAGATAAGAAAACTGTAGGATAAAGCCTTTCTAAAGCTCAGCCCTTGCTTCCTTCATTCTTGCTCTGATCCCAGTGTTTATGCAAACAGTCTGATAAGCCTCAAGAAGCTGAACCGGTTGGCTGTTGCCATAAGCAGCTGTCAGCGCCCTGTCTGAGGGCACCACTGCTCCAGCAGGGGGGAAGGTCAGTGTGAAATCAAGGGCTGCTGTCACACTCCTGGCCTGTGTCAGCAGCACAAACCAGAGTCAAAGCCAGTGGAATTTTTCTGGTCACCTGTTTTGTTTATAAGGGTCAGGCGGCTCATCTCAGCTGCAAAGCACTGCAGAAAGAGGTCAAGAGAGCTTTTAGCTACAACTTTGTTATGGACCACACCATATGTGTGCATGTAAAAAATAAATGACTCAAAATATTGCCAAACTAGCAACACCTGGAATTTCTTAGTTTAATACATTGGAAAAGTTTGCATGGATTTTGCCTATCCATATAGTTAATGCCATGCCAAATATTTTATCTCTTGCCCTACTTAAAAATTGGTGATGCCTGGAATAAAGCTGCCTGCTCATCTCAACAAAGCTGCTTCGAATGTGGCCAATGAGTTCTGGGCACCCATGGCCTGTGAAGCCTTGGCCAGCATCCTCTGGGCCAAGAAGCTGACTGGTGTGAGGCACTTCAAGCAGCATTAGCTCTCCAGTGCTTGTCTGGAGAAGGTACTGAAGCTGTGCTCGTTCCTAGTAACATGCATGGAAAACCTTGAATTCCTTGAGCTTGCCAATAGAGGCAAATTTTCTGGATCAAGGCTCTTGTCTGTTCTTCTTCTTTCGATTTATGAATAGCAGAAATCAGCAGCATTCAAACTATGCATTTGGTGGGTGTAGAAGAATGACTCATTAGCTTAATGGAGAGTTATCTGGGCAATAAATGCATGAATAAGGATTGTGACAATGAGTCACTGTTTGATTGTATGCCTCGGTGGAACAGATGCAGGTACCATTTTGCTAGGGATTGGTATAGGGCAGAGTTCAAGATGGGTTCAGGGGAAGTAGGATGTTTTTTCAGAGCTTAACTATAAACCTTTAGCTGTAAGAAAGTTGTCAAGCATCACTGGATTCATGCTTCCCAAACAAGGTCAGTCTTGCTGGACGGAAGGTTCTTGGAGCTGCTTAGTTAGGTGTGCCCTGCAGGGACTATCTGCAGGATCCCACAAAGCCCTGTCTTGTCCAAGCCATGCCCAAACCAGAACCAGCTTCCATCAGACCCTCAGTGTTCAACCCTGCCCTGTGTCCATGTCCCCCTCACATGTTGCCAGCCAGTTTGTGAGCTTCAAAACCTGGCACAGAGCTGAGAGTGGTTGTGTTCTGGTGTTGCCATAAGCCTGTCAGCACTGCCAGGACTTGTAGCCTCTGCCACAGCCCTCGAGCATTCCTAGGCTGTGCTCCCTGTGCCTGTGGTACTGCTGTACCTAAAGCTTGTATGTGCTCCCATAGGTGAGGGAAGGGTGCATGGGGATCCTGGGCAGGGATCTTCATCTGGGGGTGAGAGCTGACATTTTGGTTCAGGAGGACCTTTGTGACTCATCTTGAACAACTGTTAACTCCACATCATGGCCTGGGTAGGGCTTTTGGGGCAACCCACCATTCTGATGTCTGTTCTGAGGAAGGGGTTTGGAGAGGAGGACTCTGCGTGCCTGCCCAGGTGCCTCAGATGAAATGTTCAGCAGTCATAAGATCCTAAGTCATTAGTTGCCCTTTAAAGCTCTGGCCTGGAATTTCTGATGGATGGTAGATGCCAGAAAGTGAAATTGCTGTTTTGATCAAATGAATCCTCCCAGTGTGTGAGGGAGTTACAAAACTCCATTGGCACCCTTACACAACAAACAATTGCAGCTGGTTTGGGGAGAAGAGCCTCCACCCTTAAGTATGGTCTGTACCACTGCTCTGCTCACGTTTTTCTAGGGACTGAACTGGATTTGCAGGTGCTTCTCTGTGTGAGGCCATACAGTAGTAGGGGCTGCAGGCTGACCTGGCTGAGTCTGTAGGCCTTCTGAAAAGAGGACAGCCAAATCTGGTGATGCAGATGTGGATGCAGCTTTTCACTCCTGTGAGGTTCTGTGGTATTTCTTCCCTCAAGCTTAGAGCTGACTTCTGCGAGCCCATGTGTGGCCAGTACCAGAGTACCACCGGGGGTCTGGGGTGTCTGCTGCACTGGTGGTAGAATATCCAGAATCACTGTGCTCCCCACATTAACCCCGTATCACTCATGGAGATGCTTCCCATCATTCTCATTGGTCAGCAACATCATCTTGGAACAAGATCTTCCCCCAAAGCTCCAACCTACCTGAATCCCAGCAGGGAATAAACAGCAGCTCAATCCCTGTGCGACTCTGAGCGCAGGTGTTTGATGTGGCTCGCTTCCCCAGGGCCAGCCAGATTCCCACCTGCCACAGCATCAGAGTAACAGGACAAACAAGCAGTTCCAACACGGCAGCCCTGCCAGGTGTTTGGACACCAGGGAGCTGGCGGAGTTCACAGTGGAAAAACAAATAGCACCAATTGAAAAAATACTGTTCCCCTCTGTCTAACAGCTCTGGAAAAGGCAACAGACTGTCAGTCCAAAGGGCCGTGAGAGTATTAGGCCTTGGTAATTGCATGAAATCATATGGCCTCCTGATGACAGGACACAGCAGTCTAAGGGCATATTGCTCAACCCTCCTGGCATCTTTCTAGATCTGGAGTGGCTTCTTTTGTAGGGCAGACCTGCCAGGGGTATCTAGCAAGGAAATGGCCCAGCTAATCAGGCTTGTTAGAGGGAATGCCTTCAATCCAGCCTCAAAATGCGGGTCAGCATCTCCATACAGCAGTCCTGTAAATTGTGATGTTAGTGTAAATGTCTAATGAGTAAACTTCGCATACAGACAGTCTGAATTTTTTTCCCCTCTGTTCCACATCCATGCAACATCCAGGGAGATCAGGGAGCTCTTTTATTTAGAGGACTTAATAAGTATTTTTGTGTAGGAATTCAGGACTGGAAAGTAATTGTGTATCAAGTGTATCAAGTCCAGGCGCTGGCACGGCAAACGAACACCGTACGTAATCCAGTTAATTCATTTATCACGCTCCAGTTTAAACCCACTTAGTTTTCCTGCCCCAGCTTCCCTGGCTGAAGGATCACATCAGGATGTCAGTATGCATCCCTGCTGAGTGCCTGCACACCTCTTACTCTCTGTTGGACTGAGTTGGGACACAGGTTTGGTCCTTAACACACTTCACATCACCTTGCTGGTTTATTATGAACTCAGAACCTCAGAAGATTTGAGCTTAAGAGTTTGGAAATCCCTTCTGAAAAAAACCCAAACAAATGAAACAAAGCCATACAGGCCACAATTGCCTGTAAAATTTGACACTCATGCTTATCAGAGATTCCATTCCAGTTCTTTGTTCTGGTTTTGTATTAGCCTTATACTTCAAAAATTAAAAAATACTCATAGCCAAAAATGAAAATCCTTAATTTCTACTAAGCCAGTAGCTGGTGAAAGTGAAACAGTTTCTGGCTGTTGCGGTGCTTTGCATGAGGCAGTGCCATAAACAGCATTTAGTCTCTGGGTGACAGCAACCATCATCGAGAGCCTGCAAAGTAACATATCAATTATATATAAAATAAGCTTTTCCTTATCTCCTGAGGTTGTGAGGCTGAAAACTCAGTAAATGTGGTTTTTATTTAGAGTTTTGAGTATAAGAGTAATGATTCCCCTGTAGAGGGCCCTGTTCTTCTTTCCAGATCTGATTTTCTAGCTACTTTATGTCTGTCTTTCATGATGGTCCCATGTCCCCTTTGTTTGGCAGATCATGAGCTAAATGTCTATAAGGTGCTTGGTCCTGAAAAACACAAAGGACATGAAATGCTCTTTTTTTTTTTGCAGTTATTTGGGAAGGTTTCATTTTTGTTGTTTTTTTTGGTGGTGGTGGTGGTTTTTTACCTATCTTTATGTACCACAAGAGACGTTGTGGTTTGTCATTGTAGGATCTTGTTGTTTCTCACTCCTCAAAGAAACAGTGATAACATCAGCAGACTGCTAGGGAACAACAGCATTTGATGTCTGCCACAGGGCTGGTTGTGTGTCAGGGTACAGCTCTCCTGGAAGTCCGTACAGAGGTCCTCACCCCTCTCCATGAGGACTGGACCAGGTGTTTTGTTCTTTTCTGAAAGAGCAGGAGCAAGGAGCATTTCATGTGAAGAAGAGGCAGCGCACGGACAAGTCATTTGTTTGTGCACAGGGCTGCAAAGCAGACACGTGATGGCAGAGGTAATTACGGGTTCAGATCCAGTTGCTATTCAAGTGGGCATTTTCCACTCAGGTTAAGACTTCCCGTGTGATCCAGCGTGACTCCAGCAGACAGTCCCATCCACAAGCCCATGTCATTCACCCCTCTGCCCTTGCTCATGTGCCATGGAGAGGCCAGGAGGGGGAGAGAAGGAGAGAGAGGGAGAGACACTGCTTATGCTGTGGACATGTCCCAAAATGTGTAGCAAACCCCAATAACTTCAGGCTTCTCTTAGTGTCAGTCAGGCTCCTCTCCACTGACGTTGGTGGGCACATATCAGCCCTACAGTAGCAGACGTAAAATAAAAATCAGGGCCCAAGTCTGAGGATCAGTGCCCTTCCCAGAGGAAAAAAAAAAAAAAAAAAAAAAAAAAAGCTCTCCTAGTGCTACGCCCTTCCTTTCCAACCTCTCCCCTAAAATCAGGTTACCCAATTCCAATACGATTTACCTCACAGCTGCCACTTTGAAATGCTTTCCTCCTGTCATCCTTGTCTACCCCTCACTATTAACCACTGTCACATGCCTTGCATTGCATGACTTAATCATTTGAGACTTTGGGCTCTATTTGCATATATAAACAAAAAATACAGACCTGCAGTTGCTGTGGCCAGCTGGCAGCTGCCTGAGCAGTAGCTGCATTCCTGGATCATGACATTGAACAGGGACACAGATGGGACTTGCATGAAGCGCTCCTTGCTGAGAGCCACTGGCAGCAACCAGTGCCTTTGCTCCTGCTCCCACAAAGATCCAAATCCAGCCAGGACTGCACCTTCTTGTGCAAGAGGCTTGCATCTGCTCCAGCACATGGCTGGAAATCCAGCCAGTAGTGAGGGAGTGGTTGGGAATCTCCATGCAGGAGCTGAGATGTAGCTGTATCCTGGTCATACACACAGGTAGCATGCCAGGCCTGGTCCTGAAACCTCTCTGTCTCTATCCAATAGCTT
This sequence comes from Rhadina sibilatrix, assembly GCA_013400275.1. NCBI lineage: Eukaryota > Metazoa > Chordata > Aves > Passeriformes > Phylloscopidae > Rhadina > Rhadina sibilatrix. The sequence goes on from VWYO01012676.1 coordinate 243,063, forward strand.
GCAGGTGTGGCCCAGTGGACCCACTTTGTCCCTGGCGTGTAACCTGCTGGAGCATGGCACCTCAGCTGGGAGGCCCCTACAGCTTGTTACCACCATGGGCACTGCCAAACATCCTGATAGTTTAGTTACATGTGAAAATGTCAAAGCTTAACTCCTGTCTTGAAAACTTTGGCAAAAATAGTTCCTGCTGTTACAGACTACAGCTGAAGATGGCTCAGAGAAACCCAGGAATCTCTGGATACTTATTGCCCTGACAGAATCCAGGCATTTCTTCCTTTAAGTCCTAGGGGAAAGAAAAATGTAGTCAAAGCCCTGCTTTGTCTCAAGGGCACATTAAATACTCAGCGCTTCCCGTTGAGGGATTTTGGATGTGTGAGGAACTAAGGTTAATAAATGATCAAACATGGTTTTAACAGTTTAACATTTCTTGGCATTGCATGAAAACCATCGGTAGCTCCTGTGGCAGGAATGAGAATGCCCATGTTTTAAGTCAGGCATGTGTTTAAACACTTGAGTCAATTAAAACTCCAGGGCAGCACAAGTTTCATTAATAATAATCCAGTGTTTCACCACAGGATACTCTAACTGTTCCTCATAGGGATCCCAGGGACAGAAGATTAACCTTTTATCAAATGATAACATTCAAAGCACCACTCAAAATGATAATGAATTGCCTGTTCACGTTGTAGACTTTGATGACTACAACCAAAACAATGCACATTGGGTAGCTGCTTTGGGGGGCAGACTTCCCCTGGGTTGCAACAAAATTTTGGATAACAATTGATCACGGTTTAGTATGTTAGGATACCTCACTTTTCCAATTCAGCATTCATAAGACCCTTGGGAACTTTACAACCCAATAATTAAGCCTCTCTGCCCTATTGGGAAATAAGCAGGTAGGAGCAGCACAGCATCTCAGCATAAGCCAGGAAAACCCCAGATGATTGATGTGATTTGGGAAATCCCATGTTTAGATGGCCTTGGTGCCTAGTCCCAGGAGGCAGCTCGAAACTTTATCCTACGTGGGCCTCTTTGCCACGTGATAACTGTGCAGGAGGCACTGCCTGTGGAATTAAAACAGCAAATTAAAGCAACAGAGATCACCCAGAGAGATCGAGACTGTCTCAGAGACACCTGAGGAACACTATGTAAGTCAGGATTTGTTCTCTTCACTTAACCCATAGCCACCCTGGCCTTCTCTCCACACTCTGCCGCTTGTGACTCAAACACCTTTAGCCAGGAACCGTGCAGGAAAGATGTCTGGAGCCAGTGTGCAACCACACAAGAGACCAGGGTGTAGAACAAACGGGGCACTCACTGATCCATGGCACCAAGAGAACACTTGGTGTGGCAACAACTGGAGCTTAGCATCTTAGCAAAGTAATTAACTCTTTCCAAAATTCAGGATAAAAACATGATAGAAGCTGATAGGAGCATATGTGACAGAAGGCAGATGAGGAGACAGATGCAGCCTCAGTGAGGGGTGATTGTGGGATATACTTGGGTTGGCAAACGGTTCCCTTTCTATGTGCTGGTCTGCCATGGTTTCCATGTGCCGTGTCACCCTGAATAAAGAGGCCTTCCTGTCCAAACCTCTTTAGGATCTGTCTCTGTGGGTGGGCAAGGCCAGGAGCAGTTGAATCAGAAGCTGTCTCTGGAGCACTTGGGCTGCATCCGGTGGAGGAGAAGCTGCCTGCTGGGGTGCTCATAATGGGAGAGGCAGCCCCTGGAAACAGCACCAGCAGCACCTCGGCGTGTCAGCGCAAATCCCCCGGGCAGCTGGCTCTATTGACTCACTGTGACAGCAAACGTGCCCTTCTGCACTGAGAACCACTGTGGGGATCAGGCCCCAAGCCCAGTGGCCACTGTGCCCAGGGCCACCTGCCTGCTCCCATCCCTGCCAGGCAGGAGACAGGAGCCTGGATGGAGCTGGGTGCTGCACGGGGCTCTGCCTGGGCCAGCGCCACAGCACTGGGAGCAGAGATCTTATCCCAGGGCAGGTTAAAGCCGGACAGAAAGTCAGCATTAAAGACAGATTCAAAGATAAAGAAGCTCAGATTGCCATCGATTTACTTTGCCACATTATTCGCAAAAGCACTTTGATCTTGAGTCATCTGTTGCTATAATTACTGAGTGATGGTTGATGCAAACACGCTTCCCACTGCGGCTGGGTCACCAGAGCGAGGACGCTCTTTCTCGAGCACTGACCCAATCCTGCCTTCCCATTCCCTCTCTGCTCAAAGGGCTTTGCACTGAGGCTTTTCTTTCCTTCGGAGATCAGAACTCATTGGCTGGCAGTCAGTTCGCTCTCTGCCATGTGCATAGAGCAGTCACCGTGGAAGGAGGCTCTGGTACAAGAGCAGGCTGCAGAGAGAGCTCGTCGCGGGCAGACAAGATGCTGGGCCGTGCCTGGGGGTAGCTCAGGATCAGACAGTTGGGGTGCTTATCTGTGGGTGATCGCTTCACCTTTTGATGTTCCCTGGCTTCTGTTTGGACAAGCCCATTTGGGAGCTGCTCCAGAAAAGCCACTCCACTTTATGGTTTTAGCAGAGTAAGGCAGGATCTGATCCTTGATGTAAACACGCTTCAATAAAACAGGTGCATTTTATCTTCTGCAGTTCCCTGCCTCCAGCAGCCAGGCCAGTCCTGTGTGCTTCCCGCTGCTCCCTCTGCTCCCTCTGCCTGTGTATGGCATTCCTAGGGACAGGCTGCAGCTTGCCATAGGTACCTTTGATGCTGCCTGTGCAGGCTGCACAGGACGAGTTAATGTTGGGGACAATATGCTGCTTCATGGAAAAGGGAGAAGGGAAAGTACTGGGAGCAGGAATGACAAAAGAAGAAGTCTAATCTTCTGGGGAGGAGAGAGAAAGAAGGGACTTTATAAAGATTATGTTTCCTCTGAACTTGCTTGCAGACATGCAGGAGCAGCTGGGATGCCACTGCCTTCCCCCAGTCTGATGGGTGACTACCCATTTTGATGAGTACATCAAATCCTACGCATTTTAAGTGAGAAGCTGCTCTTGGACCTACCAAGATCACAAAAGGGTGATCTTTCTACCTTTTCTTTCTTTTCATGCCAGTAGCAGGAATGACCTCAGAGGCCCTGAGTCATGGACAGGCACATCAGCCCAAACCTGTGCCCTCTGGTCTTTAAAAAACTCTTCCTAGAGCAGGTCTGTCATCCATATTTAAAGGCCAGTTGAACCAAGTGAGCCATTGCCAGTTGGAAAGGACTTTTTGTTGTTTTACCAGTTTGCACTTTGCCATATCAGTGGTTTCCATTTTCATTTACTTGTCCTTCTCGCCCATGGGGTTTCACTTGCTCCTGGGACAGTTACTGTCAGCTCCCATATCTTAGCAGTTGCCACACCATTTGACTTAAACAATTAACGTAACAAGTAGCACACAGGAAACGAGAGGAGAAAATATTTATGGGAAATGGAATTTTTGAGGAACAGGTCACTTAGGAAAGTTTGCCTCAGATGCTCTCCTTGGAGGTTCTTTTGCTTATATGTCACAGGATTTCTTAGGAAGGAGAGGGAGCGATTTCCCTGTATATGTACCTGTAAGTTCTTTATAATAGAACCACAGAGGGGCATCAAATGGGAATGCTGACTTTGAAAGGCTAAGAGTTCAGGGGCTGAAGATCAGTGTGGGAAGTTTCCAGTTAAGCTTTGCTGTTGTAGTGATGATAGAAATTTAAAGAGGAGCCTTTTCCAGGTTTCTTTGGTAATGGATCAAAATCTGACTAGCTTGTTCCAGTAGGTCACAGTCCCAAGAGCCTGCAAGTTGTCCCAGGCCTCCAGACATCCTTGACATCCTCAGCCCTGAACACTAGTGGTGCTCAGGCTGGGTGCATCTGCTCATCAGCCAGCCTTTTGGCTTCCCAACCACACTCTTGTCTGGGGCATTCTTCCTCTTTCTTCCCTTCAAGTTTCCTTTACAGAGGGACTGCTCCCCTTCCCTTATCCCAATTCCAAAGGGTACCTGTAAATTTCATTCATTTCTTTGTGTTGAAATTTGCTTTCACAGTTATGTTTATTACCATCTCATGTCTTATGGGCAATACGTCATTGCTGCCTTTTGACAAAAAAAGTGTTGTCACCATTGTCAAATTGAAACACACTAATGTTATGGCAACAAAGCAATTGCATAGTGGAGACGGCAAGTTCATGTTCTTTAGGATTCCCGTTCTGTGGGAAATTGACAGCTCTGGAGTTTTGCTCCTACCCAACCACTGAAAAGCTACAAAGTACTGCTGATTGAAAAGAAGCTCAATTGACTATTAATACAAATAATTTCCTAGCTAATTGGAGGTGCTCTCTGGAAGGAAGAAACACCTAAGAATAACTCAGCATTAGCATCACTGAACTACTGAGGGATTCTAAGCTACATCTGATCTCTGTCCCATCAGCCTGGTTACCAACTCCTGGGTGGGAAAGCAAATGGAAAAGTACTGCCGAGGTGGACTTCCCTCACCTCCTCCTCAAGAGCCAATGACAGCGTAGCATGCCTGGTATCCTGCATTTCCCAAGCATCCTCTGTGCTAGGGAGGGACCTGTGTGATGTCTGCAATAGATGGAGCTGATAACGTGTGCCCACAGCACCTACGAGGAGCGGGTCACATGAGGTATGGCTCAAGATGGCAGCACCAGGAATTCTGTCATGTGTGGTTGATCCGCCTTGATTGCAGAAAGCATCAAAGCATCTATAAATAGTTGAAGTAACCTGTCACCTTGTGAAAGACTGGAAGGAATACTGGGGTTTAGGTCAAAAACCAGGCAATTATGTGCCAAGAGGAAATTGCCCAAATATTCACAATACATTGTTGCTTCTCTTAAGTTCACCTTCATGGTGCGTCAGTTTGAAATGGTGAATGTTTCCAAAAGACACCTGTTTCTGAATGACACTGTGTGTCCAGTTAAACCAGGATGTGCCCTGCAATCTGAGCCTGACCCTGGGGAATGTGGTGGGTATGGGGACAGCAGGCCAGGAGCCCCTGGGTGTCCTCCCCTAAAGCCTGACTTTCCTTGCATGTAGTTGCTGCTTTGCCCCAAGAAGCAGCACAGCTTTCTCAGGCTGCCAAGGAGCCAAGCCTTCTGCCACTTGTAGTAGTCCTGCTTCTGAAATGAGTAATAGTGACCAGGAGAGGGGTGATAAGCAGCCCACTCTGAGCTCCCTCCCCAGAGCCTTCTTGTATTTCATGAGGCTTTTCTGGTAGGAAACAAAGGAAAGAGAAGCCCATCCGTGGGGAGAGTCCTGATGGCAGGAAGGAAGTGATTAGACAGTGACATTCAGAGCTCCCACTCGTAGCCAGCCCTTCCCTACCAAAAGGAAGTGCTCCTGCTTTGAAGTTTATTTGGAAAGCTTTAAAAATACTTACTAATTGAGGAACACTTTGCAATGTAAATATGCTCCCTTGGTACACTAAGAATTAGATAACAAGCTCATACTCCTTTTAGGAGCACAGCTTGTCACTGCCAGAACCTCCCTCAGAGGCCTTGGGTTATCCTTTCCCCCTATTCACAGTGAGTGGTTTCTGTGCTGAAAAAATGCAGCATGGAAGTGTGTGTGCTGGGTGTCTCTCTGACCAGTGTGATGTCCCATCTGCAGCAATAGTCAAAGAACTCCAAAATTCACCCAGCACGGTGGGCCTTTGCCAGCAGACAGCTAAAACATGTTCCCATTTCCCAACAAATGCATACCTGTGAATCCAGAGGGGTTGTGGCCAGTGAGGAGACACAGTCCTTCCCCGTTGTGTTGGAGGGCCCAGCCGAGGCTGTTGGTGCTGCTCTGGAGCTGGGAGCCATGGCAGTGTCCCCATGAGGACACAGAGGTCACGTAACACAGCAAACCATGATGGAGCCACAGGCCAGATGGGAGAAGGTCAATAAACCACAAAATGTAAGTGATGGATTGTTTCTGTGACATAAATATGTGTAGAATTCACTGGAGGGAAATCCAGACTTCACTGGAGTCACTGTCAACCAAGGAGGGCATGCTGGGGCAGGGGAGGGGTGGGAATAGGGAAATGAAAAGTTGTCTGCTCAGAGGGATGAGCGGGGGTTCAGAAAAGGCGTGCTGCTCAAGCAGAGATTCAGGCCTGGTGAAATGGTACATGAGGGAGAAAAGTGTAGGTCTGTTGTCCCAGCCAGCTTCCTTCTTTGTGAGTATTGTCCAAATTTGCCTTATCTGTAAAATACCCACCTGTAGGTGTTGCCCTGTAATCATTGCAGCTTTTGGATTGCTGTGGAGGAATAGTGAAGGTGGGAGCGAACATGTCTTAAGTCAGCAGCAATCCTTGAGGCATCCCAGTCTGGCTCTACCAATAAATTTAACCTTCCTTGCAGCTCATGGACTTAACTCCCATTCCACATCCCTCAGCCAGCCCTGACTGCCCTGTGTCAGACTGTGACCCAGCTGTGTAGAGAGAGACTGGCTGGCAGCAGTGCTCCTTTGACACTTGTGTCATGATGAAGTGACTCAAGGAGGTCAGGAGCAGGTCTTCAGCATGCAGAGAACCTACTCTTCAGAGGAAACTGGTCACAGGAGATAGGGAGGGCTGGTTTTTCACTCATTTGATGATGTCACTGTAGAACTAAGAATGAACGTCATTCGGTCATTTGCAAATAATCAATCTAAAGTAAATAATCCAGTTACTTTTCCTTCAGGTGTAGACAACTTCCAGGTCCTGGCTGGGTGGGGGATTTCCTGTCTGCGTTTGGTTTGTACCTTTTCCAAGGTGCCAGCTGGTTCATGCCTCCCATTAACACCTGCTGCATGTTAAACTAATTTCTAATTTTATGACTAGGGGAGTGAGGCCTGCTGTCTGCAACTGGCAGAATCTATCTTGGCAGCTGAGTCTGTGCCTTCTTCTGCCTGCTGGGAAGCCAGAGGGTTTGCTTAGTTTTGTTTTGCCAAAAATTACCTGGAGAGTATAGAAAGGGAAACCAAATAGAAAGAAAGGGAGCAACACGGAAGCCCAGCTTTCAAGTTATCTCTGTTCATTCTGTTATCTCCACCAAAGGGCTATGTAGAGCCGTGCATTCCTCTAGATTTTCTTTGCCCCTTGGTCCCTTGGTCTGACACCTTTTGAGAGAGAAGCTATCTGAAATGGGGATTTCCATTGCTCTCTTTCTTTCCTGAGGAGTGCAGGACTTGGGGGGGTCTTTGGGGGCCTAGATAGGTGCAGGACATGTACATGCACCCCTGGATATCTGTCCAGGAAACCACAGAGATGCAGGGAGAACCTGAGTATGGGCTCCTCCGGCAGGTCTGGGGTACAGGCCCCAGATGTGAGCAGACAGCTGAGGCAGCTGTGGGGCTCCAGCCAGCTCACACACATTGCTGAGTGTCGGGCACAGCAGGCACCTGGGAGCACATCTTTGCCAGCATCCTCCAAGGAAAGCAATACTGCTTTCCACTGCTGGCAGAGGGAACTGCACATTAGGAGGGGCTTTGGGAAAAAGATGCTGTCTGTCATCTCAGAGGTGGAGAGACGTGCTACATCATCCATCCTGTTATCCTGGCACTTCATTTCTTCATTCTTCAGGGAAATACAGCTGAAAAAAACCCTGCAAGTGGCAGGTATTTATAGCAGTGTGTACCTGAGAAGCAAATATTTTGGCTAATGTCCTGGTGCATTCCCAAGCAACAGGGAGGAAGGAATATGATAGTCACGTTACTGCTAAATCAGAACTCTGCTCCTCTGATGAGGAGCTGGGAGCTCCTTAGGACCACCAGGAACATTCAAACAGGAGCTGAAGGTTGAAGATTTCCTCATAGCCATCCCATTGTAAAAGCTGCGTTGCAAGGGTAAAATCAAAACTGGGGGGGGGATGGGACGGAATTTCTCACTTGTTCTTTTCTGCACTCCGTTGAGGTCAAAGCAGGAGATTTCTAGAGCAAAGGGCAGAATGACTCAAGTGCACACGAAACTTTGCCGGGAAATTGTCTCAAGTCTCACAGTACTGACATCAGAGCACTTCACCCCGAGCACCAGGCCCAGCTCAGGCCCTCACAGGCTGTGTGCAGAGCTGGGGCACTCCACTTTAGGTGGCCCTTTAGGTCAGGGATTGTAGGGATGATGCAACCAGCCTCAGCGTGCACAAGCAGTACTCAGCCTCGGGTAAAGGGCACCTGATGGAGCTGCACTAAGTCCGGACATTGCTGAGGACTTGCAGAGCGCATGATAAGTGAGGGCCACCAGCAGCCCCTGTGGCTGCCTTTTTCCCTCTCCCAGGAAGGGGAATGTGTTGCTGGGTGCTGCCAGCAAGAGCAGGGAGCAGTGGGGTACCTGCAGTTGAGCGTGCTCAGAGTAGAAGCCTTGTATCAATTGCCCAGCCAGAACTGCCCCCGTCGTTCCCAGTGGAGCACATAGCGTGTGAGATAACATCGGCTGCAGGCAGCTGATGACAAGGTGAGTGTAGGTGTCTAAGAGGTTTTAAAAAAAACAACAGAGAAAGTTTGTTCTTATCCAAGCGGATTTCCTGCAGCGATGAGTGAGCCTGGCATGTTTCCACTCTACCTTTGGCATATGCCTGTACATCTGGCAGGCTGACACAACCTCACTCATTTCCAGTGAGAAAGGAGCAATTGCCCTTAAAAGTACTGTGTTGGAGCCTGCTCTGTCCCTGCCTCTGCTGCACCGGCCCCCGCCCTTGTGCCCCATCCAGGGCAGCTCAGTGGGAGGGAACAGGGGAGAACTCACCTCCATGGAGAGCAACTTGCTGCTGCCATCGTGGCATGCCATGCCTGCTGTCTTTGCTTGCTGCTTTGGGCCAAAACTGTCTCCTACCACAAGCAGATCCAGTAAGTCAGACCCTTGGTAGCCCCTCATATTCCTGTACTCATTTGTGGCTGTGACAGGCCACACAAGCCCTTTGCTCTTTTGCTCATCACCAGGCATCCTAATAGGTCTTCTTTGCTTTCACCACCTTGGATCATTGTTTCCCCTTGTTTTAAAAAACTTATGTCCTGACACTGAGGCAGCTGCTAGAACTATTTTACGACGAGGATTACCAGGATTAGATAGCAGGAGAGTAAGTTATATTGTAGCTGTTTGCTGATAGCCCTGTTTAAAACCAAAAGCAGCGGTCTAGCTAGCTTGGAAACCATTCCACTCATGTAACCTCTGCATCCCAGGGGTTTCGTTCCAGGCTGCAGCCGGCCGGGCGTGGTCCAGCCGTGAGTAAACCGTGACATCTAGTGGCCACACTCGAGCGTGGCAAGCGCTAGCAGCCCTGGCAGCAAAACGTTCCCAGGGTCAGTCACTGCGGCGGGCCGTGATGGATACAGAACCATGCCAGGGGATAAACAAGGGCTAAATAATCACCCTGGCAGCTTTCTCCCTCCCAGCTGCACACGTGTCCCCGAGCCACTGGGAGAAGAATGCAGCCTGAGGCAAACCTGCTGGCCTGGTCTCAGTTTACCTGAATATCATTATGAGTGTTCAGCAGTGAGAATCTGTCCCCACTTGAGGGCCAGGAAGGCTTGTATCAATAAGCCTAAACTTGTGCATGTCAGAATTCCCTTGATTAATGTGGAAGCCCCGTTTGTCCTTTGCCTTTGAACCATATGTCTGTCTGGGGAATAAGCTCTTCACCCAGTGCCACGTCCAGATGTGTCATGGATTTACAGGTGTAAACACTGCCCAAAGAAGGAACCTGTTGAGCATGCAGCAGCCTGGCACCACTGTGCACCTACTTTGTGTCTTAAGCTGCAAACAGCACCTCTGTAGACCCTTTTTTCTGAGGGAGAAGGTAGGAACAGACAGGGCAGGCTGAAACTTGGACTAATGATACAGAATGATACAGAATGAGTGAGGTCCTTCAGGTGACACCCGTAGAAGTACGTTAGGTACAGGCAATAAATACGTCTGCAGAGGAGGAGCTGGTGACTTGGGAGTTCAAGGAACAAATTTAGAGTCGTGCAAGTGCTGACAAAGCTCCTTAGACTGTGGTCTTCCGTGAGTTAGATCCTATTTTGTTGGAAATCTAGGGTCAGCATGATTGACAAAGGGCATAAGCACCAGCTCTGTCTTTGGCCCCAGCGTGTCTCCAGTGTAGAGCCAAGAAGCCCAAGAGCAAGCTGGTTTCCTCTTGTGGATGCAGAACTTGCCTTCTTCCTTCGTCTTACCACATGGCTCCCTGGTAAAAGACAGGGTGTTTAGAATTTCCTGCCTTGCCTATAGCCCTGCTGCACCTGACAACTCAGGAGCTGTCAGGGAAGCTCTTGGAACCCCTCTTCGATGGTGAAACTCAGATGAGAGCCTTCTCCCTCTGTGGCGTGTAGTCCTCTTGTGTTGTCTTAGATGCCCCCATGCATCCCTTGGATGCAGGAGGGCAGAGCCAGGCACACGTCCGTGCTGCTCTGCTCGTTTTCATGGTGACATTTCGAGACACAGCCAGGACTTGCATACAAGCCGGGCTGTTGTGCCCCTGTCTAAATGCAGGCGCAGCAGGAGAGGAGCCAGCAGTGGCTCAGTGCTGCAGCGTGAGCCGGCTGTGTGAGCTGTGTGCTCAGCCCGGGAGCTGGGAAGCACGTCTCTGGTCTCTGCCCTGTCTGTCACGTAGCCTCCACATCCCAGCTCAGCACCGAGATAGGATCTGGCTGCAGGGGCTGCACCTGCTGACACGGCTGGAGGGTCCTGGCTGTGCTGTGCCTCAGGCCTCACCAGTGATCAGGGCTAATTCATTTTTCTTGGGGCTGAGCTCATCTGTCACTTGCTGTCCCAGGGACGGTCTGAGGCCGCTCTGTAACACGAACCCCGGAGCACGTTTTTTCTCAAGGACCTTCCCGTGTGTAGAGGCAGCAGCCTGAAGGGCCACATCCCTTCTTGACTGGCAGTAGTATTTCCCTGCAGTCAGGCGGGCTGTCTGCCCCGGGCTCTGTCACGCTGTGTCTGCTGCAACACGTGCTGCCTGCCAGCAGCGTTAATGACCCCTGACTGTCCCCTCCTTGCCCAGCAGTGACACTTTCAGCCTCAAGGCACAACACTGCACCGATGGTATTTTTGGCCTTGGCCTGACCTTCACATCAGCCTCAGCTGATGCCATTGCAAAGCCATTGCATCACCATTCACTCCCAGTAGGATGTCCTTTATCAAGAACAGTGTCATAAGGTTATTGGTTTCTTATAGAAGTGATAGTACACGATCACAAGCTTGTTCAGTTCTTGTTTCTGAAATGTCATTTCAAATAAATTTCATGTTCTAGCACCCGCTTCATGGAGGAAAGGTGCTGGATATGTACAGTAAAACCCAGATCCTGTACAATGGAGCTGTAAAATTAGCAAAGAGCAGTTTGGGAGTGCCACAGCTACCTATCTAGTCACCACCTGCCTCCACAGAGAGGGCCTGTGGGTTTTCAAAAGTCCTTTTAGCTGGATCAGCATAGCAGGTGAGCATGAGGACTCGAGCTGCAGGAGCCAGGTCCCCACTACTATTTCTGCAAAGAGATGCTTTGAGGCTGTTCCATGCACAGCGGTGCTGTGTGGGTGTGAGCTACAAATGGGCCAAGGGGCATGACAGTCACACCTTCAGGAGCAGCTGAGAAGGGCAGTGAGCAAATAAGCAATCTCTTGCACTGCTCTTTCCATGGCAGAGTTTGGCTTTGGAAGCAAAGTGCAAATCTGGCCCCACACAGGGCCAGGTTGAAGGCTCTGCTCTTGTTTGATGGCAGTTGTCCTTTTGCTGCTGTCCATCTGCACATAAGTGCACAGAGCTGGGGTAACCTGGACAGCATTCCATTTAAAGGAGATGCTGCTTGCTGAACACTTGGGCACTCATGAGGAACAGGAGAAGAGGTCCTGATTCTCCTCCAGGTCTCTTAGGGGCTAAGGCAGGAACTTGTGCAATGGGACAATGGCAAATGACACTGCAGGTGGTACGGGGGCCCCTCACCTATCCCAAGAGGTGTTTGCCAGCATTAAATCCCCCTCAACCACTGGCCACTCACAGCACTGACAGCAGCCCCAAGGGCTGTAGTGAGCAGCTGTGTTCCACAGAGCCCCACACCTGCCTCACCCGAGTGCCACGCAGGCCGTGGCTCATTGCTTGGCAACCAGTTTCCCCCCAGGTAGTCTCCAGTCCTTCCCCATTCAAACTTCTCCTCATCCCCTTAGTTTAAAGAAAAGGAGACAACCTTCTTATAGAGTATTCACAAAAAGAAGTATCTCTTAGGCTTGTACACACTGCTGACCCCCTTGTTGAAAACAAATTCTAGGAAAACCTTCACACAAACAAATTGGGTTTGGCAGTTTTTGAGCTTGCAAGGAGACCAGCAGCTGGCAGAGGCTGGTAACACAGGTCAGGTAACACAAGTCAGGCTGCTTTTGCTTCCCTGAAATCCCTATTTTGCAAACAACTGGTCCAGAAAATAGAGTAGCACCTGTCTTAAAGAAATGACAAAGCCTTCCCATGTTCAGACTGTGCAGCACATGACTGTTCCTGGGAACCCATCATGGAAAGGGTACATGAAGGGACCCACAGTCTGGTCTGGACACGGTGTGTAAGGCCCCAGCTCTGCTGTTAGCACATCCTCATCAGAATTACTTGCTCCTGCTCTTCCCTCCTGGTGCTCTCTGCAGCCTAGCACCTCCTTCTGTTTCTCTGTATCAATGTGAGCACATGCAAATAGCAAAGGAGAAATCTGTGATGGATTTCTCTTGCTGGCAGCAACTGCTTCCTTTGACAAAGACCCTGTGCAAGGGATCTGAACACTCTGCAGTGAGAGGAAAACCACCCTGTGTTTGTGATATCCCAGCCACAATGGTACAAGAAAAGATTCCAAAGAACTAAGAATAAATCTGATTTTCATGACACAGCCAAGAATGCAGACAAGTGAATACCTCCATTTGACAGTAATACAGTTATATCACCAGACATGTCTGCCACCAGCAGGAAGACAGACCACTAGAATGGTGCAATAAACTAATCCACAAAACAGGTTTTCTAATTGGGAAAGGCACTTTGAACAGGCTTTTTTACAACCTGTTTGTAACCAGTTTGTCTGTCTCCTGAACTCCCTAGCCCCATCTCATTCTCTTCCTTCATTTCTTACAATTTTAAACATTTAAAAGTCCAAAGTTGCATCCAAAAGGAATAATTTCCTAAACATAACACTGCAGAGAATGGCAACAAAAATATATTGCAGCATGCCATCTTTTGGGAGGAGCACCTGTGTCCAGGTCTGGCTGCCAGATGAACATGTGCCCTTCAGGCTAAGGCCAGAGCAGCACTCACATGCCTTTTGCTTTGAGGCTGTGCTCATGCATCTCATCCGTGGAAGGAGCAAGGGAGGAACTGTCCCTGCCAGCCCAACTCCACAGGGCACATCAGCTTTCCATGTTTTCCATACCCGACCAAGCGCCGAGGCTTACTGACACCGCTGCTCCTCCCTTGTCCCCTTGAGTCTCTGCTGAAGGATCCAACACTTCCAAAGAAAAGCACAGCTTCCTGGGCCTGCTGCCAGCAGACACGAGTACAGTGGGCTGCCTTGTTCAGGCTGGGATGGGCAAAGCATCAGCTTTGTCCCCCCTGAGGGGGAACACTGCTACCAGCAATGAACAGCCAGCCAGCGCCCACCAGAGCCCTGCAGACTGGAGCTGGCACCACTGCCAGGGCTGGAAAAATTGATTTCCCAGGGGTGGCAGCTGCAGCCCTGGGTACTGCACACCAGCCTGAGAAGGGCCAAGGTAAGCTTTGCTTTGGAGAGCCTTTACTCCAAATCACAGCCTGTAACTCATACTTAGACCTGTGAGTCCTGGTCTTCTTCAACTTAGCTGTTGATTAAGGAATGATTTAAATTAACTGTCTTGGACCATTCTTAAAAATAAACAGTCACTGAAGACTATAGTGTTCTAAAAAACAACAACTCAGCCCCCATCCCTCTCTACTCACGTGGTGAGAGGCTCACTAAGTGCTGTATTATTACCTCAATCCACCAGAGTAGACAGACTGTAGATGCTCTTATGTGTATTAAAACATATGTTTTTAAATTAGGACAAGAGAATTAAATGAGGACAAAGGAGACATTCTCTTTATTACCAAAAAGAAGAATTTTATGCATTTACCATTCTGTTTTCTTTTAAAATGTCATCTTTTATTTACTCATAAAGAGCCAATAAGTTATATAAATCAGAGTAGTTTTCATTTCCTTACTGAAGTAGTCAATAAGATTTTAACTTAGATTTATGCTGACTCAGTAGCACTTTAGCTCTCAGAGTGCACTGGTCTTTGTTTTCCACAGCAATTCTTCACCCTGGCTCCGATTCTTGCACAGCTTTCAATGCAAACTCTTCCACGGTATCAGCAGAGCACTGTGGCTCCCCGCCAGGTTCTGAGCGCAGCCGGGGCAACGTCCAGGCACACAGCTGTGGGAAGGAGCCCTGGCACCCCCAGAGTCAGGCCACCCCAACCCTGCTGCCTCCCACTGCTCGGGAGAGGAAGCCACAAACTACACTGAAGCTCCATGCTGAAGGCAGGGGGAATGACTCCATGTGACAGATGTTAAACCAAATGATTTTGTATTTAATTATGTTAAGAGCTCGAGGAAGTTAAAACCATAGACAAACGCACAGAACTGTCAATGACAAGGAACCGAGGCAGTACCATTGTCATTCCCTGCTTTAAACAGTGTCTGAAGCAACTTCTAAACAAGTACAACCTGGGATATTCGTGTAGAACTGGAACTGTGATTTTTGTTTGCTTTACCTAGTACAAAGGATTTTCCAACACTTGAGTAACTTATAACTAGGCCCATGGTTGTCATTTCCCCATCTGCTTCCCATAAGCAGATGTTTTCCTTTGTACACCAGTAATAGATTTTTTTTCCCCAATACAATGCAATCTAGTTTTCATGGTAACACACAACAGCATTCTAGTCTTGTTCCTCTTCATCCCCATCCTCATCTTCATCCCCTTGATCTCCAGATTCAGTATCATCTTCATCTTCAACCTGAAATACAAGATCTGTTGTGAGCAGTAATATCCCTTATCCTGATCCAACTTTTTGAAGGCAAGACAAATGCTGAGTGCAAATAAGCTTTAAGATAGCCTAAAACAAGTATGCCACATCAATCAATGCTTATTAAATGCAACTGTCCTCTTGTAATGTCCATGGTTCTTCACTTCTCTGCTGAAGACAGCTGACCACTGGGGACAACAGGCAGCGGTCATCTTTCCTAGATGGCTGCCAGAAGAAGTTGAAAAAGTAACTGATTTAACTTCTCTCTACTTATGGAAAGGGGCCTCACCACACTTACACATGACTGTGCCCAGGCTTGTCTCAGCCCCAAGAACTCACTGGTCCATTCCTTTGCTTACCGGTGCACCGAGGTCCTTCAATTTGATCTTCATTGCAGATATTTTCTGATCCTGGTCAGCCAAAAGCACCAGGAGATCATCCTGTTCTTTCTTGGATTCTGCAACTTCTCGCTGCAGTTTACTCTTCTCATCTTGCAATATTGCAACTGTGCTACTGGATGAGTCCAGGTGCTGCTTTAGTGATTCATTCTCCTCAGAAAGGGCTTTGACTTGACTCTAGAAACAGGGAAAATCCCACGTCAAATTACAATACAAGCACAGCTACAGCTGAAGCCCTGTATCCTTCAAACACATCTACACAGAACCTTTAGCAGCTCCAGCCCACTGTTGGTTCCTGTAACCTTGTTCCCACACACACTGGCACTTCCTTACACAAACTAACACAACTTGGATAAAAAACAGGAACAATACTAACAGTGGTTACCTTCCTCCCAGTCAAACTAGACTGTCTGTGTCAGAGTAAAGCTACGCCCCAGACTGTCCTTACCAACTCCTTAAAGGCAGGCAAGTTGTCATTTTCTAAGTGAAAAATGAAGGAGACATCCAGCTTCCCTTCTAGAGCCTGAAACACTATGGATGCTGAGCAAACAAGCCATTTCCAGCAGCCCTGGCTACTGTATAAGCCTCCTAATTGAAGGCTGAGTATCCACTGGCTTGGTTTGGTGCTCACCCCCTACCCACCTTCAGTTCTTTTACTTCTTGCTCCAGTCGTCCCTCCAATTCTGAGCTTGTTGCTGCTGTTGCACCACTGTCTCCAAACATGGGATCTGCAGTTGGATTCTGTGGACAAGGAATTCCCTCTCAGTGCTGCACATACCAAGACAGCAAGCTGTGACATTACACAGTCATTTTTTTAAAAGCACATCCTCTTTTTACAGCATAGCCAAGGTATGGTGATTACATACACCCCATGCTGCAAGGCATCAGCAAACAGATCTGTGCTTCCTAGGGTCTCAGACTTGTACACACACATACCCCAAAAACACAAAGTGAAACCTTTATTCCATAGCAGGTGCACTTGTAGGTTTTTTCCTAGACAGACTATTACAGGCAATCCACCTTTTTGCTCTGATAGTCTGAAGTGCCACAGAAGTCTTTTTATTAGGCTAAAGATCCAGTTCTTGGCTTAAGACTACTAAAAATAGCAACAGTTTCATCTCAGTCAGCCCTATATAAAGTTATTTCTAAAATGTGGCAGCTGCCTGTCAGCTGCCTGGCACAAATTTGAGACCAATGCCTCTCCAGCTGGCGCACACTTAAGCCAGTCCTCCAAGCAAAGGAGGCAGTAGGATGTAGGATGGCCTTGAGGTGGCCTGACAGGTGGAGGGACAACAGGACACACCTCAGCCTCAGAAGGCATCATCACAAGCACACATGGCCAGCACCTGTGCAATGGCATCCTCCTCCGAGCAGCTGAGTCTGCCTCTCTCAGACCATGTACATTAAACACTCATTTGTCCACTGGTTGTGGGGCCCCTGTTCCTGCAGCGTGATTTGTTAGCTCTGCTGTGGAAGTGTCTGCAACATTTTCAGACAACTTGTTCAGGTTCTGTTGGCAGCACAACATTCCTTTCTAAAGCTGTTTATTAGTTTTGAAGACAGTCACATTTAAGCCACTTTACTGCCTCATTGCTTCAGTACACAGCCAAAAAATCTCTGCAGCATTCGAAGGCCTGCACAGGGAGATGCCCCTATCATTTGTCCTTTAACTATACATCAACTTGCAAATTAGTATCCTCAACTGCCTGTAAGAATAATGATCTCTCATGTATATGATATCACACAGTTGTGTCTCACAAAGGCTATTTAATTAGAGCATAAGCTTGGAACAGGCAATAGTTTATAATACTTTAAAAACACCAAGGACCAGTGCCATCAGAGAGAACTAACTTGCCTAAAAGTCCCCTCTACAGTCGTGAAGGATTTGTCTGGGTAACTCACTATCCTAATTTGAAACCCCATTGGAATCACTTGCTGATGCATGCACTTAAAATTAGCTTGGTTTAGTAAAGCAGCTACAGACAGTAGCAGGAAGGCAGGTATTGAAGACTTAGTTCCCATAGATAAAAGAAACAACTTGTTCACTGGTACCATTACTTGTAGCTTTTGATTCTCCATCTGAAGCTTGGAGATTTCTGCAGTCTGTAGTTGGATCTGAGTCTTCAGCATTTCTATCTCCTTCAGGGAACAGAGACAGAACTTTTCAGTTAATTTGATAAAACAACATATTCGCATGAAATTTTCCTGAGGTTAAATCACACTTGCTTTATACTAGCAAATCTAACAGGAAAGCTGCCTCTCAATGAGACAACAACAGCTCTTTCCTTAAATGATAAGGCTGGACAGGAACATGCACCACGGTCCACCCTGCTCCCAAATCCCCTTCTGTGGAATGCCCCACCAAGGCACCTGTCTGAGCCTCAGTCACTTCTATAAAGGCGTTTCATACCAGCTGCACTCCCATCAGTGTCCTCTGCGCATTGCCCCTCTCGGTGCAGACACCCACAATGACTTAGGAATCCAGGCACCATTAGTTCTCCAAACAGAGGAACTCAGCCACCTTAAAGAGCTGAATCTCCACTTATTCATTCTGTGCTATACATCTAATACCTGGAAACTTCCATATCAACATTTAAGTACACATTTTGCACTGGATAAACACATTTTCCAAGTCAGTTCAAGTGTCTTCTGCTGCCTCAATCCTGGCTTAGTGAAAACACCCGATTCATTTTTAGATGTGTAACCTTGATGCTCCAGGATTAGGACCAAAGATACCCGGTGAAAACCAGCAACAGGTTCAGGAACCAATGCACCTCCCTGAAGAATAAAGCTCCCTTTGCATCCCAAGCTACCCCTGTTCACCCTAGCTGTGCTGAAATACCAAGCTCACCTTCTGTAGCTCATTACTATGCTCCAAGCCACCAAATTTGCTGGTCTGTGACGACTGCTCTGTAGTTCCCATTTCCAACTGGGAAGAATTCTGTAAGAAAAACAGGGAAAAAAAAACAGCTTTAGTAGTAGAATTCTAAAGGTAGTCATGTTGTCAAAAAACTCCTTGCTGTTCCTGCATTATCAAATTGCCAGCAGAGAAGCCACAAGCAAGCTAAGCAAGGCACATCAAAGCTCTCTGGTGAGAGCAGCTGGCTGTGTCCTTTGAGGTGGGTGTGGAAGGACCTTTCATCAGCACAAATGCAGGAGACGTGCACCAGATAAACACAGCACACAGCACCCTGCACTGCCACAATGCACTGAGCTCCTAGCACATCTCTACAATTTTCCCCCACACTTTGAAAACAGGCTAAAAACCACTGATTCTGCAGCTGCACTGATTCTTCTTGGCAACAGCGTGAGGCAGGCAAGGCTCTGCACAAGCCATCTCCCACCAGATTCCCTGTTTCTGGCATGCACTCAGTCAGGATGGCTTGGCTGTCACCACAATGAGGACATGCAGAGCTTAAGGCAAGTTACACATGAAACCAGGAATTGGCAGCTGGATCAAGTTCTGCTGAGACAGCACTTACCAATTTTTCTATCACAGAATCCTTTTCCTTTAACTGCCCTTGCAGCAGCTCATGCTTGTTTTTCCACTCTTCCAATTCCTCTTTTAATTTGCTCACTTCTTCTGTCTGAATGCCATTCATCTGAAATGTGTCACCATGGGAATTATGATGCTGGGTGTCCTTTCCTAAACAGCAAGAGTTTACAACCAAAGTCAAACAAGCAGTTCTATAATTCCGTTTTCAGCACACCAACCAAAGTACTCGTTACCCATCCTGCTCCTGCCCCACAAGAAGGCAACAGAAGCCCTTCTTGTTCTAACTAAAGGA
Source organism: Rhadina sibilatrix (assembly GCA_013400275.1). NCBI lineage: Eukaryota > Metazoa > Chordata > Aves > Passeriformes > Phylloscopidae > Rhadina > Rhadina sibilatrix. The sequence continues at coordinate 262,215 of VWYO01012676.1, forward strand.
GCAAAGCACAGTACTTAAAAACACTCTACATATAAAACAGAATAAACAATGAAGAGCTCTCATTTGCCATTCTCTCAGGTATATATGCTGCCTGCTGCTTCAGCCACTCCGTTCATCCCAAATAACGGCACGGAGAAATTGTGAAGGTAAATGTTTTTCATCTTAGGTAACCATGAAAGCAGTTTGGGTACTTTTAATCATGTCATGTACACCTTATAAGGCATTTTGACCTTGGGATAAGGAGAACATACTGCCCTGATTTACACACTAAATTAGCAATTTCTCTAGTGACAGTAACAGGCTTCATCTTCCAGATTTGCCATACCACCTTCCCCAGTTCACATTCCATTCCAGACCCAAACTTCAGCCCACTCCAGGGCCCATCTGGTCATGTTCTGACCCTGGACAGGCAGCAACTGCTCTGGAATGACTTGACCCAAGGCAGAGGCAGCCTCTCCCAGCAGCTCCCTGGCAGCCAGCAGTTCCAACACCAAGTGTGAGCTCTTACACCCACAAGGCTGTCTCTGGTGGAGCTCTGCTGCTGTTTGCCAGAAATCGCAACAGCTTTGCACAGGGAAGATTATTTTATGTTGTCACTCATGAAACCTACCAAGCTGTACTTTCAGGAGATTATATTGGTCCTTATGCTGTTGGATCTGAGACACTTGCTGTGTGACTGTAGCCTGGAGCTGTTCATTTTGAGATGTTAAAGTGTTGACTCGTTGTTTTAGTTCTTCAAGCTCCTGGTCCTGTGAAAGAAAAAAAAGGCACCACACTATACACATGCAGTAGTCATATACATCTGTGTACACTAGTAACTCTTGAATGCAATTATGTCAGCAAGGTGAAGGAAAGCAGCAAAACCTGAGATCCACCACTCGGTGCTACCCAGGACAGTTGAGCAGGAAAGCCCCCTGCAAACCTAGCTAGAAATGCCTAGGAAAAAGCCCTGGGAAAGACAGCAGCAGCCTGTCACACCAACAACAGGAGGAGAAAGGGAAAGGTAGGACATTTGCTGATTGTAATTTTTATCTAGCATATTACAGCCTGCATTTGTTTCATCTACTACTTCAGGAGTCTTGAAAGAAATCATGGCAACTACAGACATCACATGTTCAGTAAAACCTCTGGTAGCTCCAAAGTGTCCCTAACACATGCACCCCATGCCTGGATCCCAGAACACCAAACACCTGCTTCAGTTTCCCATTAGCAGTTTAAATTAATTAGCTTTGTTCCTCTACTTCTCCACCTAAGCTGCAGCAACCACAACAAGTTAACTACCCCTGGAAAAAGGTTTTAAGAGTCCAGTCCCAGCAGGTATAGCCAAACTTCACCAACAAACCATTTCTTCATTCAGCTCCATTTCATCTGTCATCAAAGTGAGAGCACAGAACTAAGAATTCTGTCTCTGAAGGGTTGTGGGGTTGCGAGTTCCCTGGTTCCTCAGTTGAAACTAAACACTCCAACACAGTTATGAGCATGTAGCCCAAGGGTAAAAAAGACCTGAACCAGTGTTCCAAACACTGACATTTCTGTTGAACCTTGGCATGAGCACTGTTAGAAGCATTTCTGCATTGCTAGATTCCTTGTTACTTGCTTTGGAACAAGGGGGACCAAAATGCAACACAGTGCCTCCAAAAGACAAAACCAACAGCATTTAGAGGCACATGTATGGCCCAGCTTTCTCTTACCTGCTCTCTAATGACTTTTTTGTAGTGAGTCACAATGTTGTCATGCTGTTCCAATGTCTTCTTGACCTCCTCTTCCTTTTTATCTTCCTCACTGGACTTGTAAATTGCTTTACTTATGACACCTGTCAAAAACAGTTTCTGTCAACTAGAGCCCAGTTCCCATCTTTGTCCTCAAAACAGTCTCTCAGTTTGAGTTCATCACATTACAAACTCAACCTGCACATCAAAAAAGGGATTGTCACAAAGGTTTACTGGAAATGGTGACTTCATTGCAGTTTGCACATTTACTGCTTTTCTCTGTTTCAGGTGAGTCAACGGGTGTTTAGAGTACTCCTATCAAAAAAGCTGTGTTCCACTTGCACTATGGCCCCACTACAGCTGCAGCCCAAATCATTTTGCAAGTAAGTGAAAGACTTAAGACTGCAAGAGCAACATGTAGATGAAACTGATTGGGCAAATTCATTTTTACCATGGCTGCTTTAAAGTTTTTTCCTTCTCTAGACTGATTTAAGCTTAGAGCAATATTAATAAACAGGACACCAGTCAGATGTTAGATTGATGACAATCCATGAAGCACAGACTAAAGCAAGTATCCATTTCCTAACAAGCCAACAATTTCAGCATTCACCTTTTTTAATTTATCAATTAGAAACTTCAAACATCTGGGTTATGTACTTCAACAAGTGAAGCTTCTATGACCATTGTACATGCTCAGTACTTGAGTTTCCATGTGAGCACAGGTAAACACCTCTTGGCCAGTGTGATAACTCACAGAATCTATTGATAATCATTTCACCTAAGAACATCAGGTAATCCAGTTAGAATATTTTTACTTAACACTTGAACTGCAACTTGGGTATATGATTACTTACAGCTAGTACCATAACCTTCAGTGTCATCACACTACTTTCAAGAGTAACACAACATGTTTGGTAGAATGTAACATCTCACCTTCCAGTTCCTTTACCAGCTTTGTAAATTCATGGTCAAACATCATGTGGTCTGGGCTAGAGAAACTGGGCTGTGGTTTCTGAGCAGCTCTGGAATAAAGTTCATGCTTGCTAATGAAGCCAAGCTTCTCAATGAAGTTCTCCCTGCCAATCCTCTTCTCAATCAGCTGCTTCAGTTTCTCTCTACAAGGAAGAGACAAACAATGACAGTGCAACAACTGGACAAGAAGTGAACCCATCACTCCCTTGAGGTGGGTTCTGCAGATACAACTCTTATTATCTGCCTCAAGTCTTAATCCCACTGCTGTCCCACTTAAAAGCTTCTTGAACCACCATCTGCCTTTCACAGAACCTTTCCCTACAGTCCTGCTATTTCTCCATCATACTTACTTCCTGTAATTCTCAAGGGAATTGTCGTTGTAGTAGATGGAAATGCCAAGCAAAAGTGCACACAGGCCTTGGACAAGCTGCTCCTCTTCTCCAAGGTTTTCAGCTATCTGCCCTGTAAGCTAGAACTCTTGATAAGGATATTGGAGATATTTTGTAATCACAACTCATTTAACACTTCTCCCTGTATACATTTCCTTTTATTTACACACAAACCCAAGCGGTGCTGGGAAGTGAGACAAAAGAGCTGACAAAACCATTGCAAAGGTAACTCCTATTTGGAAGGACTTGAGTGATCAGTGGTTTCCCATAAATGTCTCAGTAGCTGTCTAACTTGAGAGATTTACTTGTTCCAGAGCACACCTGCAGTGTAGATAAAGGTCCCAGTTTAGCTTTATGTGCTCATGTGCTTGACTAGTTTTTTCCTGAAAAGCAAGCACAGAAATTAACAGAAGTACAAAGCATTCCTCTTGCCTCTTGAGTTTAATTCACACTAAAAATACCAACAGGCTTGTTGCACTAAAAACTCATTTGGCTGGCAGACTGAGACTGTTTTGCACACTACTTTGGTATGTCCATCTTACACACAAGTCAGTGTACACAGAGCAACACTGGGCTGTCTCTTGGCCCAGTGCATTTTCTGTTTTGCACAACCCCTGCAAACTGATCTAGACAAACATTTAACTTGAACATGAATAACCCAAGTCATGTCTAAGCAAGGGGTTCCACTCCACAGGCAGGTCAAGGATACAAAAGGCACATTGGCTGGATTGTGAAGGAAGTGGGTGACAGCAATGGAGCAGTTGCTCAGCCAAGTACAAAGCAACATCAGTAGTCCAACCCTGGTCTGTACTTTGCTGCCCTGTAAAGAATAAACACACCCATCATTACCTTTTCACAGAAGGACTGAAATACAAACCCAAGCTGTATTGGATCAGAACTCACCTGCTTCCACCTTATTGTTTTATAAACTACAAGTCACGTCTTTCCAAACACCCACTGGTTAGTTATACTGAACAGCTCTAATGCTTGGATAAAACAAGGAACACACCATTCATGTTGAACTGTTCTCAGAGCAAACCAGCAAGCAACACAGATGTGAAATATTACTCAATGCAAATCAGCACCAATGTAAAACCATAACGTGTTAGTTCTGCATTTTTAATACAAGGGTGACATGAAGGAACATACACAAAACCTCTTTAAAAGAAGGAACAAGGTGTACTTTTAGTCACATAAGGATTCCCTGGGAAAGATGCATCACCAAGACCTACCCTGCTGGCTTGCCACTCCAGGTGTTCCTAGTATTATTTTCTGAGCAGAAGAACAATAATACCATAGTGGCCTTTGGTTTAGGCAATATGCACATTAAGCCAGCAAGGCAAATGCTAACTGCAGCAGTTTTTGTTAGACAAAATTAGTTTTCATCTCCAAATTGACTCTTATCAATTGTGCCTCTCAGCTGAGCTAAGACAAGCATCCATCTCTTCAAACAGTCAACAGTCAGATGGCAACCAAGGAAAGTGTTCCCTCCCCTATTTAAAAACATTGGCTCTAATTGTCCCAGCAGGATTTGCCAGCCTGTGCACACTGGGAATAACCCCTGTAGCTGGCAGTGGCCCTACAGCACATGGCCATACCTCAACCTTCTCCAGCCTTGGTACCAGTGGTCCTTCCCTCCTGAGAAACAGAGCTACTTCTGCTTGTGCAGCCCAACGCTTCAGCACACCCATATGCTGGAAGCAGCTGCAAACCACATTTATTCTCAAGCACTACTTGCTGTGCAGAGGTCAAATTGGTGTGTTCTGCATAAGGATTTTCACACAGCCCAAACATCCTCTCTAAGAAACAGCTATTTTCTAGACATGTCATGATAATAACACCTACTCTGACAGCTGACAGCTCCCCATGGCTGCTGTTCCACAGTTCAGAGCTGGTAACAACCCTGAGCTGTGATCAACAGGGCAAACCAACACAATTCCACAGCAGAAATACTTGGTTTTGTGCCACCAATAACCAGCTCAGCTGTGTTTTAAAGTAGTGGCCTGGAAATCAAACAAAGCTTCAGGAGACACCTGCTCATAATGAGATCTCTGCTCTTCCCAATTAGGCAGGCAGGCTGAACCCTTTTACCTCGAGCAGCCAGGACATTAGCAGCATATCCCCACTTCCCATGGTACCAGCTGCTTGCTACAGGCCATTCAGAAAACAGTATTTCTAACAGATTTAGCCTTCCTAACAAGAAATCCCACCTATTATGTGAACAGATGGCCCATTAGTCTGCCCCCCAAGAAAGAAAGCACCCGTGCTGCACAGGATACATATCCCATAGTTGTGGGGAGCACCCCCAAAGATTGCCCTGGAGTCACCAAGAGATTGTTATGCCAGGGAAAACCCAAACCACTGCAACACAAAGCTGTAAGTGGAAACACATCAAAAAGCAGTTAAAGAAATCCTCCCCAGCAGACCCCAGACAAGAGGGAAAGGCCTGCTTTTGGCAGGAAAATGCACAAGCTGTGCCAAAAAATACATACCCGTCTGTCGATCTTATCACCCTGCAAGTTACACACATATTACTTGAGAACCTTCAAGTGGAACATTTCAGAAACATCCCCCCATATCTGAGTCCCTTTTATCATGTAGTGCTGAAGAATCACAAGCATTTTTACCGACTAAAATTTACCTTACACAGAAATGCCAGGAACAGGATAAAAATGAATACTGGCTATTTTTAGCTAAAGCAGGAGAAAAGTCATAGGAACGAATTCAAAATTCCAGCCATTATTTTCACTTGAAACTATTTTACTTGAAAATTATTTTCACCACCAGAATTAATCAACTCCATACTACTACATAGGCTTTTTCCCCTGAATGGTTCTAAAACAGGTTAATGTCACAAGGAGGCATGGGCCAGGAGGTGAATTTCACTCGCCAAAAACTTGCCAAGCCAGGTATCAACATGTTGAAAAAGCTCAAAAAAGCTTTATCTTTGCACAGCAAAGCCAACCATCAATACCTGACAGCTTGGTTTTTTCATGATATTTCCAGTTAGCAGGTTCAGGCTAAATACCCAAACGGGCACTGCTTCAGCAAAAAATGCCAGCATGAGAGGGGATTCTGCCAGCTGGCCTTGTCCTTTAAACCAAGTTTAAGGCCTGGATGCTTTGGGGCCAGCTGAGAACAGGCAGCATCAAGCAGCAATCTGATGGAAAAGCAAGATTTGCTACTATTCTCCTCCCCTCAAAGGAGCTTTAAACAAAGCTTAAAAAACAGCCTGCAAAAGAGAATCCTCCTCCTCATCAAGCCAACACTCATCCTCATAATGCCCCTGCTGAGCAGAAGCATAGCCCCTGGACACCTGAGCTGTGTCCCCACAATGGCCCTGCCCAGGAAGGACACTGCCATGTACACCTGGAGCTGTGTCCTGACAATGTCCCTGCCCAGGAGGGACACTGCCCCTGGACACCTGAGCTGTGTCCCTGCGATGTCCCTGCCCAGGTGGAGCTGCAGCAGGGCAGGAGGCGCAGTACCTGTGAGAGGATGTTGGTGCACTGCTGCAGCAGTGACACAGGCGGGTTGCCGATGCTGGTGGCCAGCTGGACCCGCAGCAGCTGCTCCTTGAGCGTGGCGTTCTCCTGCAGGGCGTGGGCCAGGGCCACGGCAGCACACCAGTTGGACAGGGAGTCCGTGGAGAAGAGGCCTCCGCAGAGCAGCTGACCCGCCGAGACAGAGTTACCTGTAGCTACCAGAGTGGCCAAGAGGTACGAGGGAGATTAAAGCAGGCCACAGAATTGGCAAAATATTTAAGACAACACAGCTAAAACACAGAAGCAACAAACTAGCGAGGTTTTAGAGAAACCTAAGCCAAATCACCCCGCCCAGAGCAGTCACTGAACAGCAGGTACATACATAATGCTTCAGCAGACACCAGGTGGTGCCATGAACAGGTGCTAATGCAGAGCTGGCTGCAGAGATGGTGCCCTGGCCTACCGTCAATAGTGGATGGCAGGAGCGTTGAGACAATTTCTCCTTGTCCTTTTTGGTTTTTGTACAGAAAGCACTGGAAACAGTAGAGAACAGCACAGCGTAGCACGAACGGCTGCCTCTCATTTACCATGGACATGAGCAGCACTACGATTGCAGGCCTGTTGGGAAAGCAAGGAAAAGCAGAGAACTAAAGGCGAGGAAAAGTCGAAAAGTAAACCCTGAATGAGAACAGCTGCAGGTACATAATATGGATGTATTCCACAGGCAAGGAAAGACACTGTGGCCTGCCACTGCATCTATTACTATTTCAAACAAGGGTATTAAAACCCAAGGTGTTATAAGGTTTTCAGTTATTTATACACAGAAAAAGAGATTGATTATCCATCTCCCTTGCCTCTAAATCCTCTTTGTACTGTCCTCTGGCTGACAGCAACAGCAGCTCATCCCGATTGAGGAATTTCTCAGTCATTGCTCATTTGTTTTTCATTATATTATGCCACATAATACCAGTTCTAGGCCTCATCTCTCTGCAAACACACTTGACACCTTAATGCTGTACCCAATATACACTACATGAACTTGAGGCTGTTATTCCAGATCACACTTTCAAGTGTGGAATTTTAAAGCAATCCTTTGGATTGCCCCGTACCAATACCCCATCACCTAACAGAGTTAAAACACTTTTCTTCCTCTACCTTGGTGGATTAGAAGGTGCATTTACAGAGGCAAAGTAGTCTTGATTTGTCTGGCATCCTCGGATGACCTCCGATACAGTATTAATGGTCTGGGGAAAGGGCAGAGAAGCAAGTTAAACCCATGTTTAGATATGAGCCATGGTCTACCACCTAGACCTTTCAAAATTATTCCAGTTTACCCTGACAGTTCAGTACTGAAAAGCACATACAAAGCCTCAGCTCAGAGACTTAAGTAAAACCAGTGTGCATGAAATCAAGGCATTTAACAGCTGTGAAAGATGCTGAGCAAAGGTTAAGGGATACAAAGCTCAGTCACCTCCAGCTTCATTCTGTATGCCAGATCAATTTTTCTATGACAGCAAAATGACAGCTAAACTGGACATTTCTAAAAAGTAAAAAGGTGAAAGCTTTTAAGAAATTAAGAACTGGAATAGAGGAGTCCAAACTCAACCCAAGCACATAGTTTTATCAAGGGAAAACTCCCTCATCCTACATCGCTGGCAGAGCTTTCTAGAAGCTAAAATCTCTCACCACTGGAAGCTATAAGATCAGAATATTTGTAGGCACTCCCAAAAAATAAAAACAGAAATAAATCCACCCCCAAACCAGGAAAAGTCATGAATAAATTCAGCTGCTCTGGGATATGCTGAAATCAAAAGGAATAAAAAAATGGGCAAATCCAAATCCTTTCTGGTTGCAGAACACCAGAAATGTACCAAAATAAATGACTCTTCTGTTTATGCTGCCCACACAGGAAGCTGACATCTCTGGCCTCTGAAATAGTTGCTCAGCAAACCTTCAGTCTCAGCAGCAGCTGCTTATCCCTGCAGACTGCTGTTCCCCCCACCCCTCTGTCCACTGCCCCTCTTACTTCCGTGAGGATATCAGCAGGAACCCCGGTGGCCATGAGGATAGTGCAGAGCTGCTGCAAGAGCCCACAGTGGAACATGGCCTTCTGACAGCTGCTGGTGGCACCAGGAGGGTTTGTGGGGGACACCAGCACCCGCACGAGCTACGGAGAAGGAGAGGCTGCCATGTGAACAGAGCCTGGGACCTTCTGAAGGCAAAACCAAACTCATCTGCACTTTAACCATAAAACAGAATTGCTTCTCAAAATGGAGACTGGAGACAATGAACAGGACATTTATCTCATTGCTGCTGCATAGGGCTGCTTGACTTTCAGTTTTATACTGGGGATGCTTTACACAGAACACCCCTAATTATGTTTTTAGTTTAAATCTCTATTACATCTCAGGTGACATCAAGTTATGTGATATGCCAGCCATCACAGCTTCAGCGTTTGTGCCGAGAGCAGCACAGCCCACGAGCACTGGTAGCTAGTTTGGAGCTGAAGAACTGGATTTCACAGTTGTGACATGACACTTTGCACTGCACAGGAGTCAACAGCAAGCTGGCATCAGTAATCAGGAGATGTAATAGCACCTTACCTGCAGCATCAGGTGAAGATTAGTTACTTTTTGTGCAGACCACCCACAGTTGTCATCTCCAACCTCAAACCACGGCTTCATACGCTGAATGTATGAACCTTCCTTGAAGAAATTCTGATTGGAATTATTATTCTTCAACAAGTTTTGCAACAGGAGGAGACAGTCTTCTACCACTATGCCTGATGAGACAAAGTATCACAAGGGGAATCAAAATAAGCCACGTGGAAACAAATTAGCTTGTCCACACTCTGAAGATGTTCTAGATGGAACAGAGCACACATTTCTGAGCTCTTCATTCTTAACACACATCAGGCTTGGATCAGTAACTAGGAACCTCGTGAAACCATAGCTGTTTTTATTCTGCAAGTCCAAGCAAATTTCCAAAGCATGTGCAGCTCATCCCAGTTAAGTGGGTAAATGGGAAAAACTGCCAACAAAACCTCACCATCTTTGTGTCCCAAAGTTCACCTGTTCCAGAATCAGACCACACAGTCCCTATCAAACACACTCAAATGAAGTTCCTCCTGAACTGCATCATGATTCTGAGGCAGCAGCTCTTCCTGGCTCACAGTTTCATTCTCTACAATTACCATCTTCAACTTATTTCAAAGCTACTTGTTAGTTTTCCAATTATACTTAGATAAAGGCTCCTCCTATCAGAGGAACTGATAAGCAGCAGGGGGAAAAGCAGAGAAGTCTGAGCACATAGGAATTTACATAACGAGTCTCCTAAAAATATTAGCTGCCTAAAAATAGCAGCTTTAAATCAAAGGTTTGCTGAATATTTCCATGCCAACATACCTGGAATAATACATTTGGGAGAGAAGCAATAACTGCTCCTGCAGCCCACAGAAAGGTCATGGAACAGCAACCTGTCATGCTACTGAAATAGACTGTAGTAAATGCATCACATATTGCTGGCAAAAAAAAACCCAAAAAAACACAACAGCCTTCAAGTGCTGCTTTTTTTTTTTTTTTGGCTCCTTTTTAAAATGCTTTTCCCCTCTCAACAGGTGACTGACTTGTCAAAAAGCTGACCAGAAAACTGAAGTTGTTGGTACAGCTGAAGGAACTCAACGAGCTGTTACTTCCAGCCACTCCAAGCATCCAAGGATCTCGTGGGAAGAATGCAGATGCTTAACTCGGTAAGTGACAAATGCAGCACACACATCTGACACTGCCATTCCAAGCAGATACATGCACAGGCCTAGGTGAAGCAAGAACACACTAACTTATGCACACGTGCTCGGAGGAGTGACCTGATGTTTTAATTAAGTATGCCAATTTTTCAAAAGACACTGAAACACAGCAACCTGGTCAATGTGGTTTTGCTTATTTTCTTATAACCACTCTGTAAACTGTGATTGTTTTACCCACTGACCGAGCTCCAACCACCCACTAAGGCAAGCCTGGAATCATCAGCTCATAGTTGCAGAAGCACAAGGAGAAGTCTTAGACTGCACTGTACCTCCATCGCTGTTTCCTTCCTCTGTTATGATATCCAGAAGCCTCTCAAAGGCATTTTCAAAGGCAACAATCTTCTGTATGGCTGCATTGCTTTTGGTCAACTGCTGTAACAACAGGACTCCCTTGAGAGGCAGAGGAGAAAAGAAATCAAGCCTGGGTTTTAACAGAACTCCACTGTTTGTCACGAGTCCCAGCTCTTGGGAGGACGCTGAATCAGCAGCATAATCCTCAGCCAAGATGACAGGCACACCTCCTGCCCTGCACCTGGGCACACCTCCACCCCCATGGACAGCAGGCACTGCTTCCTTGGGCCTGGATGCCCTGACACCCAGAGGGTGCCAAGGGGCCACGCAGGAGCCCTGTACTCACATCATTGCGGATAACCTCCCTGGAGTCTGCCAGCAAATCCATCAGGCGGGAAACACCTGCAAGAAACAGTTCAAAAACAACCCCAAACATTAAAAGGTGCAGCTTGCTCATGCTGGAGGTTCTTTAAAACATCTTGCTCAAGATGCCTCTAGGCCTCTGCCACGGCTGCTGAGCACAAGCTCCAGGTGTATCAGCAACAGATTCAAGCACTTACCCATGGGGCTGACCAGAATGATCTGCTGCACTTGAGGCCCTTGCTGCTTTAAGAGAGATGTCAGTAGCTTCACTCCAGGCCAACGAACATGGAAATCAAATTCCTGAAAGGATGGAAAGGAGCATGTTAAGTAAGAAATTGCTCAGTATTTGACTCAGATACACTGACACTTCCGTAATACTGCTGAAAGCACCACAAAGGTTCCATGTGGGAAAAGTAGAATATCGTGGTTTTTACTGAAGTTGGACTACACACAGAAGGAAAAAAAGAAGAGAGTGTTGTATTGTTCTCTCTCTTAAGCACAATCATTCTTAGGTTGGGAACAAAAATTTTAACAGCAGCTCAAAGTAAAAAGGCTGCCCATAAGGACAAAACCATTGGAAAAGGAGTAAAATAATATGCTGCTGAAAAGCAGTCATCCTTTCCTTTTGAACTGCATCTCAGACATAACTGTCTCCTGATGATTTAATGATGATCTGAAAAATAATCATCACACAAGGGACACGCACTGCTCTTTGGGGAAGAGTAATTTTTATTATTTCTAATTAAGTAACAGGGTGAGAGAAAATGGCCACAAGATGTACCAAGGGAAGTTTAGATTAGTTATTCAGGGAAATAGCTTCAGTGAAAAGGTGACTGGGCATTCAATAGACTGTCCAGGGCAGCAGTGGAGTCATCTCTGGAAGTGATCAGGAAACATGGATGTGGCACTTTGGGACACAGTTTAGCAGTGAACATGCTGCTGGGTTACCAGTTGGGCTCTATGATTCTGGAGGCATTTTCCAACCTAAATGGTTTCTATGATTCTCTTCCATGTTCCCCTGTTTTAAAAGCTGCACTAATGGTGTTCATCCAGGTCAGTCCTGAGTCACCTCTAGCCCCACCTTCACTGGATTCTGGCACACCTCACCCCTGACACCAGCTTCACTAGGACAGAACCATGGCTCTCTCCATTAGGTAAAGCACCATCCATCTCTCAGTAGCCTAAACATTTCAGTTACTCACCTCCACCAGAGTCAACAGCAGAGTGACATTTTCTTGCTGTTTAATGAAAATCTCTGTGAATTGACTCCCCAAATCATCAACTTGTTTTGCTGAGTTTTCTTCTGTAACAGCAAAAAACAACATATTACAACACAACTGGAACAACTTCAGCAGCTGTGATTTTTATTCTTACTAAAGTAAGGCCATGGGTGACCATAAGATTTTGAGTCACTGTTATAAATGTTAATTGTTTTCAAAACCAACACCAAAACAAGCTTTGCACAAAACAAAAACCCTACATTGTTCTAAATGTAACTTTGAATCTCAGCAGTTACATCCCCATATACCTCCACTAATCCAAGAGAGCAGCCCCTCCTGAGTACCCTACACTGATGGGCAAAAGCAAAGTATATTTCACACCAAGAGCCTCAAAGTCTAAGGAATATAAATAATCTAAAGCTAATTGGCCCAAATATCTTAATTCCTCTGTTGGGATTAGCAATAGAAAAAGACCTAAACATCAGGAAGGGAGAAAAGAGTCACACAGATAAACATCAAAACCTCTCAGTGTTGGAATGTGAATTGATTTCAAATGTGCCACTATTGAGTGCTATTCCATTCTTCACTCTGCAGTTACACAGGACTGGGCTAGCACATTAATTGTCTTTCATAATTACTTCATGCATCACTGTTGCATGAACAAAAAACAAATGCAAAAGTATCCCCCAAAATTACCAAACACCATGCCAGCAACATCCCTGCACCACTACTATTTTTCTAGGCTGAGTGACAATTTACATAACTGTTCCACAAAACAGTGGCTTGTAGGTAGTACTGGTTGACATAATTAAGAAAAGTCAACTGAAAAACTGAGCAATTCCAATTCAAAGGGAAAGTGTTTGTTTTAATAGAAATAAACAGGAAAAAAAAGAGTAAAGAAGTGAATTTCTGACCAAATCCAGAAGTCTTTGGATTTTCTCCTCCAAAAAATACTCTGCTCTGAATTTCTAGCTGCAGAACTTATGATATATTACAAAAAATGTTAAAAGGGAAGACAGACTGTGTGCAAAAATAGCTCTAGCCCAGGCACATAGCACCTAGCAGGACATAAGGGCTATTGTGACCTCTCTGGAGCCGAGGGTCTTATCAAGTTGAGGCCATTCCTGAACTGACATATATTCATTTACAGAAATGAAGATTAAAAACTCCACCCAAGTTCAGCTTCTGCACTTGCTGCTGTGGAATAAGAGGCAACTCAGCAGGGAATCGATCACACACAGACTGCACATCCTGTAGGTGGCTGCAGGTCAAGGAGAGAGAGCCCAGAAAACCTACACATTTTACTTTTAAAATTAAGTCAAAACGCTTCACTTTGACTTTTCCATGAGCTGTGACTGAACATCTTGTCCTTGTCCCACCCTCAGCTGCAAATAGCAAGTGTTTGAGCTCTTGATGCCAGCTGTTGCCCTTGCACAAGCTCCAGGTGCTAAGGCAAAGCCCGAGCAGCATACACAACTGGCACAGCCTCTCTCAGGCTGTAGTTGGTTTCTCTTACTCTAGCTCAGTATTTATCTATGAATGGGCCAAATCACATTTTTTCTTCTCAAGTATTCCTTCTACTACATTTAATAAAAAAACAAACAGGCAAAGGGAAACTGTATTTTCCACTTCCACCAGAGATCTTGCAACCAGCCTTCTAACCCATAATTGTTCCTTAAATCTACGCATTCCCAGGGATATCTCAAATCAAGCCAACAGCTTCCATCTAGTCAGATCAGATTTTATCAATTTGCTACCAAGCAGCACTGCAGATTAGAATTTAGTTTTTTTTAAAAAATCTGTTTAAAAAGAGAACATGCAAAGCATTAGTGGTAACCTAGTGTAGAAGTGAATACTGTACCTTGACATGCATTGCTTAAAAGAGACACTGTGAAGGATGCTCTCATGCAGCTCATGCACTGGTGGCCAGCTTCAGGGCTTCTTGCAAACAGAAACTCTGTTCACAAACTTTGGTCCCTTAAAATCCTACCAGTTTGGGGCTGCACACCTTTGACACCCTTATCAAGAATTTACCATCACTGCAGTCTCTGGGGAGCTGCTGGCATTCAACATGCCAAGTCACGGGAGAAATCAAATTGGAAACACTTGAGCTCCAAAGGCTAAGGACAGAGCAGAAGGCAAAATGCCTTCCCTGAGCTCGGGTGCAAGTTTTTACAGTGTCCTTTTTAAACTGCAGCAGCAGCAAGTGTTACCAGCAGGAGTAGCAATTAGGACTAAAATCAAGTGCCATATTTAGATAAGTAAAGGTTCTTTTACCTTCAGAGTCATCTGTCAGTGCAGATAAAATAAAAAGAAAGAGACAGGTTTACCAGTTGAACAGCTTTCCACACAGCACAAACCAATTGCAGCACAAGCTCAGGTTTCCAAAGCAGCCATCCCAGCTTCCTACAGCAGCTGGCCTCCTGTGAGAAGTTCTTAGGAAAGGGGTCAAACTGAAGCACCCCATAACCCTTACAACCCTGGTCATCTCTCACAACTCCAGCTGGACAATTCTTTGCTCTTTGGAAAAACTTGCCAACACTTTTGTCTAGTCCCTAATCAAGGCCTCTACCACAAACATGAATTCACTGCCTCTATGAAACTCTGATCTTGTTCTAAACCTTTTCAATCAAGATGGGGAACTGGAGGAAAAAGGAAAAGAAAGCCAAGCATAATTTGAAACATGGTTTAGAGTAACATTCATTTGCCTTGGAGACTGGTTTAATGGCCTTCAAAAACCAAACAGGTAGGAGTGACATGGATTTTTACAGCCCAGTTGTACAAAGACAAGTAGAATCTTTCTAAATGTTTCTCCACTGCCACAGCAGGGTTGAAAATGGTTTTTACACTTGTATGTGGCGCCTTATCACAGGTACCTGAGATTTTACATCTCAACATCTTTGTTAAATCACGAGATGGTAATATCTCATTTGACAGTAACAGCCAGAACTGTCCTTTCCCAACAGCAAAGAAGGACTTGATTCTTGACTTACAGACTAGAAAAAAAGTTAAATCCATTCTAACCTGGCTCCCGTTCAGAGCACAAGTCTTTAAAATTAATAAGCAAGAGATCCAGTGTTACTTTAATGCAAGCTGCATACAAGATCTTTAGCATTACCCTAGGAGCTATACACAGTAACAAAGCAGGTCTAGGTAAGCATTAGTAAATCACAGTATTACAGCTGATAACTTGAACAAAGCACCAAGGAAAGCAATGCCACAGTTAATACAACTATTACTACCAAGTGCTTACCTTGCTCCTCCTCTTCTAGGTCATTCGATATAACATTGTAGAGTGTGTCCAAAGCATAGCCAATTATTTCAGAATCTGAACTGCAAATGAAAGAACCACTTTTCTTTAATGACTTATTTCCAGCTACTCTTACAACATTGCTCTTCTGCCCAGGTAGTTCCCTTTGCAGCACTAGGCCAAGTAAGAAGCACAGGTTTGTTGCAGTGCCACATCACTCTGAGCTATCTGCTCCCTGAACAGAGTCAAGCTCCTGTTCCCAGTTCCATTCCCTCAGGTGAGCCTCAGGAAGTCTGGTGAAAACAGATGACAACAGGACTCCTCACCGTAGGAATGTCTTTAATTTTTCTGAGTCACTCCCTCCAACCTGCTCCTAAACCAGCAGAAATCCCTAGGAATTGCTTCAGACTTGCCAGAAGATCACCCAGTGAAGCTGCAGACAGTTCTCAGCATTTCCAGGTGGGACCCTTCCTGCTACACTGTCAGACAGAACCAGAGCCAAACCTCAGAGCTCCAGGGGAATGCAGCAGCAGCTGTGGGTTCTTAAAAACAGGCAGCCTCCATGTCACCAAACCCACTAAACCTAATTATTACAGGGTTTTCACCTCCAGCATACCCAGGACAGCACAGGCAACCCCAAAGCATTACTTCACCTGTTCACACCCAGACTCCTCTCTGGAAAGACCTGTTTCTTCCGCATTGTCAAGGCTGAACCATCTGTAAACCCTATGCTACAACCAATACACAGCACAAGAATTTATGGGGCAGAATACAACC
The DNA here is from genome assembly GCA_013400275.1 of Rhadina sibilatrix. Classification (NCBI taxonomy): domain Eukaryota; kingdom Metazoa; phylum Chordata; class Aves; order Passeriformes; family Phylloscopidae; genus Rhadina; species Rhadina sibilatrix. Next base: position 278,473 of record VWYO01012676.1, read on the forward strand.
ATTTCTGCTACTTGTTTTGTTGCTTTTAAGAGAAAAGAGAATGAAAGCAGTTGGTAAAAAAAAGGAAACTAAAACCTAAAACCACAGAGGAAGGTGTATCCAAGTGCAGAAGAACACACCTCACAGCATTTTCATGACAATCAAGCAAGTGAAAAAAAAGATGGTAAAAAAAAAAAAAATCTCATATTCCAGCTTGTAAGTATTTACTCTCACTGATCTCCAAAGCATTCCAAGTAAGGCCTCCACACCAAAGATAAATTTGCATTTCATGAGGCTGCTAGGCCGGTTCAGAGCAGAGGCCTGAACAACCACCTCACCTTTTAGTCCATGGAAACAGTCTCACCTAGCAGGTATGATCACACCTCCAGCCTGCTTATGCTTTCCCTTTACTGTCATTTTAGTTCTTCGACACACTACCACAGAGTCTATGCTCTCCTTTTCATAGAAACGAAACAAATCCACATCTGAAAACACACGGAAATTCTTTCTTGGAAACTTGAAAAGCAAGGCTGCAGCTTGGTGGGTTTTTAACATCTTTGTTAGGGAAATTACAGCAGCTCCAAAAGAGTAAGCACATTTAATGTACATATGACTAAAAGTAGGCCTTGTTTCTCTGGTTGAAATATAACAGATTACAAAATGAGGACAGCAGCATCCCACCTCTGCTGTTCACTGCCTTGCCACCATCTGCTGTTCAGCACATCCTACATCTCATTGATTATTCTGTTCATGCTGAAGCTGTCCAGCTTTTACTCTATAGTAAAAACCAGTCAAGAAACAAGACTTCTCAGGCAGCCTTTGTGCAAGGCAATAATCCAGCACAAGACACCTCAGCCAACCTGCCTCTGCTAGTGGTGATTTTCCACAGCATTCAAACGAGGTGTCAGGGCCCCGCTGAGTTCACAAACAACAGCAGAGCAGAACCACGTGGGAGTGAAAGGCACCTGTGCATTGACTGCCCTGCACATGGATAACTGAAGTTCATGCCTCAGGGAAAAAAAAAAGGTCATCTCTTAGGACCACATATTAAGCTCCAAACTCTTCAAACTCTTTCAATTGTCACACTGAAATTCAAAAACTTTTCAATGTATGTAGAAACAAAGCAGTTATGGATGAAGTTGACTTCTCACTCCAGTGCCTTCTCTCATACCAACAGATGAGTGGTATTGCCCTGTTCTACAGCCAAATGCCAATTTCTTTTTCAAAATAATCCCTGGTGGGATGTGGCAACATCTCAACAAGAAGCCAGTAGAAGTCCTCGACCAGACCACTGCTTCGTATTACAAAATAAGCACACGGCATAAAAATTCTAGTGTATGTAAGTCTGGAATGTGTAAAAGCTGACTCAGGCTCCAGGATGCCCAGCTGACAGGACTGGAAAACTTGAAGAAATCAGTTTTCTATAGAACAAGTTTTCAGCACTTGAGCAGGAGACAGAGCTTTAGGCACCTACAAGTAAACTGTTTAACAATTGGAATGACGTCTTCCACTCCAGAAGTGGTATGTTGCTGTTTCAGGGTAAAGGCTGTAACTAATTCAGAGAAAGATCCCAGGATCCAAGGAACTGAGAGAGCTGGACATAGGCAGCACTTAGATTTTTCTAATCAAATTAAACCTGCTGTCATCTTAAACGTCACAGCAGCACAGTCAGTGGGCTGCAAGCCAGCACGCGTGATTTACATGAATACAGCGACATGTGAGAAGACAACTTCAGGCAGTCATTGACCTCTCTTCTTAAGCAGCTGCAGTGCAAAAAAAAAAAAACCCAAACAGGTGGAAAAGAACATTTTCCATTTCTGAAGAAAGCTTCAGAGCACTTCAGGTGGACACTGGAAAGGTCCAAAGATCAGACCTGTGCACACACCAAAAGAGCAGCCTCTGTCACAGCAGCAGTACAATATACCCAATCACACTGGGCTCTGGGGACAGCTGAACCTGTGATTCCTCTATCAATAACTTAATCAGTTCAGCTGGTTTTGATTTGCATTGAAAGAGTCCAGGAAACTTCTACCACTACTGACACCAAAGAGTAACATGAACTCCAACACGTAACACCTGCACTGATCACACACAGAGACTATAACCCTCTCCAAGTAGCCACAACACCCAACACTTGGCCCAGCTGATGTGCTGGCCCACCAAACATGCAATAGCAAATGACCCTAGCAACATCTTGTCAAAGCATTTCTTCAGCTGAAAACCCAAAAAACCTCCATGTATTTATTACCTTTTTCAACTGCAGCCTGAGTCACACAAGGTACACGTGCAGAACACCAGCACACACAACTTCCAAAGGATCAACTGGAGCCCAAAAAGCACTGAAAAGCCTCGAGTGCCTGCCCCACAGGGTTCAGGTCGCCTTCTCAGCTGGATCAGTAGAGCCCCGCCTCCCTTCTCAAAGTTCAAATCTGCGCTCAGAGCAGATAAGTGGATGAAAGTAGGTTCCTTAACCCAGTTTTTTAAAGGGCTTCCGCTTCACATCTGTGACAGTTACTCCAATAACCTTCCCTTTCACTGTTTGCACCAGGTCAGACATTCAATTTTAGCTACCCAGCCCACAGAATAGGAGTAATGTGGACTTGCCTGGACAGCAGCCTCACACCTTCTTCCCAGCTGGCATAACTGGCCAGGCAAGAAAGGCCTCAATCAGCAGCCTTCGGCTGAGCACTGAAGAGCTGCATGTTCTATATCCATAACTGGAGCAGGAGGTCTCCTTCCAGACGCTGAATTCCAGCTTTCCCAATTCTCCTCAGCACTGGAATCAAAGGGCATGCTCCTCCTTCCACTGTATGCACATCTACGTATTCCACAGCCTTAGGACTGTCTCGTATAAATTAACCAGCCTGATGTTCAAACCCACCCTGAATGACTATCCCCACACACTTGCCTACCTAATTACCAAGTAGGTGCAGTATTTGAAGCTTAAATCCAAGGACTGCAAACAGGTTCCACAGGACAGGTGGGCACTATCAGGTCCAGCAGTGATTCCAAGGATGGATTACAAGGATATTCCAAACACCGACTGCATAAGTATCACGTTCTAGTCCACAGAGAGCACTCAGACTCGTGCCATCTGTCTCAGCAGCAGCTTCAGAGTCCTGCTCTCCTATTTACCTGAACCCAACTCGCTTTTTAACACGCACGAGCAGAAACACGCACCTGCTGACCTCATTGTTTTCCTCTTAATTCTATCTAGCTCACCTCTTGCCCAGTAACAGCTTCACCTGGTTATTCTGAACTGTATTTAGTTAACACGATCCGTCTGGACTCACCTTTCTACAGTAGTGCAAGGATACCCTGGAGAAGCATTAAGACATACTTTGGTAGTACCTTCACTCTACAGCTTGTCTTTCTGCCCCTCATCCTGGCTCCTGGAATTCTGTTCTTTTAACCTCCAAATATGCTCCGAGGACGTTTACCAGCAGAAAAAGCCCAGGTGGCAGAGGAGTTCCCAGAAACCCAGCTGCCCTCCCAGCTCTGTCAGTACAGGGCACCAGGTCTGCAACCATTGTGTCAGCAGCAGAGAAGGGTCAGGTGAGCAGCCCAAAGCAGCTGCAGGATGCTTACCGGTCTGTCTGGAGAACGTGGATGAGGTGTTCCATGGCTTGGATGCCGACCTCCAACCGGTATTTCTGTTTGGAGAAGAGACGAACGGTTTAATGGTCGAGCCCAAACGCCAAACAAAGCCTTTCTAACAGCTCCTGACAAAGGTACTTGAAACTCAGGCCGCTACTCAGGAAGTTGGCTGCTTACCTTGGATAACGACTTGAGAGCACGTACAGCATCCCTCCGGTCATCCAGCAACGTGGACGAAGCTACTCGGTCACACAGCTTCTGGATCTGGAAGGGGACGTACAACACATGGGATAAGCCAGCGCGGCGGGGCTGCGGGAGAGACTCCCGGCACACAGCCTGAGGTCGGGAACCGCACGGGAGAGCTGCTCCTTCCCGTTCCAATCAGCAGCTCGCGGCCCCGAGCAGGACCGGCCACCACCCGGGCCTGTCAGAGGCAGCGGCGCAGCCGGTGGCGACAAGGGCGGCCCCGGCCGGGGCTGTCCCGGCCCCCCGGCCCTGCCCCAGCCCGGCCGCGTCCCCCGCTCACCGTGTCCGCTCCCGAGGGCTGCGGGCCGGCGCTGGGGCCGCCCATGACGCCCCGCAAGAAGTTCATGGCGGCTCGGCCCGGCCCGGCGTTCCCGCTCCCCCCGC
>VWYO01012684.1:6417-31784 GCA_013400275.1 Rhadina sibilatrix
GATGTGCTTTACTTTGGTACTGCTTTCAGCATGTTCTTGGAAGAAGATAAAATAAGTACTCTGACTTTCATTACATGCCTCTAGTAAGTAAAAATCCATATAAGTTTACTTCTTTTTTTCTTTTTTTTTTTTTTTAATACAAAGATTGCCCTAATCATCAGAGAAATAATTCTATACTTATATGTTTTCTATATAAAATCTATACAATCCTTTTTGGCAGCTTTTACAAAAAGAATGTTTGTCTACCTGTTATGTGTAAATCGAGGCTGAGACTTTTTCCAGAACAAAGACAACTTACTTATTGGTTAAAAAATAACCACTAGGAGCAAGAACCCAAGATAAGCTCAGGCTCCACGCCACAAGCCAGAGAAAAACAAAACAAACAATAAACCTAGCACAGCGGGTGCTCCTTTGGAAACCAAGTTCCACAGGAGAACTTGGGGCCAAGCCCCAGGACAGTTCTTATATCCTTTGTAAGTCTTTGATTGGTCCGTTTTGGATCCACTGCCCAGTTGGTCGATTTCCGGGGCTCCTATTGGTCCTTATTGAGGAACACTTTGGTCCAATCATTCTTTCAGGGCGTAATGTGATTGGTTGGTCTTCTCCTCCATTCGGGGTCTGAGACACTAACACAGAACCATCAACTCATTCATAACCAGCCCAGAACGCCCAACCTCTACCAGTAACCCTCAGAACCATTTTTGGTTATAACCTATCCAAATGGGATTTTTTGAGAAATCACTGATTTTAGAAGACTGTCTATTTAAATCTTGCTCATCCATAATCAGCAACAGTCATAAAAGCCAGTATTACAAAACACTATGTAACAGAGAATATGTCCATAGTAGAGCTGCTTTTGAATATCATGGTGTATCCCATTAAACTCTGGTAAGCCCAGAATGAAGATGAAGGTGATTTGATTAGTTGCAATTTAAAAAGCCACAAATTGAATCATCTGCTGATGTCTATGAGGACAGAGGAGGCTAGGGTTTTCTGATGATTAGGACTCATTGAGAAATGTAGTAATATGAGTTACCATTTTTTTTTTTAATTGTCAAAACCAATAATGAATAATTGAACTTTTGTCATTTCGAAATGTAGCTGAGTATTTACTGTAAAGAACCACAAAATTACATTTGAAAATTGCATTAATTACTTATCATGGATATTTCGTTGAGTAAGTAAGATCAATGGTTCTTCTTTTTTATAGTTGTTGCCATATAGTATCAGTAACCATCAGGCAAAAAAATAGATAACAATGTTAAAAAATAATTTTAAAAAAATTGTTTAGGACTCATAACTACTTTTCATTATTGATCAGCTCATTCTTTTTGGCAGAATTTTTTTAAAGTTTTACTGACTTTACTGATAGAGCACAGTTTAATTTTGAAATGAAAGACCTAAACATTATGACTGCTCAAAAGAAATAAAATAGTTAAAGAAGAATTTTGATTAAAATGTCCAGCTGTGACATTATCATCATGCTTCTTGAGATACCGTTACAGAGGTGGATTCATGCATTTTTTTTTTTTTAACTCAGATATTTGATATATAAGAGGTATCACACATTTTTTTTAGACCTAGAGTGATATAAAGTATACATGACAAGGAACCAAGGAGCTGTCATTTTGTCTTTGCTTATTTAGTTCTTTTACTGAAGTGTCTGACAAGACACTTGCTTTTCCATTTAAAATGAGAAGAAAATAAGATGTGTGAAAGCCAAAAAATGCTTATCTTCTGCTTTACATTACAACAGCAGCAGCAAAAAAAATCTCATTTGGTTGAGGTAGTTAGTGAGGGTTTCTTCAAAATCTGATTACCAGGTAGTCTAAGTAATTCCCTTGGCATTCTCGCATTATTCAGCAATTTTACAATCATTTTGCTCACCCATATTTCATGTTTTCTTCACAGAAGTTTTGAGCTGAAAGTACAGAATAAAATTCTTAAAAATGCATCTTGTTACCTCCATGATAAATAAAACCAAATATGTTTAACAATTTCTAATAAAGGCATAGTTTTGATTATATGAATTTTTCTCCATTCTTTAGCAGAGATAGCACACGCCCAACTTCTTTTCCCAAAGTCAAGGGTCATGCATATTTTTTTTTAATTCCCTGAATAAAATGTAAAATCATGCCATTACATTTGTGATGGAATGTGTTCTTTTACAGCCATCTATGAGCAATCATGTGAAGCCTATAAGCACAGAGGGAACACTTCAGGCTTTTACAATATTGATTCAGATGGAAGTGGCCCCTTGAGACCATTTCTTGTATACTGCAATATGACAGGTGAGGTGATAAACTTCCTTAACTTACAGTTATGACTGTACGCATGCTCATTTTATTAAACCATGAGTTATCAAGTGAGAAGTCTCTGCAGTTCGTGAATTTAATGTAAACATTCACAACAAAATGAAGGTGACTCCTTAGCTCAGGATATTGGGCAAATAATTAGGCATAAAAATTAGAATTATAACAGATTTCAGGCTGTGAAGCTAACACAGCATTCCTGTTATGCTTTGCATAAATGGGACACGTGTTCCATATGGAGACTTCATTTGTGGGGAGCAGCTCTGTTTTCACTGGAGTTGCATCCTCTCAAGGATACTTAAGAAAAAGAGAAATAAATTATATTTTACAAGCAATTTGTTGACTTTCTCTGATAGTCTTTGGAAAATTTTTAATTTGGATCTGACCTTTGTTGGGAGAAATATAGGTATTAAACTTCATCTTTCAAACTGCAAGGTGATCTTTTGGACAATACAAATGCAACCAGTAGGACCCTTGCAGCCTTACCTTTGGACATCCTGTTCCTCTTCTGCAACCAGCTCTTTGATTCTGATAGTGCATATAACTCGATGTTTTAACTGTCAGAGTTTGTTTTTGGTCTGCTTTTTAACAAAGCAGTTAATGTTATCTCTGTATAGTATATGGTATATTGGTACATGTCCTTTCAAACAAGCTTAAATTTAAATGGCTTTTTGGAATTTATTGTTGCTGGATTTGCGGCTGTCTCCTGTACTGTTTACTTAGCCCCTTAAATTTGAATTGCTTTCCAGCCAAAATGATCGGGACATTTTATGATTTTGTTTGACAAAAAATTATTTTTCCACAGTTAAAACTGTTTAAAAGAATGCATGAATAAGCTAAATTTGAACTGGCTAGGGCTAGGTATGCCCTAAGTGTTGAGAACTTGATTTAGAAACCCTATAATAAGATTTTCACATTGGCTTGAGCAATTTACCTAGTCTTACATGTCAACTCCTGACTTTGACTTCTAGTGTGAACTGTGCTTGCTCTCACTAAGCATACTTCAGATTGGCACTGGCTCTTAAAAAGAAATATTCTGGTGTCCTGTGAGACTAAAAGAGACCAAAGAATCATGGCAGAAAGATGACAATTTTTCTAAGTGGGTATAACTCTCCAAGGTATAGTGTAGTGTCTGATTTATCCTTGTGTGTCCAAGAACAGCTGTTCCCGTTTTCCTCAGTCACTCCTTACTCACGACATTAAGCAAACATCATTGATCAGTTCTTCATCTCAAGATGCATTCTGACAGGATGAATCTTCTATATTTGTTTTGTTCCCAGTTTCCTCATGACTGGTATTCCCTTTTCCCACCAGAGGCAGGGAAGGCAGATGCCCATATTTCTTACTATACTACCTTGTCTTTGACATTCATGGGGCTCTGTTTTCAGGCAGCTGGGAGGGAGGTGCCATTCCCTGATTTTATTCTTGGAGGTCAGTTTTCAGAATCAAAAGCCTACAGTCCACACTGTCAATTAAAATGCTACAAACTGTGCAGTTATCAGCTTGGTTTGTCTTTTCCCTTTCCTTTCCTTTCCTTTCCTTTCCTTTCCTTTCCTTTCCTTTCCTTTCCTTTCCTTTCCTTTCCTTTCCTTTCCTTTCCTTTCCTTTCCTTTCCTTTCCTTTCCTTTCCTTTCCTTTCCTTTCCTTTCCTTTCCTTTCCTTTCCTTTCCTTTCCTTTCCTTTCCTTTCCTTTCCTTTCCTTTCCTTTCCTTTCCTTTCCTTTCCTTTCCTTTCCTTTCCTTTCCTTTCCTTTCCTTTCCTTTCCTTTCCTTTCCTTTCCTTTCCTTTCCTTTCCTTTCCTTTCCTTTCCTTTCCTTTCCTTTCCTTTCCTTTCCTTTCCTTTCCTTTCCTTTCCTTTCCTTTCCTTTCCTTTCCTTTCCTTTCCTTTCCTTTCCTTTCCTTTCCTTTCCTTTCCTTTCCTTTCCTTTCCTTTCCTTTCCTTTCCTTTCCTTTCCTTTCCTTTCCTTTCCTTTCCTTTCCTTTCCTTTCCTTTCCTTTCCTTTCCTTTCCTTTCCTTTCCTTTCCTTTCCTTTCNGAGACTTCATTGCAAAAGGTAAACACAGAAGGCTGAAATAGAACTTTAGAAAAACTTCTCAAAGAGACAGAGAACAGAAAAAACCCAGACAACACATCCCTATAAAATTTTATAATTAAATAAAAAAAAAATTATTTAGTTTTCTGACTAGTACTTATCTCTAAGTGACCATAGTTCTTTCCTCTTTATAGAAATTTTATGATACCTGCTGTGTGTGGCCTACAGCAGCTGATGAAATAAAATACAGGTCTAGTTCAAGTGCTGCTATTAGAATGTCCGAAATATTATATCAATACTAAAATTTAGAAAAAAATAATATTTCTCATATTTTTTCAAATTACACTTGCCATGAAAATGCAAGAATATGGTGACTATGAATGTAAACTTAATTTGACAAAAGCCCCTCAGATGGGCTTTAGCTGGGAGCCTTCTCAACCCTACCCTGAAAGGGTTTTGGTCAGGAGAGTGAGACTTACAGGTTTGCAAGTGGGAGTTGAAACAGAATAAGCTCATTATTATCCTATTGATAGGTGAAGGGTCTTGGTAAAAATACAAGACAGAAGAATGGTATGAACCTTCACTATGACTACTATTTTATTTTAGGTGGCGATAATAATTCACCTCCATGTAATCTTAGTTCTTTAGTAAACACAATATACAAAAGATACTTCTGCTTCTTTGTATAACAGAAAAGGCCTGTAGGCCATTTTCTCATACAGAATAAATTAATTCAAGCTATAAGAATGTATGTAATGTAGGTAGATTCTAGGATAGAATTAGTGTTATTTTATGCATTATCTAAATCTGGGGAAAGTAACAGTAGTGTTTTTTTCCTTCTAATCTTCCATTGCAATTTACCAAGTAAACAATATTTTATTTCTGATTCAAACATTTGGGTGTCATCACATATTCTTTCCTTATTCAATAATCTTAACTAGCTGAATACCTGTTACAGTCATTGTACAGTGATCTACCTATGAATAGAAACAATGAATTATTGTTTTCATTTTTGCTCAGTGATTTATGTCTGTTTCATGGACCCCAAAGGGCTTCCTGGGATCAAGAAGTTATCTTGAAGTTTGGCTGATTTCATCTTATATGCTCTTTTCATTACTAACTTATGCAACTCTCTCATTCTTTATTACTTTTCACTTGTGTTTTGAAAGATGCAACGTGGACAATTATACAGCATAACAACACCAACCTAACCAGAGTTAAAAGTGCTAATCGGGAGAACCCACACACTGTGTTTTTCAAGTATTCTGCCAGCCTAGACCAGCTCCAGGCTACAATAAACCTTGCAGATCACTGTGAACAGGAGCTTGCTTACTACTGCAAAAAGTCAAGACTTTTAGATAAGTCAGGTAAGTAGAGCAAACCTTATTATGTTGCATTGTGCCTTTTACTGGCTACTAAAGTTATTTATTTCTAACAAAGATATGGCATTTTGCTACTATGGAGTTTGAACTACTTTGAATATTGAGTTCTCAGATTTCTGTAAGTTGCCAAAGATATTTCAACCAGGAAAATACAAATGTCGATTTATAAGGATTTTCTTTCAGAGAATTAAATTCTCAAGTTAATTTCTCTCATAAGACTTTTAATTTAACAGAGATTGTATTAACAGATCCCCTCTTGTTTGGTCTTCCAAGAATTTTTTAATTTTAATGCGGGAATTAAATTGTTACTGAGGAAATATCTTCTTAAAAGAACAAAACAGGTGCGTAGATACCAGAAGAAGTTAATGTGTGCACTTAATGTGCATATTGTGCGCTTGACAAAGCACATCAATAACATTGAATTTCCACTGTCCAATATAAACATTCTTTAAAAGCTCAGTAGTTAAAATGTGGATTATTGACAAAATTATAATTACTTTAAAAAATAAAGAGAGGTCAGCACTACTTAAAGAAAAGTGAAGTATTTTAAATTTTAACTCTTACTGACACAAAGACTTTACTCTGAACATCTAAGCACTCCAAATAATATGGAGGTAAAACCCTCATTGTTTACTGTATTTTGAAAAACTAAGTGAAATTTTTTGACTTGTGCACCAGAAACTCTTAAGATGCTAAATATTGATTCCTTGGCATTCTTTCCTACTAGGCAGAGAGAAGGCCTCTGTGTGAAGCCCTCTCTGGTTCTATGTCAAAGCTCTTTCCTTATACATTCTTTCTCCCTAATTATGGCATGGACATCTCTGGGCTTCTTAGGCTGGTGTTTGTTCTTGGAAGAATATCTGTTTGAAAACACCTCCAACAGCAAAAAAAGTGAACCTGCTGCTTAAGGTGTCCCAATGAACATTCCTTTTACTGTGGGCTCCAAATTAAAGCTATGTTTAGATGTTCAAAACCCTGGTTTGCCTCAAGCAGAAAGTTTAAAGATTTTTATTGTCCAAGGGGATTGCATGTAAATATGCTAAAATAATTCACTACCTATATTGTTATGCCGCTTATATTACGTATAGCTGCATATTTATAATATGCACATAAATGTGCTGAAATAAAGGTTTTAAAAGTGTGCAACTTGTCACTAGTGATAAGTCACGTAAAATTTAGTTTTGACTGCTAAGAATAAATAGACATGTGAAAGTTATATGAGACTTCTACAAATTTTCTAAAATCATTCTTTTTTAAAATGCAGTTTAATCACTCTTATTTCTGCTGTTTATAATCTTTGCTAGGTATGCCTGATAATAGAAAATTTGATCACAGTTACATAATATATTTTTTGGAATATACATTCCACCTAGTAATTCTTAACTGACTGTGTTTTAGGAATGCATTGTATTCAATCAGCCTGGATAGCATTTGCAAATTATCTCATAAAAGAAGTTATCGGTTAATACATTTATATGATCGTTATGAGGAAATCTCTAACCATTTTAGTTAATGGCTTTATTTTGCCTAGGCAGTACTTTCTGCCAAGGCAGGGAAAGAAATCCTGGCTAATCAGTATGAACTTGCACCATTTCAGTAAATACTCTCTCCTCACCCTGCTGTATGAACAAATAACTGAGACCAGCTTTTAAACATACTCCAATGTCCCTAGTGGAACACTGGGAATGCTAATTCATGCCTACAATATAAACCTAAGGCATGCTGTTAAAGCAGCAGAAATATTCTGCTTTTTACAGTCTTAGTTGTTAGAACCTTTTTAAAGTGTTGTCTAATAAATTATTTATACATGGTCTCTGGGTTTTCTTCCTCCTGTGATGGTTTGCAAACACAAACACTGATATTGGACATTGATGCCATTATGCAAGCTTGACTTTTTGAAAAACTGCTCACACTGTTTTTTGGCCTGCTGGGCTGACAGTTGTGTGGTAATGAATGCAGTCAATATGTTCACGATCTGAAAGATTGTCAGTGTGACAGAGGTCTTATCTAACAGTGAGCTTTAATAAGCAGTAGCAGTTGTAAGTAAAATTGAGACTAGAATAAATTCCAGCTTCTTCATGGGGGCCAGCTGCTGAAAATGGAGCTCCAGCAGGAACAAAAAGAAAGGCATTTCTAAGAAACTATAATTTACCAGTTCTTGATTTTTTCTAATGCCTTGACTTCCATGCATCCATCATTCTTCATCCATCTCATTTGAGATGGTTTATCTTTATGCTTCATATTGTTTAGATATTATGCGTTCTGTAGATATTTCTTCTGTTGCTATGCTTGCTTGGCAATATCTTTAAGCTTATTCTGCAGTACTGTAACATTAAGGAAACACAGTTTTATCATTTTGCTGCAAACAATGCTGACTGGAGGTACCGCAGAGAGATGGGCAACCTTACTTCTGCTCACCAGAGGTATCAACATGCTTATGGGAGCACCGTTCACGTGATTTCTGTTGTCTCTGAGTATATAAATTCTGAATCTGCTGTCTATGACCTAACAGCTGTCTTTGGGTATTTCTGATTACCACTATTCAGCTGCTTAAAGTTCATCCCAGATGTGGGTAGTAGTACTTTTGGTAGTGGGATGAGGCCATTTCTGTGACTTTCCTCATTCTATTTCTGGTAGTTCCAACATCTGAAATTGATCTTTACTTGGGAATATAAACTACCCTGATTTTCAGGATGATTATATCTCCATTTTAAAATGAATTATATAAATGGACTGCTTAAGATAAATTATTCTAATATCATGGCTGGCTGAACTAGGTACTGTGAGTTCCCTTTTCCACTAATGCAAGCAAAAATCTGTGACAATCACGTAATACATGATAACGAATTATTAAAATGAATAATTACTTACTAAGTAAAGCTGGATTTTTTTTTTTCCTGGTCATTTAAAGGTTTTAGATTTGAGCAGAGATTTTTGGCTTCTTAACCTTTGGGGAAATTATTTGGATAGGAAACCTGAGAGAGGTAGGAGACAAGACTGGGAATTGATTTTCTCTAACCTGCTTTTTAGATGGGATGCCACTGAGCTGGTGGATTGGAAGAACGAATGAAACTCATACTTACTGGGGAGGTTCCTTGCCTACTGTACAAAAATGTGCTTGTGGACTGGAGGGAAGCTGCATTGACTCCCAGCATTACTGCAACTGTGATGCAGACAGGGATGAATGGTGACTTTTTACTGTTGATTATTCACAATACTTTTTTTGTTAAAAGCAAATAAAGAAAATATACACATTTATTAGCACATTTATAATACCAAGACAGTTGGAAATCTAAGTTGCCATAGTTCATCTAACACTTTGCTATAGAACATAATTTTTCACAAATTTTATTACTATATACATTAAGTATTATTGCTAATTCTTTCACTCTAAATTTTGGGGAACGTTTAATTTTGCGGATACTTTCTAGTCTTCTAGTATATTGTATGTTATAGATCAAGACAATAGTTCTTTAGCACAACTTTAGTTAGTTTTAGACTACTGAATGTAATTAAAGTTAAAATGTTCTGTGAAAAAATTTAATTTTTAGCATAATTTATAACTACACTTTAAGATTTAGACTTTTTACACCCTTTTTATCTATAACATGGATAACTAAAATTAATACTCTTGCTATCAGCAAAGCAAAGCACTCATATGGAGTCCTATTCAAACAGAATGAATGGATTTCTAGGATGTACATCTTCCACTTGCCTAAAACACTCTGGTGTCATTTACAATAACCTTCAAATAAGTAATACAATGGATGAGTTCTTGTTGCAGTGTCAAATCTGAACCTGACTTTTCATTTAGTGGGATCAGATACAACTTTCTCAACAATAGCTCCAGTGCAGTATAGGATTTGAAAGAGAAAAGGGACTTTTCAAAGAGAAGTTCTTTGGTTGAAGAAACTTTTATATTCTAAAAAATTGTGAAGTCCATTTAACTTATATAAATCAAGTTCAGTGAGTTCATTAATATATGCATTTTAAAAAATGCATCAATTTTTCTTTTTTTTTTTTTTTTTTTTAAAGAGGGAAAATGTAAAGAAGATACNGCCCACTCTTCATTTAAAGGAGTGACTAGTGAGTTGGGTTGGAAAATGCTTATTCCCTCAACATAAGCAGGGAATTCAGCAGATACAGAAATCAAAGTATGAGAAAGAGTTAATCAAAGAACAATTCTTCACAACCTTCTAAGATTTTTGGGGAAAAGAATTTGCTATTGCAGTAAAATTCCAGGGTGATATCTGCAATGTTTATTCCAATAAAGTGATTAAAGAAACACACATATAACACTAAGAAATTCCCTATTATTATGCTGTATGAAAATAAAAACAGTATTAATTTCTAACACAAAAATAAATGTTAAAATATGAATGCATTTTGAGAATAAAAGTACCATAGTTGCTCATACATGTAAAATATTCTTGCTCAGTTTTGTAATTCATTCAGTCCATGCTCACATATGAAGGTTAATTTATAATGGCAGCATATTTGTAAATACAGTAGATGAGAGGATTATATGCGTGTCTTCACATGCATATCCACATCCAGTAGTTGCTGAGATGTTTATGAGTGTATTAAATTGAAAGTATAATAACTCTGTGTTTATATTTCTCTTTGTTTCCACTTTGACACTTATAAGTGGAGATTCTTCCCAGTGACTCCAGTGTTACAGAGATTATGAGTACACTCATTTTGGTACTTGTGATTAAAGTTGTATTTGATTCCCTAGAGACTACTGTTTTGAATCAGTTGACTAGACAGTGTTCACTGGGTGGAAAAAGTAGGTAGAAGCTATGCTTGTTTGAGATTAATTTTGAGCATAGAGAACTAGTTAGACACCGTGGTTTTGAAACACTGCTTTTGACAGTGAAATTTCACTTTTATAGTGATATCTATCTTAATTCATACATTGGACATAGATTTAACTCTAAACTCCTTATTTGACTAATTGAAAACTTTAAGTCTCTAGAACTCTAGAACAGAAATACTATTTTTAAAAAGAATCCAGTCCTAAAAATTTAAAAATTGCAAATCCTCTGCACAGAAGTTAATTTCTATTCGGTTTCCTTTTGTTTACAGCATCATTTTACTGAAGCAAATGCTTCTGGTTTTTTGAGGGATTTTCTTTCAGTTCTATATTAGAAACCTGCAATATCTCACCTCATGAAAAATTAACATTAAAAAACCCCATATTTTGCATTCCTCAGTTAAGCAAAATATTTTACTAAAAAAATCAATTTGTCTGCACTATGCACCAAAACAGATAAACAGAAATTGTATGCAGGAGAAAGGTGATGATGATAGGAAAGGAAGAGGGGAGGAAAAATGTCACTAATGTTACTCAGCACAAGGGTGGAGTCTCTCCCTATTCTCTTAGGGAGAGACTAAGTCTCTCCTTATTGTCTTAGTGCACTGTGCACTTGAAGGCAAGACTGCTAAGCCTAATGACATTCTCAGAGAAATGGATTTCTTCCTGAGATATGTCTCATGTTTAATCTCTGAGCAATGGGACTTCTAGACTCTCTGAGTTTCTGCTGTTCATTCTGAACAATTTGCTTTGCCATTTAGAGGGAAGATTGAATGGATTGAATGGACAGATTGAATTTTCCAGAATAGTCCTAAGTAACTGAACATTTCCATGGGTTTAGGAAAAAAAAATTAGGACTAAAACTGGTGCTTATGAAATTTAAAAATTCAGTTCTGGCACTAAGTCAACAAAGATTTTAAACAAGGAACTAGGGGTAATATTACAAGTACTAGATATGTGCTCTGAGTTGCAGGAAAAAGTTGCATATTTTATTTTCTGCGAGTTTCACATTTGTAGCATACTGCTTTTCCTATAGTCAGCATGACTTGGTACATTTCTATTTGAGTTTTTAAAAACTTTTGTTAAGGTGGAAACAACTTAAAGAGGTTAGACTTACTTGAAACTTATATTAAACATAATGACGGAGACAATTACAGATAGAGTGTGTCCTCAGCAACATAAAACTCATTTGCAAATTTGACTTGAACAAATTCATTGACTTAGGCAGCCAGTTAGGTGCCCATTTATTGAAAAGGACTTTTCTCATGCTTGTGTAGACCGGCACAACCATAAAACTACCCACTTCCAATCAAATTCTTTCAGTCCTGTCCATATCAACTCTATTGTATTTATTACTCTATTATATATAAGCGTACATCTCTATTCACATATTTTTGTATCACACATATACAAACACATATACACAAATACATATTTAGGGAGTTTTGGAATTTTTTTGGTTTTTTAGTCTTCTTTCCTTTTCCTCAGGAACATTTCAATTATAATGAAATATTTATTGGAAACATTTAGGAGACCTTTCATTTTACCTTTTCAGGACTAATGATACTGGCTTCCTCTCCTACAAGGACCACCTACCAGTAACTGAAATTGTGATCACAGATACTGACAGACCAAATTCGGAAGCCGCTTACAAACTGGGGCCTTTGCTTTGTCGTGGTGATAGTAAGTAACTGCTGAAGAGGTTTGCTAAACAATGATGCATTTTGTCTGCAATAAATTTTAAATGTTATTTCTTACAAGCCTAAGATAGACTTCTCTACAAATTCCATCCATTTCTTTTTGGAATTAGGAAAAAAAACCCACCATTACCCAGTGCAAACTATCAAAATTGTAAAAATGTATTTTTCCTGATACATGTCAATAGTGAAAACAAAAAGTGTTATTTTTTTATCTGCTAGTTTTCAAACAGATATTTTTGTTTATCCAACTGGAATTAAATTATGAATAAAGCATTACATGCAGGGGAGTTCATAGCTGGTTTACCATGTGTTGTAGACATACCTTTCACTAGCTATGCATTCATCCATCACAAAACATTACATATATTATCTCCTCTGATTTTTTAAGAAGCTAGGAATACTATATTGTGGGAGAGTAATTCAGTGTATGCAATATCTACATGCAAATTTTGAGCTACAGGTAAGAATTTAAATCATATAAATTTGCACAATAATTCTAGGTTTACATTCTGAATACATATATGTGGTAACCAGAATAATATGTTTGTGCAAAACTGATGCCTTATTGAAGATTTGTGATGATACTTCTGGTTTTAATAATTTTCCTAATCAGTGGAAAAGAGAATGTTTGGCTTGTGTTCAATGATAATGTATTGCACAAAATTCTACGTCTGCTACTGTTTGTAATCAAAAATTAGGAATTGGGAGAAGAAATGCTATAAACAAACCAAAAGAACTCAACTGTAGAGTTGGATGGGCCATATTTGATATACAGTTGAATAAGTTATTACAATATTCAATTAGGTTAATTTCTTTAAATCACGTGTTACCTTATGAGTTTTCATGAATTTACATGTTAGCTATAATAATTATTACATTTAATATATAATAGATATAATATTTGGAAATATTTGTATTCTTTATGTGCTTTTCCTCCTTCATCATATGAGGTCGTGTTTGGTTTTCAAATTTCTTCAGCTTATAAGAGAAATACCAGTGAAATACTGATTTATATTTTTAAGCTCACTCAGGAAAGTACATAGATTAAAAAAAAATATAAATTAGTATTTATTTTTGTGTCATCTCTGTCTTGTCAGGGTAATTATGCCTGGAAGATTTGTTAACAGATGTGTATTTCAGCACTGCATTCTAATTTTCTTATGAAAATTTATAAGACTTAAAAATCCCATTGGGTTCTTTTACTTTGCTAGTCTAACATCTAATTGTGAACTGATCATTTGTCCTACATATCATCAGGCTATGATATAGCATTATGTTTTAATTCAGAGTGACAGGACCTATGGAGGTCTCCTGCTTACAGTAGGATTAGCCATGAGTTGACATCTAGTCTTTCAGTGTCAAACTGGTGTTTGAAGCACCCAAGCCTGCACTGCTTTTCTGGGCAGCCTCTTCCACTGCTTGGCTGTCCTCAGTGAGAGTTTTTTTTTACTTTTATCAAGCCTGAAACTGTGCTTTCACCATAACCACTGTATTTGATACTCACACCTTACACCAGTGAAAATATCTTGTATCTGTCTCTCTGATGATTTCCCCTTAGGTTTTGGAGTTTGCTATCAGGTTCCCAGAAGACCTTTTCCTTCCCCAGGTTGAAGGCCAGGACAAATGCTCTAGACTGGAACATTCTGGGTGCCTCCACAATACTCGATCCTGTTTATTAGTATTTTCCTTTGCTAGGGGAAAGGAAATTGGAAGCCCAATGCAAGTGTTCTCTTACAGATGTTGAATAGAAGGGGGTAACCACCTCTCAGTAGACTAGCCATGCTCACTCAACCTGTGATGAAGCAGACTTCCATTGTGGTCACAGACAATGAAGCCAGTGACAAAGATAGCAGTGAGACAGAAAAACTTAGAGCTTGTATAGTTCTGATTACTGGGCTAAAGAAGTTGATTTCCACTGTTCACCAGGTTCCCAACTATTATTAATTACATAACCTGACCTTACATGTGACAGATCTTAAAACATGAAAGCCAGCTAGCTTCCTCAGAGTAATCTCTAAAGCATACAGACAGTTCTGACACACACTGACCCTCCTAACTTCATTTGATGTTTGCTTAGTCTGGGTGATTGAATTGCAGCAGTATTTCACACTGATGATGAATGATCACAGTATTTCTAGACAAGCTGTGATAGAGAATTCTAAAATATCATGAGAACAAGCACAAGAACTCAGTCTGAATGCCAGAGAAATATTCTTGTAATGTCATACAACATTATAGTATTTGACTTCAAAAGGAAGCAATTTTGAACTGAAATAAGCTCAGTGAAAAGATTTTAGAATATAACAGTTCATGGTCGTAATACAGCAAAAACCTTAAAATAAGAACATTGATTTTTATTGTTAAATAATGCAATTTTTCTCAGTCATTTTCATCATAAAGGCAGTATGAGAAGACATGTATTCAAGGAGGTAAGAACTAAAATTTGAGAAAACACAATTTCTGAATGAAAATAATTATGTCATAGATTTTGACATAAACCCAAAGTGCAATTTGTTAAGAAAACCACAAATTCTATAAGTGTATATAATAAAATATTTAAATACAAGTTATTATATAATTTGGGGCATGGTTNAAGGTGGTGTCCAGTCTAAAGCTGGACTTGATGATCTCAGAGGTCTTTTGCAATGTAATTGATTCTGTGATATATCCTACATAGTAAATTTTATATATATATATGTATGTAGACTGTATTAAAATATATTCATATAATCCCTTATATACAATATATTATGTGTTATAATAAATACTGAGTGTAGGACTTAGTAGATTTTTTCCCAAAGGTCATTATGTATCAGCAGTGGATTTCATAATGAGCCTTTTATCTAATAGTGAGTTTTACAGTTAATGTAAAGACTTGGAGTAATTTCTGAGTTCTACATATTAATTTTCACACTAGAAAAAACTGATGAAGTTTAAACTCTATTGCCAGGCCACTGCTCTTAGCAGCAATTTGAAGCTGCAGAGGGAAGCAGACCATTATTAAGACTTTCCTAACCTGAGGCTGCTGACAACTGTGAGGGTCTAATTAAATGTGATTTAATGGCGTTTACCTTTGGAAAGGTGAAGAATGCAAAAAAGGTCTAGTGGCAAATACCCATTTTTCAGAAGTGCTGTCAAACAAGGAAGATAATCTTCAACTTACAGTGTGATTTGAATAGTCTTCTATAAGATCATTGCTTATTTTTGCTTCTGTCGCTCTCCGGAAATAAATGATACAATTGTATTTCACAGGGGATATCCTGGGGTTTTTTTCACGGGGATATAGGTTTTTTTGCTATCTGGAAGACATAAGTTTTTCAGAATAACTGATTAGCATACCACGTAAAAAAACATGGAGGAGAAGGTTTACTGGTATTTATAATACATTCAGTTCTTCATTAAATGACTCGAATCTAAAATCATAAATTCCTATTGCATCAATTATCTAGTCCTTGTAAGACAGTTACTTGCAAGGAAGTGAAAATTGTTTATGCCCACAGCAAAATAAAGTAGAGCCATGAATAACTGGTTGAATTGAATTGTCATAAACTATGCACTCCACTAAGTTTCCAAGTTAGAGTTACTTATTTGGGTGCTTCTGAAAAGTCACGTATCGAATGCAGTCCAGCAGAAGTTGCCAGTTTATGGTTGCACATTTTTTATTTTCACTCTTTTATTATTTATTATTTCACTCTTAACATTCCATTACTGTACTTGGCTTCTTCATTTTAGCTTTTTAGGATTGATCTCTTCAGTGAAGTATGTTACAGTGAAGAAAACCGAACCATATTAATCAGAGCAAGGCAAGAAAGAGTAGTCTTCTGTAAGAAAAAAAACCAAAAATCCAAAAGTAGTATCAATATAAATATTAATATATAGTTTATTTTATAAAGTTTAAAAAATGCATTCAGATGCTATTGACTTTTTTCAGCATTTGTGATAAAGTACCTAACTATAAGATGCCAAGGTACAGTGAAAGTACTAAAGATATTCCAGAAGAATATGGCCATTAAAAAAATTAGTCAATAGTGTTTGGTGACACTCAGCACCACACATATAAGTAGCACTTACACTTTTCTGTCACCTTCAAAATGAAGTATTGATTTATTATTGGTTAATTTCTATAATCTCTTTTCTGCTCTACAATACGTTTAATAAATTGTATGGTAGGACTGCTGGTATCAGATTGAAAAATATATTTAAATATAATGAAGATTAACATTAACCCATATCAACTGAGCAGAGTAGCAGGATTTTGAAGCATATGAGAATGAACAAAGTCTTTGGTACATTAACAGATAGAAATTCATGGTCTTCATGAAAAAAGAAGGAGTTATCTCCATTATTTTTGTCATTATTGAAGTAAAAGCTAGATGTTGAATAAATTCCAATAGAGATAGTATGAAAAGATTAAAAAAACACCACTGTTCTATGTTGGTGGTTTTTGTTCTTGTTCTTTTCATTACAAGAGCTGAGTAGACATACTCTGATTTATTACTATGAATTTCCACTGAGTATTAGGACATATAAATAAATCCAAAATACTGAAATATACCTAATATGCCAAAATTATGTGTATTAAATGGGTGATTATAATCTGTCAGTGTAAGACTGACTATTGGCCCAAAATAAAATTGACAATACAGATCTTAATAAAAAAAATAATACAAAGATACTATAATGCATTGTAAAGATAATATATCATTCAGCATGAATTTACATTAAATAAAGATAAGGGTAATACTGGTAATAAAGAGACTGATAGACTCTCATAAGGTATTTGATGGAGTGTCATTTACTTTGCTGAATAAAAAAAACGTAAATTTAACTGTAAAATGGCAGTGCAAGCATGTAATGCAAGCAGATAATCCATTCAATATGACTTCTCTGTTTGACATTAAATGAAGGAAAAAAACCCAAATAGTATGTGTTTTGGATGTAACAGAGACTAACTGTATTAACCAATCATAAGGGAAACCTTTATTAAAGCAGCACAGTAAATTTCTAATTTAGCAAAAAAAATCTGTTTCATCTCTCTTCAGTACCCTGACAAAACATCGTGTACAACTCTTCCCCCTTATTTAGCTTTATTAATTATTATTAATTATTNGCTGTCCTCAGTGAGAGTTTTTTTTTACTTTTATCAAGCCTGAAACTGTGCTTTCACCATAACCACTGTATTTGATACTCACACCTTACACCAGTGAAAATATCTTGTATCTGTCTCTCTGATGATTTCCCCTTAGGTTTTGGAGTTTGCTATCAGGTTCCCAGAAGACCTTTTCCTTCCCCAGGTTGAAGGCCAGGACAAATGCTCTAGACTGGAACATTCTGGGTGCCTCCACAATACTCGATCCTGTTTATTAGTATTTTCCTTTGCTAGGGGAAAGGAAATTGGAAGCCCAATGCAAGTGTTCTCTTACAGATGTTGAATAGAAGGGGGTAACCACCTCTCAGTTGACTAGCCATGCTCACTCAACCTGTGATGAAGCAGACTTCCATTGTGGTCACAGACAATGAAGCCAGTGACAAAGATAGCAGTGAGACAGAAAAACTTAGAGCTTGTATAGTTCTGATTACTGGGCTAAAGAAGTTGATTTCCACTGTTCACCAGGTTCCCAACTATTATTAATTACATAACCTGACCTTACATGTGACAGATCTTAAAACATGAAAGCCAGCTAGCTTCCTCAGAGTAATCTCTAAAGCATACAGACAGTTCTGACACACACTGACCCTCCTAACTTCATTTGATGTTTGCTTAGTCTGGGTGATTGAATTGCAGCAGTATTTCACACTGATGATGAATGATCACAGTATTTCTAGACAAGCTGTGATAGAGAATTCTAAAATATCATGAGAACAAGCACAAGAACTCAGTCTGAATGCCAGAGAAATATTCTTGTAATGTCATACAACATTATAGTATTTGACTTCAAAAGGAAGCAATTTTGAACTGAAATAAGCTCAGTGAAAAGATTTTAGAATATAACAGTTCATGGTCGTAATACAGCAAAAACCTTAAAATAAGAACATTGATTTTTATTGTTAAATAATGCAATTTTTCTCAGTCATTTTCATCATAAAGGCAGTATGAGAAGACATGTATTCAAGGAGGTAAGAACTAAAATTTGAGAAAACACAATTTCTGAATGAAAATAATTATGTCATAGATTTTGACATAAACCCAAAGTGCAATTTGTTAAGAAAACCACAAATTCTATAAGTGTATATAATAAAATATTTAAATACAAGTTATTATATAATTTGGGGCATGGTTTATATAAAAATAATATTTTTTAATGTATAATCTATGAAATATTGTCCATATTATGAAATTATCATATAAATATTTTAAAGCATAGTATGTAGTGAAGTCTAGAGAAGGGCAGTGAGGCTGTTGAAGGGCCTAGAGGGTGAGTCCCATGAGGAGAGGCTGAGAAAGCTGGGGGTGTTTAGCCTGGAGAAAAAGAGGTTCAGGGGAGACCTTATCACTCTCTGCAACCACATTATAGGAGGGTCCAGCCAGGTGAGGGTTGGCCTNACCCCCTTAGAGGATGGTACAGCCAGGTGAGGGTTGGCCTCTTCTCCCAGGCAGCCAGTGACAGGACAAGAGGACACAAGCTTAAGCTGCACAAGGGGACATTCAGGCTGGACATCAGTTGAATTTCTTTACATAAAGAGTTGTTAAGCATTGCAGTGAGCTGCTTAGGGAGGCTGTGGAGCCATCACCCCTGAAGGTGTTTAAGGAAAGACTGGATCGGGCACTCCGTACTATCACCTAGTTGACAAGGTGGTGTCCAGTCTAAAGCTGGACTTGATGATCTCAGAGGTCTTTTGCAATGTAATTGATTCTGTGATATATCCTACATAGTAAATTTTATATATATATATGTATGTAGACTGTATTAAAATATATTCATATAATCCCTTATATACAATATATTATGTGTTATAATAAATACTGAGTGTAGGACTTAGTAGATTTTTTCCCAAAGGTCATTATGTATCAGCAGTGGATTTCATAATGAGCCTTTTATCTAATAGTGAGTTTTACAGTTAATGTAAAGACTTGGAGTAATTTCTGAGTTCTACATATTAATTTTCACACTAGAAAAAACTGATGAAGTTTAAACTCTATTGCCAGGCCACTGCTCTTAGCAGCAATTTGAAGCTGCAGAGGGAAGCAGACCATTATTAAGACTTTCCTAACCTGAGGCTGCTGACAACTGTGAGGGTCTAATTAAATGTGATTTAATGGCGTTTACCTTTGGAAAGGTGAAGAATGCAAAAAAGGTCTAGTGGCAAATACCCATTTTTCAGAAGTGCTGTCAAACAAGGAAGATAATCTTCAACTTACAGTGTGATTTGAATAGTCTTCTATAAGATCATTGCTTATTTTTGCTTCTGTCGCTCTCCGGAAATAAATGATACAATTGTATTTCACAGGGGATATCCTGGGGTTTTTTTCACGGGGATATAGGTTTTTTTGCTATCTGGAAGACATAAGTTTTTCAGAATAACTGATTAGCATACCACGTAAAAAAACATGGAGGAGAAGGTTTACTGGTATTTATAATACATTCAGTTCTTCATTAAATGACTCGAATCTAAAATCATAAATTCCTATTGCATCAATTATCTAGTCCTTGTAAGACAGTTACTTGCAAGGAAGTGAAAATTGTTTATGCCCACAGCAAAATAAAGTAGAGCCATGAATAACTGGTTGAATTGAATTGTCATAAACTATGCACTCCACTAAGTTTCCAAGTTAGAGTTACTTATTTGGGTGCTTCTGAAAAGTCACGTATCGAATGCAGTCCAGCAGAAGTTGCCAGTTTATGGTTGCACATTTTTTATTTTCACTCTTTTATTATTTATTATTTCACTCTTAACATTCCATTACTGTACTTGGCTTCTTCATTTTAGCTTTTTAGGATTGATCTCTTCAGTGAAGTATGTTACAGTGAAGAAAACCGAACCATATTAATCAGAGCAAGGCAAGAAAGAGTAGTCTTCTGTAAGAAAAAAAACCAAAAATCCAAAAGTAGTATCAATATAAATATTAATATATAGTTTATTTTATAAAGTTTAAAAAATGCATTCAGATGCTATTGACTTTTTTCAGCATTTGTGATAAAGTACCTAACTATAAGATGCCAAGGTACAGTGAAAGTACTAAAGATATTCCAGAAGAATATGGCCATTAAAAAAATTAGTCAATAGTGTTTGGTGACACTCAGCACCACACATATAAGTAGCACTTACACTTTTCTGTCACCTTCAAAATGAAGTATTGATTTATTATTGGTTAATTTCTATAATCTCTTTTCTGCTCTACAATACGTTTAATAAATTGTATGGTAGGACTGCTGGTATCAGATTGAAAAATATATTTAAATATAATGAAGATTAACATTAACCCATATCAACTGAGCAGAGTAGCAGGATTTTGAAGCATATGAGAATGAACAAAGTCTTTGGTACATTAACAGATAGAAATTCATGGTCTTCATGAAAAAAGAAGGAGTTATCTCCATTATTTTTGTCATTATTGAAGTAAAAGCTAGATGTTGAATAAATTCCAATAGAGATAGTATGAAAAGATTAAAAAAACACCACTGTTCTATGTTGGTGGTTTTTGTTCTTGTTCTTTTCATTACAAGAGCTGAGTAGACATACTCTGATTTATTACTATGAATTTCCACTGAGTATTAGGACATATAAATAAATCCAAAATACTGAAATATACCTAATATGCCAAAATTATGTGTATTAAATGGGTGATTATAATCTGTCAGTGTAAGACTGACTATTGGCCCAAAATAAAATTGACAATACAGATCTTAATAAAAAAAATAATACAAAGATACTATAATGCATTGTAAAGATAATATATCATTCAGCATGAATTTACATTAAATAAAGATAAGGGTAATACTGGTAATAAAGAGACTGATAGACTCTCATAAGGTATTTGATGGAGTGTCATTTACTTTGCTGAATAAAAAAAACGTAAATTTAACTGTAAAATGGCAGTGCAAGCATGTAATGCAAGCAGATAATCCATTCAATATGACTTCTCTGTTTGACATTAAATGAAGGAAAAAAACCCAAATAGTATGTGTTTTGGATGTAACAGAGACTAACTGTATTAACCAATCATAAGGGAAACCTTTATTAAAGCAGCACAGTAAATTTCTAATTTAGCAAAAAAAATCTGTTTCATCTCTCTTCAGTACCCTGACAAAACATCGTGTACAACTCTTCCCCCTTATTTAGCTTTATTAATTATTATTAATTATTATTAATTCATATTTTTACTAATTTCTGTCTAATCAACATTGTTTTAGTCCTCTTTGCATCTTCCTGCATAATCAAGAGGTTTAATATAAGTCTATTATTACAGTTTTACAATATATGAAGAGAATGTAAGGTTAAAGGATAGCATTAAAGAAGTTGAGGTTCATTTTTTAGTGAAAGCATTTAAATCTCTTTGCTGGATTTGAGCATAATCTGAGGTGATATGTTAAACTTAAAAGGAGTATCACAGAGAAAGAAATTTCAAATAATGTTCTTGAAATCAGGAAATCAGAAAATTATTTAATGCTTATGATTTGAAGCTAGACTGTGTGTGCATACATATGCACAAACTGGCAGTAAAAGCATTTGTGAATTTTCTGTAAATTGACTTTTTTAATGCAATCAATTGAATATTTTTCATAGACTAAATTCTCTTTTTCAGACAAGAATTATTTGGGGAATTTATATAGTCTGTGTTATATCAGACATTGAACTAGATGATCACAGTTTTCCCTTCTGATCTTTTATCCATGGATCTTACAGTTTAAAAAAGCCCCAAAGTGTTTGGCAACTTAAGATCTTTATTTTCTCTGCCTCAACACTCAGTGTCCCTACTGACAGAATGAAGATGCAACCATTAGAGATATCACAAGGAATTGATACAAATGATGAACAGAATCCAGTTTTGAGTAGGAATTTAAAGACTGCTACAAACTTCAATTGCATCAGTTTTTTGAGAAGGCTAATTTATCTGTCTTGTTATTATTGTCCCTTTTTTATTTTACAGTTTCAGTTTGGTAAGACTAGTTGGTATATGCCAAAAAACTGACATAATTTTTTCAATAAAAATAACTTTAGAGGGATTTTCCTTCTTTTTCACACATAGGAAGACTGCAGTCTTACTGCTTAGAGAAAATAATAAATAATATTGATTTCCTGACCAAATGGTGTTTGACAGTCCCAAAACACTAAATGGGAGACTGTGAGCCAGATGTCATAAACTGAAGAAATTCTTTTCCCAACCTGATTTACAACAATATAAGATACCTTGTAATATACTTTTCCTAAGCCTATATTTAACCTGCTTTATTCATAGATTATCTTTGCATTCATAAATCACACAGTTCTCAAAGCTGAGAAAAAGAACAGTTAGACAAGAAAAGCAGTAAATTAAGGGAGAAAAAAATAAAACCTCCTATCCTTGCCCTGCCCCAAGGGCTCCGTCTTGATTTACAAATATTGTTCAAATGCTTCATTGAAGCTAGTTGTATAATGATACTTTACTGGACTTTTACTACCACTATTACCTCTCTTCTAACTGGTACAGTGTTGTACCAGTTTTGTATAAATTACAGTATTAAATTTCCTATTGTGGTTGAATTACTGGTAACAGCCATCCCATTATTTTTAAATAGCTGTGATACACTTGATTCACAACTGTTGTGAAGTTTGCTCGGTGGAAGCCATGACCTGAAACTGTTGAGGAATATGGGCTTAAAAGTGATGCCAATATGTAAGGCTCCTGCTTTTGTCTGGTGGCACTTTTCACAGGTTGGTAACTTTAAGAAGCCCATAAAGCAGGACAGGAGAGAGAAGCACAAAGCTACGTGTTCCCCTCCCCTCACATCTGTTCACAGCTGTCTTAACACATAAATGTTGTCCCAATGGCTGCTTTAACTTGTCACAGCTTCCAGTACTCCTAAGTGTCAAAAGTCACAATGAGGAATTGCCAGAATATATGTGAAAATCCTGCCATGCTTGTTTTCTAGGATTTTCTAGGTTTGGGATCCAAACCCTTCCTAAAATGGTAAAAGCTCTGCTGGAATGAAGGAATGGACTTTCATTTTACTTTCAAAGGCTTTGGACTGTGCCTTCACACACACTATATTATAGGATTTGATTTTGCAGGGAAGAGAGAAATTTTCAAATTTTTTATTTCTTCCCCTTCCCATTCTAAAAGGAAAAATTACAGTTTTGCATAACTTTTCAGCCAAAATCACAACATTATCAGGAGAATATGCAATTGGCGTGATCAGTAGTTAAGGAAGTGTTGAATGCCTCATTTGGTTTAGAAAGCAATATAGCGTAATAAATAAATACTGATATATCTGTAAGGATTCAGGAATATTAACAAGGTACTTCTAGTTGAACACCATAAATAAAGAAAAGGGTGATATTAGAGATTTTACATCAGCATTTCAGTAATCAATAACAAAATCTTGCAAATTATGATTGAATACTAGCTTAAAAATAAACAAAACCAGGAAAATATATTTGCTAACTTACTAACTTTTGCTGTTTATTTCTTTGATTTCTTCTACAGTAATTGGAAGGATATTTGTCCTACATTCTTTGAATATAAGATAGCTGGCAAATGTTACTGGACTACAACAATAACAAGTTTCTTTTCCTTGTTATGTAAAAATATATTTAACAGTTCTCATAATTATAGTTTGTAATTATGTAATTACATAACTGTAACTAATCCTAGAATTGTAAAAGTTGAAAAACACCTTTAAGATGAAAAGTCTTAACTATCAGCCTTGCACCACCCTGGTGTTCACCATTGAACTATGACCTCAAGTGACATATCCACAACTTTTTCTAAAACTTTGATTCATTGTGACTCCACCCTGGGAAGCCTGTAACATGCTTTGCAACCCTTTCATTGAGAAAAATATTTGTCATATTTAATCTAAACTTGAAGCCGTTTCTTCCTATCCTGTCACTTGCAACCTGGGAGAAGAGACTGGTTCCTGCCTCACTACACCCTCCTTTCAGGCATTTACAGGGAACAGTAAGGTCCCCACGAGCCTCCTTTTTTCCAGGCTTAACAGCTCCCTCAGCCAGTACTACTATAATGGAGGTGTAGCATTTCATTCATAGCTGCTAGGTTTGTTTACTTAGTGAAAGAATACATCAGGCCATATCCAGACTTCCCAGCTGAGATAAAATTCATTTTGTTTCCTAATAATTGCTTTTTTTTATTGCCTGAGCTGAGCACTTTTATTCTTGATGAAACATTATTCTACATTCCCAATAATGCCTACCCTTTTGTGTTATGAACTATTAGGGAAGACTCTGTGGATGTAAGACTATTTGAACACTGAAACCCATTCTTAGACCTGGAAATTTCCCTTTGTTTATTGGTTATAAAACTTACACTAGAAATGTTAGATAACACTGTATCTATCATCCTTTCATTCTGTTAACCAGGAACATTTTGGAATTCAGCTTCCTTCAACACAGAGACATCCTACCTGCATTTCCCCACCTTCCACGGAGAACTCAGTGCAGATGTCTCATTTTTCTTTAAAACTACTGCTTCCTCAGGAGTGTTTTTAGAGAACCTGGGAATTCAAGACTTCATAAGGATAGAGTTACAGTGTAAGTAACATGACTGATGGTGGGTGTTTTTTGTTGTTGTTATTATTATAAAAATTGGATTTTATTTAATTTAAAGGGAGAGAATTTAAAAACTGTTGTCTACCTTTATTACTTCTACTACTACCAGATCTTTATCATTATCAAAAAAAATCACAGCACTCAGACTAAACAAGTATCCATTTGAAGAAATTTTCTGCCCCAGAGGTTTCCTAATCTAAGAGCACAGCAATCGGCCCCTGACTGCTAAGTCTGTTTCTGCTTCTTGTGTTCAGTGCATCTATGCCACCAAATTCTATTCCTCTAGATTTTAAGACCAGGCATTTTTTTGTGGCTGCCAGAAAATTCATTCAGTCACCATGTAGGATTAAGATATTTTGTGGCACAGTATCTTAAGTCATACATTCTCATCCTTTCTCTTTTTTTTTTTTTTTTTTT
>VWYO01012684.1:31808-50624 GCA_013400275.1 Rhadina sibilatrix
TTTTTTTTTTTTTCAATTTTGTTTCACTTTATTTGTGTAGACCCAAATTCTTAGACTAACAAGCAGAAATAATTTTTGTTGCATAAGAAAGACTTAAATATCCCACTAAATCTGTCATAAGGTGACTAACGTAAAATGAAACCTTTATCTTAATTGACTCAATGTATTATTCTTACATTGCTTATTATTAAAAGGGAGAAAATTTGAAAGGATTAAACATTTTTTTCATTAGGCTTTTGAATTAATTTCAAATGTCATGCTAATTGAAAAGTCTTCTGCTTGTCTGGTGACTCTGAGAGTCCTTTAGAACACTTTTTACCTTGGGATCAGACAGTTCCTCATTTTTCCAAATCAGTTTTGTTATCAGACTCCAGTATTTTCTGGAGAAGAGTACCAATAAATCTGTATGTTGTATTGTAAAATATTACTATGGAAAAAGTAAAATATTCTGGGGTGGGTTTTTTTTGTCCATGTTAACATCATCTGTTAATGAAACAAACAGGAAAACACCTTCTGTAGGTAGTTTAATTATAGAATATTGTATAGTGTTTAATGAATTTATTTTTCATCATATCAAACTATTGTGCTGTGTTTGAAAACTACCCTGTTTTCAACACTGTTTTTGCCATGTTTTTTTGGCAGTGTGAACTGCCTTCTGTTAAAGCTCTGGGAGCAGTTTAAAGGACAGCAGCACTCTAAACTCAGTGTCATACAGTATAGAAAATGTACTGGATCAGCACTTCAGTGGAGACTCTCTGAAGCAATGATAATAGTCTTGTCTGATAAATGAGTTTCCATTTTCAAAATAAACAGTTAAATCATGGAAGCATTAAAAGAATGCTTCTGAGAACTGAATTTATTCAGATATTTGTCAGAAGACTATAAGTTTTTCTTCAGAATAATAATATGAAGACAGAATCATGTCACTTGTCCCATTCATTCATGAACATGCAAACCACTGCATTCTTATGGGTTTTAAATTACTTGAGTAATTTACTTCCTACTATGAGTAGGAAGATGTGAGAGAAAGCAAAAAGCCAAATTGGTCTGTAATTTCAGCATTTATAAAAGCTAAGTTACCTCATTAGTGTGTAACATATAGAGACATTTATTCATTTCCATAAACACCCTTCCATAATTTGTTGAGTAGACAGACCTATTACTTTTTGTATGTCTTATGTAAATTATATGGAGATTGTTTGTAGTGGACCCAGAACTGTCTGTTTTTATTGAGGAAAATATCAATCAAATGAGCAATATGTGTTCCCATCAAGATTACCTTTCTCACAAAAAAAAAAAAATTAACTTGAGCATTTCATATGGTATAAGATGATTTAGATTTCACCATCATGTAAAACTCCACATCCTTTATAATAAATGTGAATGGAAATTACCAGCCTACATTTGATGTTCTATTAATAGTTTCCAATAAATTAATGTATTTTATTTGTATAATAATAAATAACAATAATGTAAATGTCAGATGTCACTGTTTAAGACGATGATGTGAGAACATATTTACGTACTATGTCAATAACATTTGACATTCTGTACTTTGGAAGACTGATTTTTTTGTAGTATTTTTTGATTGTTTTCAAACTTTATATCTAATTCTTTTATTTATGGGGTAGTGATCTTTAACATTGAAGTCTACCTTCAAACAAAAAATGACAGATCCAGAAACTTAATAGGAAATGTGAAACTTAGAGCGATTCTATTGGTTTTATGAAGTTATAAACACTGCAGTGCATCTGTGTATATATATAGAACAGTGTTGCAAAAATGGTGCGTGTATTCTAAAGGTATTTTAAAACAGAAGTTAAGTAAAAGAAGATACATGTCCAAAGAAGATACCCTATCCCTTATATTATTTGCAGTAAGTTATAAATGCATGTTGAATTTCTTCCTGATTTACTGATTTCCTGCAGAAGTAGTGGTTGAAAGCAACAAAGCAAATTCAGTCTGAAGAGTACACTCTGCTAAATACTTACAGGACCAAAGGTTACATGCTCTAGCCAAAGGTCTGGATGTTTTATATTTAATGCTCATCGAAAGTGTATTTCCAAAGAGTTAAACAGAAATTTAAAGTAGGGCTGGAAACACTATGGTGTATTGATTTGGTTGGTCTTCTGCAGTTTCTTTGCAAGTTCTTCAGAACAGTCCAATATGCAACTACTGGTGGCCTTTGTGTGCCCAAATTTGCAACTCATTTTCTAGGATGAATGCAGTTCAACTGCTTCCTTTATGGAAAATTGTAGGACTTTGCATTCCGTAGCATATTAGTTGGTAATCTTTTTCTGCTTCTGCACATGATACTGTACTCAATACTCTGGATGGTTCTCTGTAGCCATGCTTTCTGTTAGTCATTCTAGCCACAGCTAGCCACTGACCACTCTCCATGATTATTATCAACTACATCTTCCACTCCACTTTCCCAGTCTGTAGGTGTGCTCTACCTATGTTTGAATGCCCTAGGGTTACAGGAGTTCCTGCAATGCTTGGATAGTTTTTAAGTAACACCAGTGTAGGTACCAAAAAATGTATTTGTACCAGAAGAGAACTCCTGGATGCATTCTCTTCTGCTGCCTAAGAAATAACCAAAATGCTCTGTGCCTATGTCTTTTGTTGCAAGATAACAAATTTTAGAACCCAGTATCATACTTCCACATCCAGTGGCATTTTCTTGGTGGTTCTTATAAATCAATTTTTTCTTTCAAATTTTCAGTGTTGTTGCTATTAGCAAAAATACTTATAATATTATAGAATATTAAGTGATTATATTTTTTACTTTTTCTTACATATTCTGATTAGTAATCAGAGACTACAATGGATGACCATACACCTATTCTTGTTATTTCAGCCTTCATATGTGGAACTTCAGAGATTGCTTCCCTTTTTTCAAGATTATATTAACTTTTTAGTGGTACTAATATAATCCATTATTTCAATGGTTATTTCAAAATTTTTATTATGTGTTTCCTTGCCTTTAAAATTTAAACAGTAACATTATTTATCAGATCTGTCATTCTGATATGCTATTTAATAGGCCCATTCAGTGAGTTCAAAGCAGGACTTGTGCTTTCAGGCTTAACTCCAACAGTATCCAGAAGATTATAAAGACCTCTCTGCAGAAGGTAGCATTCAATGGAAATTCTTTTTAGCCAGTCACATGGACTTTCTGTTGCTTTTGTTCTCCTACTGTGTAGGTTTTTTCTTGGTTTTTTTTGGTTTTTTTTTTTTTTTTCTTTTATCCCTTTATAAAGGGAGAATGAGTTCTCAGCTTTTTCTAAATAAAAGAAATTTATCCTAAAATTAATTTATTTTACTGAGGAACTGTATTTAGACATCAATTATATCTTATTGTTATATAAAACTGTTGATTTTGAAGCAGAGGAGGTAAGTTATTACAAAAGGCATTCCATTTATAAATTGACTGCACAATATGTTTTATTTAGTAAGTGAAAGGGCTTATATATTTACCATTTTATTTTCCTGTCTTAGCATCAAATATTATAGAAAAATAGTTTATAGCAACAAGATTTAAGGCTTAAGGGATTGCAAATATGTAATATTACTCAGTCTAAAGGTTGGCCAAAGTGGATTTTAATGTTTAAAAATGTCTAATATATTTTGAAAAGGTGAAAATAAAGTAAAAATACTGCATGGATTTTTTTTTTCTTATTTTCTAGTTCAATAAATTGCTTTTTAAAACATTGTTTGAAGCTCATCTAATTCTCTCGACTCCTAATTTTTTTGCTTTTCTGTCAGAATTCAGTGATGTAACAGAAGCTTTTTTTTTTTTTTTTTTTGATCCTTGAAATCTTTTTATTAAATCCTTAATAATTCAAAATTATGGCTATCCATTATCTAGGGAATATTTTTTTTCATACATGATTGTCTTTGAATATATGAAAGAAAAATTTTCAGAGAGATTATTCAGAATTTTCAGATCTTTTATTTTCTGGCGCATTCGCCATCTTTTTATTTTTTCCTGTGAAGATTCAGTTATGATTTTCTAGGCAAACCATGAAACTGTGTAATGTGAAAGTTGCTTAGAGAAAAACTCAATTTAAATCATAATTTTATGAACTACATCAAAATCTTCCCTATGATGTTTGTAAAGGCTGTAACAAAAGTGAATAGACAATGGAAGATACTGGTTGGATTACAGTTGTGATAATTTAAATATAGTTAACAACAGTAATCAATTATCATGTAATCAAGAGAGGAATTTCATCCAAACCAAAAAATCGCAAAGCTAGCACATTTCACTGTTTCTTGACTACTGTGCTCTCCAGGGGTCCACAAACTGATTGGTTTCCACGCAGTGCATAAATCATTGCTTTTGCTGTCAGTGAGCGTAAAGAATGAGCTGCAGGTCCCTGAAGTAAACTCTCCTTCTAAAACAATCAGTCTTATCTCATGAAATAGTAGGCTAAACCTTAAAGTAACTTGTTCTGCTATTAATTATTTTGCCACTCAATTAGTTATGAAATAATTTAAATGTCTGTTGCTACTATCCTCTTTCTAGCTCCATCTGAAGTGGTTTTTTCATTTGATGTGGGAAATGGACCTAGCGAAATAATAGTGCAATCACACCATTCCTTAAATGACAACCAGTGGCATTACGTGAAGGCTGAACGAAATGTCAAAGAGGCCTCCTTACAAATAGATCAGCTTCCTCAAAGATCTCACAGTGCTCCACCTGATGGACATATTCGCCTGCAGCTCAACAGCCAGCTTTTTGTAGGTAGGTGCTCCACAGAATATTTCCTCGTTATCATCATAAAAATATGAAAATGCTGGGGTGAGGAGGGGAAGAAAAAGTGTTAGCAACCAGATCTTTTGAAAATACTTTGTACAATGACATGAGACACTTTGTGAAAAGTCTGCGGAGATAGTCACTATTTTGAGATTGTAGATCTCAAAGTGCCTTGGCCAATAGTTACTCCAGGAGAGTATTTCAAATGAAGTGTTCTTCTTTTGAGGTTTGTTTGAAGGACAAATGAAGAATCTAGGTTTGCACTTTTTTTGAGAGGATATAATTTACTGAAGGAAGTTGTGCCATTTCTGTAATTTCCAGGAAATTTTGTTGTGTCTCTTTATCCACAGCTTCTCAGGTTAAAGTATGACATTAAGGCATTTAGATATAATGCTGAAAAATTAGAAATTGAGTAAAAAGAGATTAATTAGTATTTATTTAGCTATTACAGAAAGCTATATAGAGCTATGTATTATATCCACAGTAGTATTCTTAATGTAATATTGCCTTGTTATGAATTCATAAGTTTCTGGTGTAGATATATGTTGTACAGTATAAGAGCATTTAAAGTTGGCTCTACTTTTAAAAAGACATTTTTTTATGTCTTCTCTGAGAAATTGATACTAAATTAATGTAAGTTTTATTTACTGTGTGTTAGGGAGGAATACATTTAAGGGCAGTAGTGTTCTTAAACTGTAGCTACAAAAAATGTGAACGCTTATGAAAAAAATTAAATAAGGAGGGAAGTCTTATATGCTCTGATAAAAATTTGTACCTGTGCCTTAAAAGGTATCAAGGGAAGAAGATGGAGACTATATCAAGGATTGAAGAATTTTATATTTTGATGAAAATAGAACATGAAATTCCCACCACCGGGTGGTTTTGTTCCATTATAACTGAAAATAACGATAGCTATGTCAAGATATTTCATGTAACACCAAGAATTATAGAAACTTTGAAACTGAAAAAAACTTACAATGAATGATCGCAGGGAAGCATTTATCCAAACAAGAAGTGGAAATGTATGAGAATTATAGCTTACAGTCTCACATATTGTGGAATATTTTCTACATTTACTTTTTTAAAAAGAACAAAGAACAAGAAATGTCAGAGTAAGTTGAGCAACAAAGGACAAGACAGATGATATGTTGGTTGCACACCTTGCTAAGTAACACAGATTAATAAAATGTTAGCTATCATGAAATGTACTAAAAATAAGGAACAGTGAAAAAGATTGAATCAACAATTCTCATTAGTCTTAGGACTGCTTTGTATAGTTATCACCTATTCTTGATAGTCAGGTGTAACCTGGTAGGTATTCCTCTGCATAGAGGGGCATTAACCTTCCTATTATTGGAGAATAGACAACTTCCTTCTGAGACAATGCATTACAGAACAGACACCAGCTGAGGGGTATCACAGAATCATTAAGGTTTGGAAAAAACCTCCAAGTTCACCAAACCCAACCTTGGAATGAAAACAACCTTGTCAACTAAACCACAGCACTAAATGCCATATTCAGTTATTTCTTGAACATTTCCAGGAGTTGCGACTTCTCAAAATCCCTGAATAGCCTGTTCCAGTGCTTAACCACCCTTTCAGTGCAGGAATTTTCCCTAAAGTCTAACATGAATATGCCCTGGCACAGTTTGAAATGATGCCTTCTTGTCCTGTCACTGTTTGCCTGGGAGAAGAGACTGACCCCCATCTGGCTACATCCTCCTTTCAGGCAGTTGTAGAGAACGATAAGGTCACTCATGAACCTCTTCTCCAGGCCAAACAACTCCAGTTCCCTCAGCTACTTTTCAAATGAATTACACTCTTCTTATCCACTCCTTTCCCTGTCTCCTGACATGCGCCAGCACCTCAAAATCTTTCTTGTAGTGAGGGGCCCAAAACTGGACTCAGCGCTCAAGGTGTGGCCTCACCAGTGTCAAGTTCAGAGGGACAATCACTGCCCTGATCCTGATACAGGCCAGAATGCCATCAGCCTTGGCCACCTGGGCACAGCTGGCTCATGTTCAGCTGCTGACTAGCAACCCCAGGTCTTTTTGCAGCAGGCAGCTTTCCGGTCGCTTTTCTCCAGGCCTACAGACTTGCATCAGGTTGTTTTGACCAATGTGTAGGATTTCCAGAATTCTTATTTTTTGAACTTCACAAAACTGACCTCAGCCCATCAAGCCAGCCTGTCCAGATCCCCTAGCAGATCCTTCCTACCGTTCAGCAGATCAACACTCCCATTCAGCGTAGTATCATCTCCAAGCTTACTGCAGGTGCATGCACTGCCCTCATCCAAAATCACCAATAAAGATATTAGAATTACTATTACAACACTTAGCCCTGGGAATAAGTCACCTAATCAGTGACTGGCCATCAGTTGGGTGTAATTCCCTTCACCACCACTCTCAGAGCTTGATCATCCACCAGTTTTTAACTGACTTCACCTGTTCAAGCTATAATCTGCCAGTTTCTCCAGAAAATTTTAATGATATGGATATCATCATCCATACCATAAGATTTACAGACAGATAGATACAGGTCAGTTTATCAGTCAGTAGAATACTGAAGGAATGAAACTATACAGCTCCCTTCTCCCTATCCCTCTCCTCAATAGCATCTTCAAGGGCTCTCTGTAATTACTCGACAAAAGAGAAATCAGATGTACTTTTAAAGCTACTTATAAATATTCTCAGGCACAATAAGTTTGTGTCTTGGAAAGTCGTAATATACTGTTCATAAGTTGTGAACTATAAAGATGGTTTTACATATCAATTATTTTAAAGGTTTAAAAGCTCCTATAAATTTATTTTCAGGTGGAACAGCATCTAGGCAGAAGGGATTTTTGGGATGCATTCGTTCATTACGGTTGAATGGAATGGCCCTTGATCTGGAAGAGAGAGCAAAGATAACACCAGGAGTTGAACCAGGCTGTCCTGGACATTGTAGCAGCTATGGTAACCTGTGTCACAATGGTGGAAAATGTAGAGAGAAATACAGTGGGTTCTCCTGTGACTGCACTTTCTCAGCCTATGCTGGTCCATTCTGTAAGAAAGGCAAGCATGTATTTTAGCTTTATCCGTTGTTGAAAATAGGACCATACAGTCCTGATAAAGATTTTTAAATCCCCTTAAAGATATGTTTAAATGCTTGCAAAATACTCGGTTTACATAAGGTAAATAAATATTCAGCTGAATTTACTCAATATCTGTAAGTTTTGCTAAACACTGTTCTTTCAGAGAAAACTTCGATATATACCATGTAAGCCAGAACTATACTACCCAAGAGGATCAGCATCTTCATGCAACATTTTTAATTCTTTGATACTATAGTGAATCTAGGAATTATATTTTTTATGCTAAGACATTTGGATTTCTGTCTTTCAAACAGCGATCTCAAAACTAAGTCTGATTTTGGAAAACAAACAGAGAAACAGAAGAAATTAAATCTACTTTTTGCTGTAAGAAGAAAGTAAGATCTTTGCAAACAGGAGTGAGCCCATTTTCCAGTCTTTTTGAAGTAGATCTTTGGTGAAGTTATCATACTAGTAGATGATCACAAATCATCAAGTCTGAATTTCAAAAATGGAAGTTTATCTAGAAATTTTGGTGTTTGCATATCATTCAGATTTGAAAAAAAGACTTGCTTCCTCCATGTATTAAATGCATTCTGCAAAATACTGAGCAGCTTATATGCTACAACTTCATGTTCCTCTAAATTAGCACAAAATATGCCCTGTCATCACTGCCACCACAAAAGGGAGGGACCAATCTGAAGACCTTCTGTTTGTAGCACTGCAGATCTAATAGCACTGTATCAGGAATGGTGTTTTCCTCCTCTGCATCAGAAGAGACTAATGGTCATACTGCAATATTCAGCAGAGACAGAGTAGCTTCTGTTGCAAAGTGTGGGATGACCTAAATAATAACTGTCAGCCAGCTTTTGTCAAATACTGGACCAGATCATAGGAACTTCAAGAAATCTCGCCTAAATGTGAAAGCTACGATCCAAAATACAAAGACAATTGCTTTTAGCAGATAACAGCTATAAGAAATCCCAGAATTACAGAACATCCATAAGAGGAACATAAGCTAGTTTCTATTTTCCTTTTCTTCTCCTCCGACCAGTCTCTTCTACCACAGAGGTGTTTCAGGCCAAATCTAATCTATATGTTAGGATTAAAATTGCAGCACCCACTTCTTTGTAGGAGCATTATATATACAAGACAGAATATATTCTGCTTGAAGACTAGGATGATCAAAGTAACCTAGAAAAAAAATGCACTTCTTCATGAAACAGATATTTAAGACACACATCTAAATGAGTTTTTGCCCTAGACCAGGTTGTTTCTTATATTTTTCTGTAGTTCTAAATGCTAGTTTCATTTATATTTACTTTTTGGCTTTATCACAATAGTCAAGAATACATTTTATTTTCTTCTGTGGCATGGCAGAAGGAAAAAAACCAACCAATCAAAAAAAAATCTCTAGTGCTATTTTGCATTATATTTAAATATTGAATTACTTTTTGTTTCAGAGATCTCTGCCTATTTTTGGACTGGCGCTTCTGTGACATACAACTTTCAGGAATACTACACATTAGCTAAAAATTCCAGTTCTCATGCTTCTTCTTTCTATGCTGACATGACTCTGACCAGGGAAGCAATAACATTTGCCTTTCGAACAACAAGGACACCAAGCTTACTGCTCTACGTCAGCTCCTTCTACAAGGAGTACCTCTCGGTCATTCTCACCAGAAACGGTGAGTTTCCAGATTGGATGCCAGGAAACACTAATGAACATCATAAATGTTCAGATTCTCTCTGATTTCCAGGCCTGAATAATGAACTGCATATTGTCCTGTTGTTTCTTTAGATGGTATCTTTGGTTTTCACCGCATCAAACAATTTTTTCCACCTGAAAAACACTCCTTCTTGCTGTACAATTAACTTTCATTACTGTTTTTTATTTTGTTGTCAAAAATGTTTATTTCTGAAAATCCTGTAGAAATTCTTGGATTTTGAGGTTTGGAAAGGAAAATTGAAATTTATCTGAGCTGTGTTCTACTCATGAGGCCTATTAATTGCCATCCTGAAACTAAATAATGAAATAAAATACTTTTGAAAGTGCATTATCCATTTCCCAAATTAATTGGGGTCGTGTCATTAAACAGATTTCATAAGCTGCTTGTATACTTATGAAAGTACATATATATATATACATGCCTGTATAAAGACATGTAACATTATTGATATTTCTATTTAAGCTGAACATTAATTATTAGTTGGATTTTTCTTTTCTTTTTCTTTCATCTTGATCTAGGTGTTTGTTTGTTTGTTTGTTTAAGTAAAAAAATCCCAGACAGAGTTAAATCTTCAGGTTTATGAACAAAGAAAGACTCTACAGTCACAGTGGTTCACTGCTCAAGTAAGGTTCTGTGCTTTCCTAGACAGTATTATCCTCCGTGTCATATGACATGGAACATATGTTGCTCATGACTGTCCTGGATGTGACATGGGCCTTGATTTCTGGAGCATGAGTAGAAAGTTGTGGTCCCTCTGCAGCTAAGAAGGAATTTCTGACCAGGAAACTACATTGCCTCTGCATTCTTCTCTGAGTCTTTGTGTGATTTGTGTACAGGTGGCATTCTGGGAGTTAACAATAAGGAATGGAAAGTGATCTAGGAGTTAGTACACTGCATTCTATTTAATTTTCAAATGGTTAAGAGGTTTACAGGACTGGACAGGGAAAACATTATTCAAGAATTATGAGTTATATTTGATAAGTCACAATTATGACAGCTACCAGACTGAGTCTTTCTCAGCTGAATTTTTAAAAATCATTATAAAATTTTGGCCCAAATTTTAACTCAGTAATCAAAATTGAGATAGCTAATAATTATTTTGCCACTATATCCTGCTTCTGATATTGCTATTACTCATTCTGTTGCCTTTAATGTCTCACTTACACCATTTCTCATGGCTTAGTCCTTAAACAGATCAAGCATTTGTTATCCTCTTGAAGTATTACATACGCTATAATGTATATAGATCATATATCCTGAAGCAATATATGATCTATACACATTATAGTGTATGTAGTTTACTACACCTTTGCTCTCTTTATTCCTGCAGGAAGTTTACAGGTTAGGTACAAGCTAGATAGCCATCAAGATCCTGATGTCTTCAGCATCAGTTTCAAAAGCATGGCTGATGGACAACTACAACACGTGAAGATTAATAGAGAGGAGGAAACACTCTTTGTAGAGGTAATTCTGTTTGGAGGGGCGAGGGGGAGGTGGATTATCATAAAAAAGTAGGCAAGCAAAATGAAGTAAATACTTGCAACAAGGCAATTACCCCCAAATAAAATGTGCCTTAATCTCTCAAGTAATCAAAGCAATGTCAAAATTAATGTTAACCAATCTCTTTGATGTTAATTTTGTTTATTTCCAAAGGTCAATATCACCTCATAATTTTATATGAAAATGCAGTTAATTGTTTGATGGTTAAATTTTCAAAATTTGGTAAAAGTGAATGACACTGCTGTTTGTTTCAGATCTTGCATTTTCATTTTTTTAAAATTTAAATTATGCATTAAACTACAGTACAAATATATTGCCACTTGATAATAATTTAAGTCTATTTTCATAACTTTCTTTGGTCTCTTTTACATCATCAAAGGAATGTGGCTATTAAGGAGGATTTTTTTGGGAGCATTGTTGGAAATTTCATGATAAAATAGGAACTTTTTTTTTTTAATAGTTGGTACTAACATGCAAAAAGTTTTCCATTTTTTTTTAAATTTTAAATTCCAAACACCTGTATGTTACAATTTAGTATTTTGAGGCTAGAACTTGGGTTTGTAATGGTACTTGGCTTGAAATTTTTCTAGAGGTACAGAGTATTTACAGAGACAGAGTATTTACAACATAATATTTGATCTTTATGAAGTTAAATATTGAGTGCCTTTTTAAAATGAAAAGAGACTTTTTTCATATTCTTAAAGGTTTACTATTTTTATTCATCTTAGAGGTGAAACAGAAGGAATCAGCCAAATCAATAAGAAAAATAAAGGCTTATGAAATGGGATGCTTAAGAATATCAGTTATAATCAGTGATCTGAGGGAGCTGATGATCTATTTCCTGATGACTTTTTATGCTATAAATAACAAGTCCTTCCTCAGACCCTCATATTTTTAGCTTTGATCTTACCTTTTTTTTTTAAATATTGACTGCTATCTCTTCCATTATTCTACTTTGTTCTTCACTCTATCATTCTACAGGTTAACCAGAAGGAAAGAATGAAGTTTATTCTGTCTTCAGGCACAGAATTCAATGCAATCAAGTCTCTCACACTTGGCAAGATTTTAGGTAAGTGGAACACTGCAGCATTTTCTAAAACTGCAGGGTTTTCTGAAACATGGATCAAAATGTCATCATGGGGCATGAAAAATAATAACACGAATGCCATTGAAAGACATTTTTTGTTGTGGATTTACTTAGACACAGAGTCACAATCAAGGTAGAAACTTCAGTCTTATTGAAATAGAGATATAATCACAAAGAAGTGCTTCCTGAAAATTGATCAAGTGGGTTCCATTAAAAATAATTGTACACTTCTCTCTCATTTTGCAATCAAGCATTAAGAAACACAACTCTGTTTTCTATTCTGGAGAAAAAACAAATCAAATTGAAATAGTACACAAAGATGATATAAGACTATTCACATATCGTACTTGAAAAACTTCCTGTGATTAGATTTTGATGTAAACAGTGAAGAATATGGTAATGTCAGTCATGTCATTGTTGAAGATGCTTTGTCTCATGATGATTCTTCAAAATATATCTGTTTCTCTGCAATAATGAGCAAAATGAAATTTACCTATCTACAGTGACCTTTTTTTTTTTATGTTCTTAAAAGAAAATATAAGTAACCTGGACTAAAATTCTCAAAATCTTGTTATTTTCCTACCTTTCACATTAATAAATCCCAATAATTGAGGAAGATTTGGTGCTGGTGCAGATTTAAAGGATATTTCTCTTTCCTCTAAAGTAATTTTATAGAATCATAGAATGTTTTGGGTTGAAAAGGACATAAAAGATCATGTAGTTCCAATACCCCTGCTGTGTGCTGGAACACCTTCCTCCAGGCCATGTCATTCAAAGCTTCATCCAGTGGCCTTGAACACTTCCCATGAGGACATGCACTGCTTCCCTAGGAATCTGTTCCAGTGTCTCTCACTCATACAGCATAGAATTTCTTCCTCATTTCCAGGTTAAATCTACAATTGTTCAGTTTAAAGCCATTCTCCTCTGTTCTATTACTACATGCACATTTCAAATGTCACTCTAGCTTCCTTTAGGTACTGGAAGGCTGCTATAAAATCACCTTGGGAGAATTCTCCATCCTTGGGCAACCGCCACTCTCTCAGTCTTTATAAGAGAACTGCTTCAGTACTTTTGATCATCTTCCCAGTCCTTCTCTAGACTTGCTCTAACAAGTCCATGACTTTCCTGTGCTGGGAACCCCAGATCTGGATGCAGTGTTCCAGATGGGGTCTCACCAGAGCAGACCTCCCTTGCCCTGCTGGGTTCGATGCTTTGGATGCAGCCCAGGGTCATGGAATGGCCTGGATTGGAAGGGACCTCGTTCCAGCCCCCCTATGGTAGGCAGGAAAACCTTCCAACCAGGCTTCTCAGAGCTGCATCCAACCTGGCCCTGAACAGTCCCAGAATACAAATGGCTTTTCGGCTGCCAGTGCACATTGCTGGCCCATGTTGTGCTTCTTGTCCACCAATGCCCTCAAGTCCTTCTCCTCAGGGCTGCTCTCAATCAATTCAGACCCCTCCAGTCTGTATTGATACTGGGTGTTGCCTAGATCCAGGTGCATAACTTTGTACTTGCCGTTGTTGAATTTCATGAGATTTACTTCATCCCAGTCCTCAAGCCTGTCAGTGTCCCTCTAGGCGGGATTGCATCTCCGCGGTGTGTCAACTGAACCATTCAGTTTAGTGTCATCCACAGACTTCCTTCAGATGCACTCAATCCTTCTCTTGGTGTCATTAGAGAAGATATTGAACAGACATGGTATTAGTGTGGACCCCAGAAGAACACCATCTGTTGCCAATCCCTATTTAGACATTAAGCTGTTGCATGCAAATACTTGGATAAGGAGATCCAAATAATTCTTTATTTGTCAAATAGGTGGTTGTTATTTTCAATTATGAGAGTGTTATCTGGACAAGATAGAAGAATAATTTTAAATATATAATAAAGTGCATACAGCGATAGTTATTTTTATGAGAAAAATTAACAAATGCCAAATAGCTTAAAATGTATTAAAGAAATTTAGAAACTATGCTTATAGACCATAAAAAAATCTGAATTATTGTTTAGTTATCATTAGGAGAATCTCAGTGTAGCCGATTTGTTTTCTTACTGGAAAACTAAGTACCTCTAACACAAACAGAAATATATATTTTTGAAATGTAGAATTTTATATATAAAACTCACACTTCAGAAAAGAATTTGTGTGTAGATATGCACAGGAAATGGAAAAGAGAACGATCACTTAAGCATAACTTTAAAGCATAAACTACTACAAGAATATTTTTACAAATATTTCCAAATTTTACAATTTGATGATAAATTTGAATAAAGAATGTATAATATTTTGAAGTGTAGTGAAAATTAATACCACAGTGACCAATATAGAATAAAAGCTTTTTTTATCTTTGTTATAAAATGTCTTATAAAAACTTATATCAATTTATTTTAAAATG
This sequence comes from Rhadina sibilatrix, assembly GCA_013400275.1. NCBI lineage: Eukaryota > Metazoa > Chordata > Aves > Passeriformes > Phylloscopidae > Rhadina > Rhadina sibilatrix. The sequence continues at coordinate 46,352 of VWYO01012684.1, forward strand.
CACTCAAAAATTATGGAAATGTATATTTTTAGACAAATAGTCTATTGGTCTTTTAACCAGGACCAATATGGTCTTTTCCAAAGAGAAGAGTTACATACAGTTACAAAAATTCAGAGGAGGGATTTTCTTCAGTTATATCATGACTTTGCAATGACACAGCAGAGCAAAGCAATGAAAATTTACAATGACATCTGGAGCACTCAGCGCAATTTGTCTCAGAATCTGTCCTGAAGAAAACATGTTTCTCCCCTTTTCAAAGAAGACTTACTATTTCTTTTGGAAATCCGATTGCTTTTGGCTCTGATTCCTGCAAAGTCCTATATAGAGGCTGAAGAACAATTCATGAAGGCAGAGGAAAAAAGTAGTGTCTGTTGCAGTGAAGAAGTCTAAACATAAAGAGTTAACGAGATATGAAATCATGTATTTCTTGTACTTGAAAATGTTGTTCAGGAAAACCACAAAAGGAATCTTTTTTAAAAACAATTATCCTCAGTTGAAGAAGTACTTTTCTGAGCTCTTCTGAATTTGAACATGACTCGGTTTTTTCTTCAAGCAAAGCTTGTGCAGAATGTCCTGCTCCAGCTGGATCCCTGTAAGTCTATGGGACCTATTTAAGCAAGAATACTCAAAAAGCTGGCTGATGTCACTGCCAGGCCTCTCTCAGTGGTTTTTGAATGATGGAATCTGTGCAAGTTCCAGTTGACTGGAAGCTCACTGATGTTGTCCCAGGTTTCAATAAAAGTAAGAAGGCTGACTTGGGAAACTATAGTCCTGTCAATCTCATTTCAGTGCCTGGTATAATTATGGAGAAGATTATTCTGGAAAGCATTGAAAAACAGCTGAAAGACAATTCAGTCATTAGTCACAGCCTGTACAGGTCCATGAGAAGAAAGTCTTACTTATCAAACCAAATTTCCTTTTTTGACAACATAACTGATCCTGTTGATCAAGGGAAGCCAGTTGATGTTATCCTTTTCAGTAAGTCTTTTGAAGCTGTCTCTCACAGAATCCTTCTGGACAAAATGTCCAGCCCATGGCTGGATAAACACATCCTGTTGTGGGTTTGCAAGAATTGTTTTACAAGCTTTAGTTATGAATATAGTATAGTTTTTCTATATTGTAAGTTTAGTATAGCTTAAACACCTTGAAAGGGCCTCTTGCCCTAGAATGTATTCTTATCATAGTTTGATAAGGGTTTCTAAGACAACCTGAGTCTCTGCTTGGAGATTCCTTCCTATTGGTTCTTTTCCCTGTCCCATTTCTGTTTTATGTATAATTATTCCCTCTGTCCATCATGGAATTCTTATCTTTAAGGTCCAAGAGCTTTGGCCACTGGCTGGCAAAACCCCTTGAGACCACTCCCAAACTTATTTTAGATTTGCTAGTGTTTAGGTAATTTAGCTGGCATGTATTGTTTAGATTGTTTTATTGGTTCATATACTTTGTATCCACCCCTTGAACTGTCCTGAACAAAAGCACCCTGCAGCCCAAGGTTCGGGGTCTCTCTGAGGCACTTACCTGAGGCTGGGGGATCCCCTGACCCCCCCAAATAAAACCTCTGTTTCCTGAAAGCCTTGGAGAGACCCCTCTTTTTACCACAGCCATGACAGTGTGAGCCAAACTGCCTGTGAGCCAAGACCCCACCACCAAGTATTGTAGTGGCGTATCAGAGCTGCCGGGAGCCCAAGCTGGGCCAGAACCAGATACGCAACGCGACAGTCCTGTGATGTGTGAGCAGCTGGCTCATGGGTCAGGCACAAAGGATTGAAGTGAATGGGGTCACATCAGACTTGGCATCTGTCACTGGTGGGGTTCTTCAGGGCCCCATCCTCACCCCTGTGCTCTTCCAACATCTTCATTAATGGCCTGGATGCAGAACTCAAATATACGGTAAGTTTGACAATGATACTAAATCTAGAGGAACTATTGACTCCCTTGAAGGCAGAAAGGCCCTGCAGAGAGACAGCAACAAATTAGAGGGCTGGGCGGTTGCCAGCTGTATGAAGTTTAACAAAGACAAGTTACAGAATCTGTAACTGGATGTTAGGACATAATGGGGAATGAGAGGCTGGAAAGCAGCATTGCAGAAAGGAACCTGGGTGTCCTGGATGTGTTGAACTTGTGAGTTCACAAGTTGAGTGTCACTTTCAGTCAGCTAAATTTTACTTTACTAGGAAAGCGGATGATGGAGATCTTCCCTAAGCCCTTTCACTTTTATCATCAAGATTGCCTGATCCAATATAAAGCTTTACTTTATTCCAGCTATATTTTCTAGTTAAGGAGTCAAGTGAAATCAAAGGATGTAAGAGATTTCCTTTCCTATTATACATATATGCAGTTTAATAAATGATTCATATAGGAAAGAAAAAATAACGAAAACCACTCTCCTCTTAAGGTTTTCAATCTGACTCATATTTAGAGGCATGTAGTTTTATCACAAGGGGTTTGTGAAAATGTTTTCTTGCCACTTCACTGTTAATCTTTTTCTTAAAACATCCCATCCTAGTAGATCCTTCAGTGTGTAGAGGTAGATATTGAAAACAGCTGCAAAGAAAGCAGAGAGAGTGTAACAGCCAATATCTCATGTAATCCATCAGTGTAGGTGAGGAGACTTAGGGCTGACATCCATCTATCTAGTAGTCTATCATCACTGCAATAAGCAGAGATTAGTAGAGGAAAATGCTACTCTGCTATTTTGCAACATTCTGCCTGAACACACTATCCCATTTTTTGCTATTAACCTAAATTTTATTGAGAAATGCACTGTAAAAATTATTACGGTAGTTATTGTAAAGATCATAAGTTCATTTGTGGGTTCCAGAATAAGTTGGAAATGAAAATTAATGATGTGAAATTCTCATTTCATTTGCAAATTCATTTCCCTTATGAGTCTTTCTTTTATAACTAGTACTTTCAGAGTTTGTGTTTGAATTAGAACAGTCAGAGTAAACAAACTGTTTGTTTTCCTCATCAAAAGTGGTGCATTAGTGAGCATTACCTGGTGAATTAATAGAGTTCTAATGTGCACAGTACTTATCACGTGCATTCAGAAAGACAATTTAAGAGAAAAATTGAGGAGGTATCGTGTTTTTTCCTCCCTCTTTGTAGTACCAATAATGGTATCATGTTTTAAAATGTATAGTAAGTTGGAACACTTACTCATTTTTAAAAATTTCACAGAAAATATCTTGATGGATTTCTAGGATCTCAGGATCTGAGATTTTCAGAGTTTTTGTTTTGACAGATTTGATGGTGCTGGAATGGAGTCAATATGAGTCTATGGAATAAATATGTTCCAAAATGTTTATTTATGAGAAGAAATCCAATAAAATGTATTTTTCTGGAATTCATTCTTCAGTCTTATATTTTTGCAGAATGAAAAAGTGTTGCATTTTAATTTAAATACTTTACTTATAATAGAATTTTTTTGCTTTGGAACTTGGTATAGGAATTTAAAAGCATTTCCCTCAGCAGATTAGCAACTGTCATCTGTTAAAAAAGAAGGGGAGAGTTTGAATGTATCTGACTGTCTTTTCAATAAAGTCAGACAAGAAAGGAATTCAGTGAATCTACATATGTTGCTGCAATTCAAATATACTCAGAGGAACACAGGTTAATTATTCATTTATTCTTCTGACACTTTATTTTGTACATTTGCACTATGATTAATTGTGTTCTGTTCCTTTTGATTAACAGAAAACAGCGATGTCGATGAGGAGACTATGAAGGCAAACTCTCAGGGGTTTGTTGGCTGTCTATCTTCAGTGCAGTTCAACCACATTGCTCCTTTGAAGGCTGCACTGCACCAAAGCAGCTCAGCCCCTGTCATTGTAAAAGGGCGTTTCACTGAATCCAACTGTGGAACTTTAACTGGGGCTGACTCAACATCAAGTGAAACAACCCATTCATTTGCAGGTAGCATATGGTTATCACTTGTTCTGATCTCTGAAGCAAAATCCAAATAGAATACTCATAACCTGAATCACAACTGACTTTTAATTTTTCCATGCAGGTTAACATCTCAGGAGTAGTTTGTAAATAATTCTCTTTTATATGTAATTCCTTTTCTCTAGCCTTTCTCTTTTCATCTAAATGTTTACATTTTTCTTTTTATCTCCGTGGTGTCATCTACAGTGATGTTCTGTGCATGCTTCCTGACCCACATGACTGCCACTGTACCATATTGTAAATGAACTATAACAGTGTGAGAATTTCTTTAAAAACTTGTTTTCTCTCTCTCTCTCTCTCTCTCTTTTTTTTTTTTTTTTTTTTT
>VWYO01012684.1:50656-62956 GCA_013400275.1 Rhadina sibilatrix
TGCTGCAGATCACTCTGGACCAATAGATGAGGGAAAGCCCTTAGCTAATGCAATCAGAAGTGACTCTGCAATTATTGGAGGTAATAGGGACGGTAACAAACCCACAGAAAACTTTTTTTTTTCTAACTGTGAATCTATCAGTGATGAAGTGAGGTCAGTTTAGCTTAGTGTGCATATAGAAACTAGTAAAAACTCTTCATTTTACTACAGTTGGTAGACAGATAAAAGTCAAGCATTGATTTAAAATGCAATTGTTCACACTCTTCTTATTACATAAATGAATGTCATATTTCCATATATTGAAACATTCTGCTGAAAAACAATGTAGTAAGGACAGAATTTCAACCTGCATAATAGTGGTGTCTACAACTTTAAAAAAGTACTTGGATTTGTTGTGAAAAAGGCATATATTTAAGAAAGAAACATAATTTCTTCTTGACTTTGCCAAAAAATTACCTTTCACTACAAAGTCAAATTTAAAATCTTCTTTAATAAATTTGAACAACAAAGACTTTTTTGTTGATAATATGAGGTTTAACACTGCTTTAATCAATCCTCTGACAGTCTGAGGAAATTTCATTCTGGTTTCCTGTTGGGAAGGCAATGTATTCTTGGAAAGGCTTTCACTTGCATTGATTTACAGCTTAAAATGCATGTTCAAATAATAAAAATAATTACTGTTGATTTGAAATACAAACTCTTCATTTTCTTCCTATTTCTTATGGACATTTTTATCAGCTCAAACGGAACTACAAATGACCATTCATAAACTTTTTTCAATATTTTTTTTTTTAATCAGAGGAATAGAGGAAGAACCATGTAGAGTTTAGTTACTTCTGAAGTGAATATGAAAGAAAACTGTTTATGCCTGTCAGAACAAATAGAGCATAAAGCTTAGGATAGAGCATAGAGCTTAAAGTACAGGACTGATAATCAGAACATACAGCTTCCATCATGGTGCCTCTCTGGATGATTGTCCTTAAGATCCATCTCATATGAATCCTACATGAAGGACTCATCTCATACGGATATTCATATGAAATCTACCTGTTCTATCCCTTTGGCAGAATTGAGGAGTACTCAACTGAGCCTTAATAGGGACAGTTTGGGTTTGGGGGGACCCTCATTGGAAACTGAACTCCTTTTACCAGTATTGAAACAAGTATATGTCTCTGTCAGCTCAAATTTTCTTTCAAGGCATAATATCTTCTCCTGTGACAATCATCCTCTGCGAGAATTTCTAGGAGCATTTCTTCTTTTGGGAGGAGGCGAGGAAATAAAACTTGTTTTCACTCATAAAGATGATGTTTTTGCAGTATAATTCTGTTTCAATTTGCATAGATACTTTGATAGAAAGGGCAGTGGGATGAAAAGGTCACACCCTCTATCTTTTAAATTCTAAAAATATTTACTTTCTTAGAGTTTTTAAAGCCTCAGTAGACAAGGGAAATAGTGGAATTTAGTAGAGTAAAACTATCCAGGCTTTTCATTGAAGTTAAAATTGTTTAGGTCTGTGAATGTTTGAGTTAGGATAAGAATCTGCAAGACACTTTTGTGTCTTCTATTTAAACAGTGATACCTGCTATGGTCAGTGCATGAAAAAGCACACTGCATGACCAGTGACCTTTAAGAGAGTAGTACCAAAGATACTAAAATGAGATAATTAAGCCTAGATAGAAGCTTCCCAGTTTGTAAAGTGATACTTATGTCTGTATAATTTTATGCACACCAAATAAGAATTTGACCATTGATTTCAAGGAAAGTCAGAATTTAAAAATATGTTTTCTGAGTTTTTTATATGTCTAGCTTTGTCAAAACTTGCTTTACTATTTCAAAAGATTAATATTATTTTGCATAAGTATCTGTACTTAAAGATCACTATGTACTAAATAACTTAGGGTGGGTGAGGATTTTTAAGTGTGCTAACCACAAAGTAATTTTTAAACTTCAAGCTATAATCGTTACAATCCTTTTAAGATAATAATAATACCAGTTTTGTTATTAAACACATTTGGGAATATGCACTCACAATTTTTCTACTGTCTATGTTTGTTTAAAAGTCAAAACAAAGAAAACTGTGCAACATTCAGTAAAATTTGAGGTTGAACACCCTTAAGTGAATATAACTGAGAATGCTATCAGTTCAGCTACTTCAAACAAAACAACTTTATAGAGAAGTCCTTAGAGAGAGAATCTACAGTGATTGAAATAAAAGAATGATAGTTCTAGTTAATATAAATAAAAACAGGATTTGCTTAGATTGCAAAGTCCATTTCAGAGAAGGATCTACTGTATTAAAACCTTTATATTCCTACAATGATGGATGGCTGCTCATATTAAAGATCAAGAAAATTGTCATGTGCTGAATTTTGGATGCTGTTCTTATCTACAGTGCTAAGGGACTAGGTATTTTTATTTTTCTTGCAGTGGTGACCAAGTTGTGCAATAGACTGGCTGTCCCTTTGTCTGCTGTAACTGAGCCACTGCATTACAACTGTTATCCAGACTGCTTAGTTCTCTTTCCATGTCAACAGCCTAGTCCTATTTTCTGCTTCTTTGACAAACATGATCCATTTCCTTTCTGTTTCACAACTCCTCAAATTCCTCTCCTGCCAATCCTCTGACTCATGAAGCTAAGGTCCTAAGACCATTATGTAAAGATGAATGAGGAAGAGAGCAGATGGGCTGGCAGTCTGCAAGATCTTGCTTATCTTGGTGAGAAGTATCTTGCCTTACTGTTCCTTATCTGCCTGGCTTGAGTTCCCAAAACAGCACAGATCTAGGGCTTGATAGTGAAGGAGAAAAAGAAACACTCTTATCAAAAAATACTTCAAGGCCCCTAGTGATTTTCCATTCAAAAATTTCAGAAATTATAATGATCTGTGAATTTCATATTATTATAACTATTATTAATATTATTAATAGGGTGCAAAATTTCAAAACAATCACCATGAAATTTATACTAGAGTGCTGTTTCTGATTGGAAATCAGCTATGTCTTCTCATTTCTCAGGCTTTCCTATAAGCCCTTTCATTATGTGATGTAGCCATTCCTTTTTGTCCCGCTCTGTGGCTTACGTGTTATTATCTGTCTGTCCTTTCTCATTACTTTTTTTCTCTTTTCTTCTTGTAGGTGTGATAGCAGTTGTCATATTCATCCTACTTTGCATCACAGCCATAGCCATACGCATCTATAAAAAAAAAGGCATATACTCAAAAAATGAGACAAAAGGATCTGAAAATGAAGACAGTGCTGAATCTGCATTGAAAAGTGAGCTCAGCATGCAAAACACAGCCAATGAAAATCAAAAGGAATACTTCTTCTGATTGTCATTAATGATTTAATCTAATATAATAATGTGACAGTCTGACTTTCTTGCTAAGCCAGGGGGCTCTCACTGGACAGAAAATGTTCTTGCACACTGCTCTAAATGCAATGGATTTGAGACTTACTATATTTGACATGTTCAGTCTCAGTGATTGCTGTAGCAGGCCTCTTTAAATTACATGCATTCCTTAGCTATTATACCGTAAATGCATTTTATGTAACAGTGAATTAGATATTGTAACCAATTTCATTGTTGGTAGTTTCCGACTGTTCTAATGTGACCTTCTACAAATGAAGTTTAATGTACACACTGAATATGATTTTTGAATGGAAAAATTGTTATGAATTTATTCCTATCCTTTTCTTTAAAATTTGATTGATGATTTTTGTTCAAGGTGAAAGGTAGATTCTAATACTTTATGTTACTAAAAAATTTCTGCTGTGCTGCATTATGGTGATCCGTCTTACTTCCTCAAACTGAAAATGCCTTTTGAGCTGCTGTTGGCTTTTGTCAGCATCTGCTTGTGAGCCATGGCATTTAATGTCCAGAACAAATTGTATTTATTTCCCCTGGGATGTGACTGATATCTTCATTATCCCTTCCTTTTGGCGGGCTTAGCAGAACTGAAGAGTGTACAGTGGGTTGAAATATTTTAAAATCCCTTTTGCAGTAGAATTTCACATATGGTCAGGTGATGGCACCAAGAGACTCATGCACATCCTGGGCATTCTGAATATAAAATTGGGGGGGAAAAGGCAAGACCTTTGCTTGGAAAGATCAAGTAAAAGCCTAGCGATAGTTAATTTATCAAGAGTGAAAATACCAAAAGATGATCAAGGTTACTCTCCCTAGAAATTAGTGATAATGCTTCTGTCAAGAGGTAATGCTCAGTGCACTATCTGGGATGTATTCTCTGGAACCATTATATCTATGATTTGCTCCAGACCTCAAGACTAATTTTTTCTAAGTTATAGAAATTATACAGTGCATGAACATGAACTACATGAACAATACTACATGAACACTTTTGTTCTCCACTCTTAATAGCACCTACTATACCTCTGTGAGATAAGGTCTGATTACACCACACAAAATTATACACGTGCTTACTATGCTGACAGAATAAATGAAAGCTATCTATGTGGTACAAACAAATTGTTAGATATGAAGGCTAGGCTTAAATTGTGTAAAAAGAAGATTGCAAGGTCACTTTAGACACCATAGGGTATCTGAAATACCCATGTGGCCTGATGTAAATGTCATAGATTTTACAGAAGGTATGTGTCTTTTGGAAGAGGCATGCAGGAATTGGGTAGAAGGCATCATAACTGGCATTAGATGACAATATTTAGGTAAATGACCCACACAAAGCATTTTTTGGTTTTCCCCAGTCAGATGACTGGGTGTCTAGAGCTTGGATCTGAGAAAACAAACAGGATTTCTGTGACCTTGAAGACCTGAGTCTGAAATTTAAATATCTTCCAGAATTAATTTATATATCTATTCCCATTGAAAGCAATGAGAACAGTCATGATTTTTCTATTCGAAGAATCAAAGCTAGACCCTGGATTGTGAAGTTTAGAAAATGTTTATCATAGGTGTCCAACAACATTATAAAGACTGACATGGTATGCCAAAACCTTTAATATGTAAATTTCTTTACATAAATGGTAATTGTAAATATAAATATCTAGCAGATATTTCTGTTTAAAACTTATTTTCTTCCATCAGTCTTTACTTTCTATTTTCAGAATTCTACCATTCCTTTCTACTTCCTTCTATATACATTTACTTGTTTCCTTTTTTTGAGTGCCCAGGTGCTCTGCAATCATAAATTGTTCAGATTAATATGTAGTGCTTTCTTGTTTTCATTTTTTGCAATTCTGTTTTCATCTCAGATAGATTAATCAGGCTGAGGACACATGATCAAGAACTGTGTCCATGTTGTGGATTTGGTACAGTTTGCTTCATGATAAGAGGTCACGTTTAGGGAGGCCAGAGTGCTGGGCTACTCCCAATAAGTGACGAAAATATCCTGTTTGTGGATGGGGAGTGGTGGAGGTGAAAGCCTCGCATAAGTCATGACAAGAAGACTTTGAATTATTAAGTTTACTGCTTTGAACCTTCTCATCTATCTATTTTGAAGTGAAAATTATGACTCCTTTTTGAGGCTGTGACCTAAATTGCATTAAATTCAAGAGGAGCCCTTCCATGGGCTTCTCTGCAACCAAAGCCTCAGCGTTTCAGGAGGTATGTGTCCTGAAACACATCCTGTGAACAGGGATATGTCCCAGTCAACTCCCATTTTTTATCATAGGATGTAGTAACAATGTGGGACAAAACCTACAAGATGATGATTATAGTACACCAAAGGAGATATTTTGATTGAATGATAAAAGACAGATTGTCTATTATCTTAACTCTCATATGAGAATTGTTCATATAAACCTAGTAAAGCCTAAATTTTACCCACAAGAGGACAAGTTGGAAGAATGTAAATCTGATTTTTCAATCACTTGCTCTTAGTTTTATTGCCTTGTAAAGTTTTATTGTGTGTCCTCACAGTGAGAAAGTTCTCTTTCCTTGCTTTGTTTTGCTTCAAATGAATATTTTCTTTCCCTATTCCTCAGAATTTTTAAAAGGGACAAGAAGGGAAAAGCTTAGTAAAATCCCTATTTCACAGACAAACTAAAAAGGTGGAGAAGGATAAAAATGCCTGTATGAGAGGCACATTATTTCATTCAAAGTCTTCTTTCAAGGCATTTTATTTTGTGAGGGATTCTAAGAGGGAAATAATATATGGATTTTGTTGAATGAACATCTGTAGATTTGTAGAATAAATCAATTGCATCTCCCTGAAGATGCAAATGCCCATTTTCATCTGTAGGAACAGTGATCATATGTTTGTCACCTTAATCTAAAATATACATGTTTGAAATCAATGAAGCAGCATTTTTCATTACTTGCTGCATTTCTATGGGGATAAAAAAATGGTGGCACCGAAGTGCGCTAAAACGTCATACAACATTGTGCTGTCCCTTTTTTGATTCTCTATTCCATTGTGTGACTTTTCACCTCACTGTTAATAAAGACTTTTTAAAATAAAGTGAGGAAAATATTTTTTAAAAGAATTTGTATTAAAAAGTTTAAAACTGACAACAATATACTGATTTTTTTTTCAACAGTAAATATATGTAGAAGTGCACACAATATATTGGTGAGTGTGGTTATTTATAGATATTTCGGAGCACTAATGTGACAAATTTGGTATGCATTAACACATTTTCCATGGCAAATATGTTTTTTCTTAAGTATATTAGAAAATAAATAGCGACATGTATGCTGGTACATTTTTAAAGCTTTGTGTGGGCTCTAACTACAAAGGACTTATTTATGTACTCAACATTTACCGTATAAATATGATTTAGTTAAGTTTTGGGAAAACATTTTCCAATACATCCAGTGTTGTGTAAATGAAGAATATGTTATAAACCAAGTGCACAACTTTACATGAAATGTAGTCACAGTCAAAATAAATTTACAATATTGTTATTCATGGTAGAGACGTAAAGGGAAAAGGCATGTAAAAGACAAAATTACTTTAAGGAATCATCTGCATAAATTCGTAACATGCAACTATTGCAAGTTACCAGTGGATTGATAAGAAAATATCCTTTTGAAATGAAATTAATCACCTTTAGAAGTAATTGTAGTCGTTTACACTCAAGGCAGAGATATAGCTGCATAAGCTGTGTGGTGCTACAGGAAAAGAATATTCCTTGTAACAGAAAAAATATTTCCAGAGTCAGAAAACCTAATTCTGAAAAAGCTTGTGCCCTAGTCTCTGAGTGCAGTGCACATTCTCTGGAGTAAATATGCAGTGACATAATTTTTTGCAAATTAAGGACCTAATTCTGCAGCCAAAAGTATGGCAATTCCTTAGTGTGGTCTGATCATTTAATGAGATTGCATTATCAAGAAGGAAGAAAAGTAAAAAAAAAAACAAAACAGAAACTAAAGCTGACTGAAAAGATACATGCGTAAAGGTATGGAAGTAGTTTCAGTGTTGGTGTTTTTTAAGTGCACACAACAGCATGCTTAAAACAATGCAGAAGAGAAAGGATGTGCCCTTTAAACTTCTTCTTTTCAGAACCTTCTCCTGGGGCCTTTTGGTGGTGGTTGTAAGGAAAGAAGGGTTTTATGAGTTTTGAGTACAGAAATTCTGAAGCTGCTAATTTAAGAAACAGAAAAAACCCAACAAAGGTGTTCATAAACTTGCTTTGCTAAGAAATCATACTCATCTTTATTTGTGAAGGACTGTCTGAAAAGTAATTTGTGACAAAAAAACTGGCACTGTTCTTTGGATACATTCCGCAAACCTCTAATCTTTGCTTTTCCCATTTCTAACAAAAGAATCAGACATCACAATATCATTGCAGAGACGGATGTCCTTATGTCAAACACTGACATAAACTTCTCACTTTAATTCATATGAATTTCTGATGTATGATGAAATGTTGATGTTTCTAACATTTTGTATAAATAACACTGAATAAATCTTTCCTAAAACCTTCATTAAATAGAATAGTAAATACACAGTAAAAATCAACTTCAGCCTATGAGGAAATGTGTATACACATGCAGACACACATGCAGACACACATGCATGTAGATAAGCTATGCAGTCAGTGCTAAGATTCTTTACATTTTATAATTTTCTTTGTATTATGTCAAATACTGAAAAAGACATCCAGACTTCAGAACAATCTCTGCCCCATTCGCTACGTTTGGAGATACTCAAACCATTTCAAGAAATAGTTGAGATTTTCAAGGGTGCAAAATATAAGACCTAGAAGTCTCCTCCAGGACTGTAAGAGGTAGACAACCAGACTGCTAAGAGAAAAGCTTGCAACATCTCTCACACACAAACAGGGATTTTTTTTTTTTTCTTTTTAAATTGTTTTCTAGTTACATCTAGGGCTTGAGAAATCATTTGACTGATATCAAAATAAATTTCATACATACACACACGCACACAAAATTGAACATTATATCTAAGCTACTGTGTAAAAAAGCTCTAGTTCATTAATTACAATAATCTTTTACCCAGCTAGTATGTCCTTTACCAATTCAATTTGACATGTACTTCTCCCAGTCAGTCACACGATTTTATGTAACACCAGGGCTCATGCCTTTGGAGTAGATGAGAGAGTGGGCATCAAAAAGATTCCTAATTCTGCAGAAGAGAAACAGATACTCAAAATCCTTCTGAAGTCCAAGAAAATAGAAGATAAATTTTCAGTGAGTTGGACCAGATTTCATCATTGTGAATTTGTCATCAGGAATCTAGTGATAACAGCATAAAAAGAAATATTGAAATAATGCTTGAATTCTTCTACCAACTAACTGATAGCAGATAGGGCCTAGTAATCTTTGTATGTTATACTTTTTAGCACAGCACAACATTTTTGTCTTTAGCATACTGATACGTGCAAGAACTTAATTCAAGTCCAGTGCAATATTTTACATTCAAGTTTACAGTGCAAACAATGGTTTACTTTTCTCAAAAGCAACAGTGCCTTGCAAGCAATTTATAAGGCCAATGTTCATTTATCTAAAAAGCAGCCATCATAAAGTCTGGATTAAAAACAGGAAAGACAAGACATCATGCAAGACATCCCTCACTACATATTATAAATTCAGTGAAACACAGCTACCTATAAATTATTTAAGTAATTAACAGAATTTCAGCACACTTCTTTACAGTTTGTGGACTGAACTCTGAGAAGCCCAAGAATGTCTGTCCCACCCTTATGATGTATGGCCTTGAAAAAAGCCATTACCCTTTCCACTGCATATATACAATGAAAAGAATATACTGAAATTTTGACTAGCTTGCTTTGTTAATATTTGTGAAGCCCTTAGAAGATGAAAGCTTTTATGTAAATAGACAGCATTATAATAGAAATGAGGTCCTGTCTTTTATTTAGCAAAAAATTATATGGTAATTAATATTAATTATCTGTATTTCTTTTAATACATTTATTTCAGGAGATGGTCCTGTTTCTTTCGGTCAGAAATAATAGTATTTTCCTGGGGTTTTTTTTCCATAGAGTAACTTTTTTTTTTCCATAGAGCATTCATTTCCGTGAATAAATAATAGAAAAGCAGACCTTGGACTACATGGTGTAATATAATTTGATTGCATGTCTTCTTATATCATAAAATTAGAACCCAGAACATTTTAATCTAAATAGATGGGAGATAGTTGAAATAGACAAGACAGATGTCATACAGATACACACAAAACAGGAATTGCAATAACACATCTACATTCTTACAAAATGTTTCCTTCTAATTTCTTAGTTCAAAGGGAGTATCATGTGTAGATGTTCTAATGTTCTTAGTAGCTTTATCAGCTTCATTAATCTCATTTTCTGCTATTTTTTGTTACTATAGAACCATGCTTCTAGGCATGAGTAACTGCTAGGCATGCCATATTTTATTTTCCTAGGTTACAGGATAAAAAAAATGTACTGTTTTCTAATACCTTTAAATCTGTTGCACGTAGAAAAATTCCTTATCAAAATAAAATAACATTGTGTATTTATATGAAACATCAAATCTAAAAGTAAACATATACTGTTGTGGTTTTTTGTTCTTTTGTGGTTTTTGAGGTATTTTTTGTTGGTTACCCACCCCATCCAAATATCCTCACAATAAACAAACAGAAAAGGCTTTGCTACTTTTAGCTAAATCCCACCCTGTTTGTGAATAAATTATTTGAAAAGATGTTAATATTTAATTTTAAAACCATAGACTTGGTAAGAAAACATTCATAATATTTCAGTAGTTGCAGCCCCAAGATATATCCTCTCTATTTTTTAATTGAAATTATTATTAAACATTCTTTATGTGGTGTAATTTTTTTTCTCAACTGCACTCAATGACACTAGAAATAGAGGTTTGAATCTCACAAATGGTAAAATGTTTTTGTTTGTTTGTTTGAGTTTTTGTTTTTGTTTTGTTTGTTTGTTAGCAGAAAAAAATCCAGCTATGGTCCCCTCACTGTGGCTGTTCAAAAAACTTTACCTGTGAAATGCTTTGATGTTTACAGGTAGGAACAGGAAATACTTTTCCAGTTATGGTGTTTCAACTAAAAAAGCATAAAGGATCTTCTTCTTGCACAGCAAATACACCCCATGAAATTAAAATTCAACTGGATTGTTTAGTGTCATGATGTATAAATCAGCAGCTCACACTTAAGTTATCGGTGTTGTGTTGATGCTTTTCCTGTTCAAATTTAAATTTGATGTTCAAATTCAAAATACATACATCTGATTTAAAGTAATTTTTCAATAAGTTTTGTCATAAGCATAAAAATTCTATGTTTCAGTTTTTTTACAGATACAGCATACTGAAAATTAGCAGTTAAATATGGAATAGGATTTTTAAAATGTTTCATATATTCCTTTATGTGACACATTTATAAAGTTAATTTCTTTTTAGAGAATATATGGTGAGGTATTTATGATTTATTCCCAGAAGTCATAATAGGCATAAAAGGACAAAATTCATAGAAAAGGAAAAGAATATAGAACAGGAATTTCTTGATAAAACTTTTTAGAATGTCCTGAAAGTTTGCTTTTATGATATTCTTGTACAGATAATTTTCAGTTCATATGAAGTGCTTATTTGGGATCATGTCATCAAGCATGTCAACTTTAAATCATTTATTTTATAAAAACAATCTAACGAATTTTAGTTTCAAGCTGATATTTAGATGTCTGTTTGCCTCAGTAAAGTACTTGAATATGTAAATTCAGCACAGTATGAAATGCTTATTATGTACATTCCCTCTATATCTGGTACATTCTCCCTGAAAAATAATAATAATTAACAGCCCCCTGAAACAGGAAGATCTTTGAGTGTCTAGAGTTCCCTTCACAATGTTATTTTATAATTACAAGCAAACCTGTTTAGTTAGAAACTAATTAGGAAAGCATTAGTAAATGCTTGTTATTCAGTATTCTAGAATGGTTAAGTGCTGCATTTGAGAAAAGACATGCTTTTAAAATGAATCAAATAATCCATATTATGGCAGTAAGGCTGCCCTTGTACAATACCTGCCTGCCCACTCTGACAGTAAGTAGTCATTAAGAGTCATTTCACAACTACCCAATTCACCTTAGGGTTCTACGGTATACTGTAATATTCTTAAAAACTAAACATATTTAATGTTTAACAAAACTAAACTGAACAAAACCTGCTTAACAAATCTGTCTTTTTGTTTCACACTGGCCTTTTTAAAATTCATCTAGGAATTTCCTTATGTTTTGCTCATAATCTTGTATCTGGTGGAGAACCTATGGTTGTAATTGCATAGAAGGTAGCTGCAGTGGAGATTGCTTCTCCATAAGGTGTCTGTTGTACCATGAGTTAGCTCACAACAGGAGTCTGCACTGCCAGCTCACGTCTGTTTTGTTTCCATCTTGCTGAATTGTGTCTCTCCAAACTGTTTCAGTGCTCCTGAGATGAATTCATGGGAAAAGCTCCTGTCACGGATTTTTGGTGCCAAAATCTCCCAAGGACAGTGTGATCCATTCTAGCTGACCAGACATCATCAGCCATGTAGCTCTTCTCTGCAGTTCTAGGGCCAGCTTGAATCTGGGAGGAAGCATGCCTGCTTGTGTTTCTACAGACACGATGCTACAGGGTCACCTGCAGCAGACACATAGGGACACACCTCACCTGGAAACTTCTCTTGTTCCACTCTCAATAAAAAGAATAAGAGGGTCAAGGGTGGCTAATTTTGCTCAGTCCTGAGAAAAGAGACGCACAACCTGACAGGCTGTCAGCAGGGGTATGGCTGACAGTGACCTGGTCCATCCAGGGAGCCAAAGAGAATGATGCAAAGGAGGAAAAGGAGCTGATGATTTCTCCTCTTGTTAGCAGAAAAAAAAAAAAAAAAA
>VWYO01012684.1:62975-76446 GCA_013400275.1 Rhadina sibilatrix
AAAAAAAAAAAAAAAAAAAAAGAAAAACACCCACAGCATTATGACCTACATGTGATACATTAAGAACAATGCATTTGGAAGGAAGTTAAAGTTAAAAAATTTGTTAAATAATACCACCCTCAAATCTCCAGCATGGCATAGTATTATCTAAAAAGTCCATACATAATGCTCCTTTTTTCACTGGGTTAGGTCAACAAACTTATACCATGCTAGCTACTTAGCTCCTGCTGAGAACTGAGATATCTCACTCAAAAGCATGTTCTCTTGCTCCAGAAGACAAGTGTAAGACAGTGTCTGCTGGCCGAGACACTGCAATATGAGGCAAAATAAGACCTCATAATGCCTTAATAACATGTGGCAGAAGTTAGTCCTCCTCCCTCAGTCAGGATAAGCAAGATCTTCAAAAACACTTGTGCTGATTCAGGGGGCAGCTACCTATTCAGTGCTCTGAAAAAAAATTACAAAACTTTTGGCTCACAGAATCATAGAATGGAAGGAAGCTCTAGGGGTCATCTGATCCAATTTCCCTACTTAGGCAGGGCCACGTATAAGAAGTTGCCTGTAACCATGACAAGATTGCTTTTAAAAGTAGCTAAGCATAGAGACTTCACAACCTCTTTCAGTAATGTCTGTCAGTGATAATTCACCCTCACGGTAAAAAAGTGCTTCCTGATGTTCAGGAAGAGTGTCCTGTACATCTGTTTATGCCCACTGTCTCTTGTCCTGTCATTGGGAAGCAATAAAAAGAGCCTTCTTTACACTTGCTCTTCAGTCATTCATGTACATGGGTGAATTCCCCTCTGAGTATTCTTCTCACTAGGCTGAACAATTTCTCTTAGTCTTCATTCATGGGAGAGACCACCAATGCCTTAGTAGGGTTTGTGGCCCTTTCCTGTCTCCCTTGCGCTGAGGAGAGGAGGAAGGATCGGCTCTCTCAACCTGCTGTCAGTGCTTTGTTTATTGCAGCCAGGATACCACTGGGCTTCCCCACAGCGAGGGTACATTGCTGATTTATGTTCAACCTTGTTCCACCAGGACTCCCAGGTAATTTTCTCAAAAGCTACTTTCCAGATGGATGACCCCAGCATATACAGGGGCATGGGCCTATTTCTCTCCACAAATGGAGTTTGTATCTGTAAACTGATCACATTGGTTGGATGTTCTGAAAAGCACACCACTAACTTGTAAATACTATTAATCAGAGAAATTTCTTCGTTAGTCAAAATGACAAGGCTTAATCTATTGTAATCCAATCTTATATAAATATCTAACTAGACTGTGTAAAAAGAGAGTGTTTCAGCAAATGCTATAAAAAGAGATTCAGCCATCATTACATTTTTGCAGTTGTCTGTATGCTGTGCATGTGTGTGTGGGTGTGTGCATGTGTGTGAAGATCAATGGTAGAGTGAACAAAAATATTCTCTTTTTATTCTGACTGTGATCACATCTCTTTATTTTATTTAGAATGGGAGCTTCTTGATACTAGAAGTGATGTGGCTCCATGAGGTGTAGGGAACAGCATTAATCAAATGGCCACTAGCTTTGTGTAAGTTCTAGATGTCAGATTCTCCTTAAATGGTAGCTAATAAAATAGAATTATGGCAATGACAAATCAAAGCATACCACATAATATTGGGGTTTTTTCAGTATAAATTATAGAAATGTTTATCTTGCCCTAAACTCTTGATTGAATTAGTTTGTGAATACATTTTGTGTATGACATTGTTTTATGACATTTTATGACATTGTTTTAACATATTCTAAAATTATATATTCTACAATAAAATAAAAAGTTACTTAAAGATGAAGAGAAAGCCCTGTTGAAAACAATCAGAGCAATATATGATAATAGATTGTGAAGTATCTACAGGTCTTTAGAATACACTCAGTAATATAAAGTCAAAAAACAAAAACCTTAAGTTGGAACAGTAAAAAGTTTCAAGATTCTTTCTTTTTTTTTTTTTAATAATTATTGTACACATTCAGTCACAACGTTTCTTTTAAAACACTCCCACTGGAGAAACACAAACTGTCTATTTACACTGGTACAGTGTAAATAACTTGCTGTTGATATACATGCAGAGCTTAGCAGATCAGTGTATCTGGTGGCTTGAAAATTTTAACTGTGCATTTCCCTAGACTGAGTATTCCTTATTTAGTACATCACTCTTACTGGATTTTTATTGTTTGGGGTTTTTTTTTTGTTCGTTTTTTTAATTGCCTGTAATCTGTCTGAAAATTCAAAATGTCAAAATTATTATTTTTATCTTAGAAGTGTCAAGAGATTTTAACTTAAACAATGATCTTGTTGCAGTAGTGGAAAAATACACACACATGCAGACATACAGTATGAAATGGAGAGAGTCTTGAACAGTATCTACTCAATGACAGAAACACTCAGTAAATGAACACACACATTAAATGAATTGACCAAAAGACAGGAAAACTAACAGGACTAAAAGCTGATCTCATTATTCCATTTCTTCTCTTCAAACACCAGTTCAATTTGCCTCCACAGTGAACAATTCTTTACTAAATTTGTCTTATAAATGAATAATCTCCTGTAATTCAATGAATTGAAGGTGTAATCTCCTCTAATATGATATTTTCAAATATAAAGTAAAAATAAAAGAAAAAACCTATGCCTTTATTTTACAGCTGGTGCTAATTAAAATTCTGCTCACATTTTTTGAATTATTAAATTACAAGACTGTCCTTAGCGACAGTTTTTTAAAGACCAGGAAATACTATTAAAATATATATTTTTGTGCTGTTTGTGTGTATTTGTCTATATTTCTCATTCTCTCTAAATCTCTGAGTTACTTGTCAGTGAATTGGATTCTTTGAAAACAATGTATACCCAAGAAACATAGGAAGGGATTTATGAAAACTCAGGATTATAATGAAAGCACTTCATCTGGAGTAATTACACCCATGGCCTGCTCTTCAGGATATGCCAGTCAATATTTAGGAGAATGAGGTCTTACTCATATATTTTCCTTTTAATTCAGTATTTGTTTCCCTGAAATGCACTAGAATAATAATTCTAGTGATCGACAGTTTTTAAACCTTTATGAATGAAAGATAAAATCATCAAGAAACCATCAGTGTCAAAACTGCTAGTGCACTGATATCAGCTGTTCTTGACTTTTTAATGCAGACCACAGATGTTGTTTCATCCTGTGGTTATATTTTTAGATATAAGTGATTATTTAAAATAAAAATACTATAACAATTATTCCTAGGTTCATTGTACACCTGCATATTACATAAAAGGGTATCTGTTAAATAAACCATTCTGGATAATTTATTAATTGGACAAGAAATTAACATTTTTCGAATACCGCACTGCTAGGTTAGCTCTCTTACATTCTATAAGAATGCTTTTCTTTTCCTAGTGTAGCTGACAGGCAGTTACTGCCCTGTGGAGCTGACCTTGCCCGTGGGCATGTTCTGAGACCTGCTGGCAATGCTCTTTGGAAGTGCTCCCCGGTGAAAGCACTGGTGAAGGCAAACTGAAGTCTTTCTTTTTCAGTGTCATCCCCAGCAAAACCAGACAGGGATGCCAGTTCAGAATGCCAGCTCTCAAGCCCTCAGTGCCTTGCCTTTTTATTTGAAAAGTTTTTCTGGCCATCTGCACAATCAGGGCTAGAGAGGGAAGGCTAAAACAGCTCAGATGGATTCTTCCTTTTCAAGGTGGTGAATATATAAGCAAGAGCAGTGACAATACAGATCTTTCTATAATAATGCAAGGCTAAAGGAAGGTGAACACATAAAATTGACAAATATTCCTAGTTAAGATCTAAAACATTTTTATTGCCTTGTGTATTTGTCTTTCCTTTTTAGCTTTTATTATTTTATTTAATTTGGGGGGTTTTTTTGTCTGGATATTTATTCTTAGAGCAATTTCAGAATTCATTGCTCATATGAAATTTCTAAGCCCTAAGACAAAGTGAGGACTTAGCAAAATGCATAGGGCATCTCTACACTCTCAGTTCCTGAATATACAGAAATACCTCTCTAGCTTTGGAAAATAATTCCACATAAACATTGGATTAGTAATTTTTTTCCACCAAGGGAACTGTAAGACAGTCACTACAAAATAAAATGTGTTCTTCCACATTACTTTTCAATGATTCTGGAGGCATAATAATGGAGCTTTTTAGTAGGTAAGAGATAATGTTTCTATTAACACAGACTTCAATCAATGTTAGAAGGCATCATTTTAATACTCTAGTTAAAAAAATAGTTAAATTTTTTTTGGATCAGGTATAAGTGACTACAATTAGATAAGTTTGGTTCACAGGACTGTCATTTTTTTCCCTCTCTTTACAGCTTTCTGTGTATTTATTGTTGCTTCAAATGGACTGTGAGAAACAGCTTGTTTGAAAGGAAATAAAGAGCCTGAAGTGAAGAAAATTAGAAATAAAAACAAAAATACTTTTTAGGTAATTGTGGGGTTTTTTTCTTTGGACAGAGATGAAAAATTTTTCTTCACCTCTATCAGTTCATTATATTCACTAAAGTGTTATTCAATTCTAAACAAACAAAAGTAATGAGAGTCAAATTGATGGCATTTAGAGGGCTAAGGTATACAGAAAGCTAGCAATGAAAAAAGTCTGGAAACCTCTTTCATTTATAATCTTGTGTTAAATATGTATGCATTTTATAATCTGAAGTGAAACCACTTGACAGCAAGCAAGAGCAAATAAGATTGAGTTAAAATGTGTCGTCAGCTTCAGGAAAAGAAGAATACATTTTCACAGTATAAAGTTCTCCTTAGATCACGTACGAATACTATATGTGTGTGTTTAAACTTCTGAATTTCATAAACTAGACATCAGTTGTTCAAAAAGTGAATTTCTTTGCTAAACACATAAGAAATGATAATGACAGACAACCTATCAGCCTCTAAGAAGCACATATAAAAAGAGTTTTAGGCTAAGATTTTTGCAACATGGGAATCTTCTCTGTGGATTAAAATGAAGTTGTCAGGATTTTATGCATCCACCAGCTAAAAAAAACCCTGCTTTGGAATCAAACTACTGAAGCAGATGTAGTGACATTTACTGCAGCTCTAGCACTCAGGAGGAGGGTGAAGCCTCAAGGATGTCTTTTCCAGGATCTGAGGCCTTTCTTAGTGCCTCTACTTCTGTAAAATTAGATGGACTCCATTGGTGGCAGGTAACTGGTACACTGGGTAGAAAAGAGGGAGAGACAGTCAGGTGGCTGCTGCCATTACTTATTAGGCCCACTGAAGCTGTGGATCAAGCTTCCCTACATTTAATGCACATTAAATGTGGCATTAAAAAATGAAACATTGTTTGGTAGAAATTCAGGCACATGCACAATATAATCTGTGCTGCACCAGAAATTGTGATAGCAAATTTCGTAGTTTCTGAATCAGTGTAGAGACACAGTCAAGGAATTTATTTTGAGGATTTTTAAGGAAAAGTTAGTGTAAGAGACTTTACAAACTAGTACTTACATTAGAGACAGAGTGGAATAAAACTTTAATAGCTTCCTAGGTCTATCTAAAGAAGGTTAAGAGTTCCTGTCTTTGAGAAAAACTTGAAAATTATAAAAAGCATGAAGTTGTCTGTCTAGGATTTAATTGCCAAAGTCTCTTCATGACCTCAGCAACATAGAGACCTAGAAATTTTATATATATTATAAATATACATCTTATATAAAACAATTCAAGTAATCTTGTTTCTTGCCTCTGCTCTGTTTTTATTTTGCCTCACTTTCACTACATCAAAGGCAAAAATACTTCCAGTTTCATCACTTAAAAGTGTTTTGTTATTACAGCAATCATGTTGATTTGTAATTTTCTACCACTTAAAAAGGAAATCCATCCTTGCCTCATACCCTCCCCCCCAAAAAAGGGCTTTTTTGAAAAATTTATTCCTTCCCTGCAGCACTTGGTGTGAGTTCTAATGGAATTTCAAGTTTCTTAATACCGTTAGGATTCTTATCTGCTTCTTATACAGAATGAAACTCTAGAAAACAGCTTGTGAGGTTAGGTTGGAAAAAGCCTAAATGTAAAAACAGAAAGTGACTGTTCTGTGAAGCAGTATCAACAAACTGGTACTATGTGTAGCACATACACATAAAATAATTATAGTAGTGACGTGATTATAATATTTAATTTTCATTTAGAATTGGTTTATTGCAGCAGAGCTAGAAAACAGTCAAGGTAAAACTGTGGTAGCATAATTTGTAGGGGTTCTGTTGTTAGCAGTGCAACGTGTGCTGCAAGCATTCTCATAAATAATGGCACCAAAAATGTGTTTTCCTCAGTACCATTTCCCGGATTTCAAATATACAGGAGCAAAAGCCAAAGTAGCATGTCATGGTGCAAGACAAGAGGGAGATGATAAAGGTAGGAGTGAAGCTTGCTGTTTCACTTGCTTGCAGTCAGAACCTTTTCCCTGTTATCAGAAGTGTCGTTCACTGCCCCAGAGCAGACCTTGTAAGTAAAGACAGAGGTCACTGGGCTGCCTGCAGGGAGGAAAAAAAAATAATCTAAAAATAAAGCTAGCCTTTCAGATACTGCTACTTCCTAGTAGAGGTATTTTAATTTTACATGTAGGATGGATGTCTCTCAAAATTTCCACTTCTAATTTTCTCTTGCTCTGCTTGTAAAATCTGAGGGGTGCTTTGAAAGCTCATCCTTCGTTATGTTGAAAGATAATGTTTAATAATAAAGTAGAACTTGCAAATGTCATTGCTGCTGTGAAATTTGAAGATAAGCGCTGAGATTTTTTTTTTTTTGGAGTCAAGTAAGAATGGATTTGTCTTGTGATGCTACAAATAAACAACCCAGCACACAGATTTAGTCTACTGGGGTCAGTAATAAAATGTGCAACAGAGAACAGGTAAAGAACACACCTGAGAAGATGTGCTTGCAAATCAGTAAGGCATCCTTGTCTCTAACCTTTCTACATTTGCCAGAGAAAAAATACATTAATAAAGAATACCAGGGTGGATATATTATATGTTAATTCTGAGTCAAAGTTCATGTTACAAACACATACTGACAAATGTGCAAGTATTTGAGTCAAAATTAATCAGATTTAGAACTAGCTTATTTCCACTTTCATGGTGGAGTTTACAAACCTCTCAGGCAGTAGTAAAAAAAGATATACCTTGCTGAGCTACCATGGGTCAGAAGGAAAAATAGATTACGATGCTCAATACCTTAAGAAGACATACTAACATTAAAAATCACTTTCTGAGCAAATTTGAACAATAAACAAATGGCCCTTGTAAGCAGCATTATTGCTATTCCCTGGCTCCATGCTCCAGACATATTTCCTGACTCACCCCAGTCTGGTGCAAAACCTGAAAGAAATATATCCAGAATTCATTTTAAACAAGGACTCAAAGTCACCCTCTACAATACATTTGAAAGTCCTTCTAGTTTGCAGCTGAGGATCTGGAAATACATAGACTCTGTTTTTCTACAGAGGATGCATTTTGCTACTTCTGTTTTATTTAAAGTGGAGATACTGTAAAATTTTAAGTGACAGCTAGAAGTCAAAGGCCAAACCACTTTATTCTTGATAGCTAGTTTGCAGCAACTTAAATGTGAACTGGAAAGAAAATATTTTTGCTCATGATTTGCTGCCCCTTTGTAAAACCATTCCTATGGTGAAGTCAAGGAGCAAAGCAATAAATAGAAAAAAATGGAGAAGAAAATGTGAGTCTGAATATAAAAGCCTTAAAAGGAATAAGAATATAGCTTGGCATCCAATCCATCCCAATTGCAAATGTTTCTTGTTCCATTCCCACAGAAATATTTTCTGGGCCAAACCAAGAAGACCCTATTAGTGGCTAAGGTTAATTTATTCAATTTTCTTGCAAATAAATTTAGACACATAGCTTAAGTCAGGTCTGAGCAACAGAAAGTAACCTAAGTGGTGTAATCAGCGTTACTGGAGGTTGCCATTCCTTCTTCCCTATCTTCCTCAGACACTTGAAAGTGTAGTTCAATATGCAACAAAATGCTACATATTTACAGCAAAATATTGTCTCATCTACTATATATTACATACATAACAGACTACTGTGTTATATGTAGCAGACGATTATATATATATATACACACTCTATAGTAATGTTATAATGTTATATAGTATATTGTGCATATAATATATTGTGGTATTGTAGTAGACAATATTGCAATATTTTCCTTAAAGCACCAATAAATAATTTTTGTTGCTATTATCACAAGAAGAATTGACATTTCTTACTGAAAGAAAATATGCAGAGTCAAATGGCTTTATGGATTTTTGCAGCCCTCTGTGTAAATGACCTCCAAACTTTAAGGCCCTGTCTCCTGGGATTGACTAGACTATTTGCTTAAATCATGGTCATATAATTCAGTAGTGCTACAAAAAAAGCTGGGGGAAAAAAGGGAAAATGTGTTTGAATCCTTTTCATCTGCTTTGTGCTAGTGGCTGGCATATTTTTTTCCCTTGAAAAATATAGACAAGAAATTTCCAAATATATTCACATTGTTTAAAAGACTGCTAATCTGACATTTGTTAATCCTTTCTTGTAGATGAGAAAAAATTAGGCCCAGGCAAGATACCTGATTACAAAAGAGATTATGTTTCAAGTTAACCTAACAAAATTTCAAAAATAATTCATTTTTTATCTCTGTTTAGATCTAAACTTCACTCTCAATATGTTGCAAACACAATGCTAAATATAAACGTTCTTTGAATTTATAATGCAAATTAATTTATTCATTCAGGTATACAAAAAACTAACATTTTTGACAAGGTCATACAGTTTCTTGTAATTTATTTTTCTACTAGGTTAATTCCATATTTCATCATTCCTGCAGATTTAATGATTATCAGTTTGCTTCTGCTTTATACCTTTGACATATAGCTCTAATAATCTACAGTCATATCCCTAATACTGACAGCTCTTTAAATAAGTAACTGGTGCCATGTGGTGCAGTACAGCATATTCAAATGCTGAATTATTTCATTTTAAGAACTTCATATATAATGACAATTTCACTGTTTGACATGTCTGTACTTAAACCTCGAAAAAAATAATAATCCTGTGATTTACTTGGTAGTTATCTAAAATTGTAAATAAACATCTGGCAAGCCTTTATTGCTGTTTACCACACAAAAATAATGAAAAGGCAAAGCTGTTCAGGAGATCTCTGGCCTTAAAAACAGACAACAATGCATATATGGTGAAAGTGAATTGTTTAGAATTTTACCTTAATTCTGGGGTTCTAAGTTTTGAAAGCCATCCTTTTCTTATGGTTCAAGGCTCTTTTAATGCAAATACAGAGTCTCACCTATTCCCTATACCTCTTTTTGGATCTGAGCAATATATAATGTGTCCCTACAAAATTCAAATCACCAGAACCTTTAAAAATACAGACAATGTGGATTTTTCTTCATAATAAAATCTCCTTTCAGTGACATTTTAGTGAACTGCTGATTTAACAGTCTGCTGAAAAATAGAGGATCTGAGGTAGCAGCAGGCTGAAAAAGAAGAACCAGAAGTGAAAAGGGTATAACGATGTGGGACATTATGGAAGAACAGGTGAGAGGTGAAGTCTGTCTCAGTCCCATCTCTCAGTCACATAACATAGCAGAGTAGCTCTGACCATAAAAACCTGGCACCAGAGCCAGGGAAGCAATCTGGTCAGGCAATACAGAAATGTGGTTTTCTCTTACCTGCCTACTGTGTTATTGCTGCTGACAGTTCTTGTAGTTTATAGATGAGGGTCAGTATTAGGGAAGAGCCAAAGGTGTACCAGGATAATGCTCTCTCTATCAACTGTTCTGTGACCTACGTCTGTCAAACCTAGTGACTTTACTCCAGATTTGATTTTGATGTTCTCAGAAGTAAAGACTTTCATGAATCACTAATGAATTCAAAAATTACCCCTCCTCAAATTTCCTTGACTTCTCCAAGCATATTTTCCACAATTTGACATATGCCAAAGCCCCTCCCTAAAGTGTAAATATGGAAAAAGATGATCTGCAAAAGGAGAAAAAAGAAACCACTTTGAAGACTCCAATACGAAAAACTGTAAGTTTCCTTGCAAAATACACTATGCATCTGAAAACAAAAATAAAAATATAAGTATCAAAGAAAATATAAAGTCTATATAAACTGTCTATGACCAGGCATGACAGTGAGTTCTTTAGAAAGTAGGAAACAAAGGTAGCCTGGGAGTTCTGAGCTCTTGCATGCATTCTTCAAATTTTTGATCTGAAGTTTGGAAGGAGTTTTACTGCATAAAATGAGTGTAGAAAGAAAAAAAAAAGGAGCCTTTAATAGTTTCCTTAAGAGACAGATCATAGTAGACAACTTATAAACAGCTGAATGATATAATTTTGTCATATTTAGTAGTCTCATTAGTAAATACCACTGCTGCTCAATAATGCGTTATATGAATTTTTATCAATGTTACTCTCTTGGAGTATTTCATCTTTGAAACCTCTTTATGTAACTGGCCCAGAAGTAATGTGTAGTTTTAGGGATCATATTGGGTACAGGATAAAATGGAAACAGCATGATCTTTTATCTTGTACTCAAACTTTTCAAAAACTACTGTTTTAATTATTTTTAATTGATTTTTCTCTCACATGTGAGTATACCCAACTGTGGCCAGTGGAGACTAAGGCCACAAGCCAGATCACTATACCATTTTCCAAGTTTCCCTGTCACTAGGTACGTAGTCTGTTGCATCAACCCTTCTGGGAGCAGATAATACATAGTAAGTTAGCACAGTGACAACTCAATTATCCAATGGCCTTAGAGCTTGTTACCTGAAATGACTCACGTAAGAACATTAGCATTCCATTTTTACCTATCCAATTCAGAACTTATTCCATAAACTTATGACACTATTTACATTATGTCTGTCTAACAAAATTCTGCATGTCCTAGGTCCTAGAAGCCCTTATATCTGTACCAGAATTCAGCACTGATGTACAATTCACTAACAGAAAAACTGACATATATTTAATAGACAGTTTACTGAATTTTAAAGGAAACTTCTGACTATTAAAGAGAATTTATAGTGTTATCAGTTCTTGATTTCTCCACATCCTAATAACTACAGTAATTTTTTTGCAGTTAAAAGTCCAGTCTGAAGGTGTTCCTCCAGCTGCCGGACCCCTACTTCCTTTAACGGTTTCCATGTCCAACAATATTGCAGTTTCCTTCATTTTTACTACTGCCACAAATCTCAGCAGATATCTAAGCAACAGATTTGTCACCTCCTGATTGAAATGTATCACATGTTCTTCTGTGAAATCCTTAAAGGCAGAAGAAGCACAGTGGAAGAACAACTAAAAGATCTTAGTCCCTGGGATACTGCAGTACTTCATAACAGTACCATTTCTTTGTATAAGGAAGTTCTGACCAATATATAAAACAAAAACTACATCAGCTCTGTTTGACTAGATTGATCACAATGAATAAGATTTATTTCTCTTACAGTGAATTTTTTTTATTTAATTACTAGTCCTTGTTCAATGACTAACAAACTCTGAATGTACGCGATGATAGTACAAAAATATGAAAAAGTCTCAGAAATTAAAATGGATAGTGATCAGAAATTTATCATAGTGACCTGTAGATAAAATTTAGCTGTCAACCCAGCAAGGTCTGAGACACATGGGACAGTATGATAAAGGATGGCTTAAGGGAGACCAAGCTGATTGTACTAAAGCATCTCCAATTACCCATTAGCATTTAGGTACCTGAATGCCAATGCTTACTTGCATATTAAGATAACTGTCAAAAAATAGACCATCTCTTTTAATTTATTTGAAAACTTATTGCTGAGGTCTTTAATACCTAGATATAACAAAAACATTTTCTCTGTAAGTACCTAAGAATTACTGCTGTATGAAACTTGAATGTTGTCTACTGATAATAAGTTTATTACATGTTATTTGAGACATACATTATTTCCTTACATTTTTTCAATTGTTTAACCCAAATAAGGTTTGCTTTTGTGTTAAGTGCCTTTCCACTTAACATTATTTTAAAAATAGATTGCTGTTACTGTTCTGCTCTTTGCAGGACACATAAAAGTAGCAAATGAGTTCACAGCAGATAAAGGTTAAAACTCCTAGTTTCATTTGCAGATTTTCAGCCTTAACGTCTGACATGACAATATCAGTGTCATCTCTTATGAGGATACTTGTAAGTTACTTTAATATCCTAGTTGACTGAAAGAGCTGACAGAAATAGTATGCTTTTAGATTACTCTTCTTGGGGTGGAAATATTTAAATATTTACCCAACAAATATCTAACCTATAATATCATAATGAAGAGCAGTTTCACCTTCATCTACTACTTTTAAAAGAAAAAAAAAAAATGTTCCCGGACTCTATGGAAAGACTACTATGGAAAAATTGAAAAGGCTCTAGAAGTAAATATGGTGAAAAAATTATTTTTAATGAGCTCTTCCAATGACAAGAGCATTCTATATGAAATTATTTTTAAGGTTTACTTTTGCTACTTAAATATAAAATAGGGCTATATAATACACATCAAGATGTAAAATTTGGCACATTTGCTCCATGTGGTTGTCTGGATGTGGTTTTCCAGAAATGGCTGTGTAGTTAGATGGGTATCTAACAGCAGCTCAGAATCTGGTTCATTATATCAATACCTGCAATAACATAACACTATGCTTGCAGGTTTACCTAGCACCATGTATTTTTTGGACCTGGGATAGAGCAACTATGAAATACCTGTGTGGCTATTCCTGGAGGCAGAGGCCCCTGCTGACAGTGATTCTGGAGCCAGGGTAGTGCCCTCTCCAAGACGGAAATGTTGTCACATGATTTCTGCAAGTGAATGAAAGATGGAAGAGCTGGAGTTTCTGGCTTGCCAGCAATGCTAAAACACTCTTGTGCAGATAAAACAGAACAAAAGTGGTCTCTCCAAAGAATGTGTAATCAGCTGAACATCTCTAGGGGTCTAAACATAAATTTGGGTACAAGCAGATTAATGACCACTTAGTTAAATTTACCAAGAGAGTGATTTTACCAAACAGGATCAGAGACCTTGTTATGTCCAAACAGAGGAAGTATCAAAACGAAGAAATTGCCTCTCTGGATCAGGTCAGTGCTCCGTCTGGCACTGATGCGTGAGCCTGACAGTGACAGATCCTCCAGAGGAAGGCACAGCAAACTGCCAACCTGGCTGCTTGCCAAGGACTTTCTTGTTTTCTCTGACAGAAGTGGTAGTGGCTGGCTTATACTCTGAGGTATGGAGATTTACATTTTTATCCTATCAAAAACATTTGTTTATGTTTTTATTTACATGTAAATGTGAAATCCTTTTTCAGTGTTCTTAGTTATAATCCCTATGATCTCTTATGGAAGTAAGTCACAAGGTTCTGGAGTTGGTAGCATGTCAGAGAAGCTTTTCCTCCTCCTCCTCCTCCTCCTCCCCGTCACC
>VWYO01012684.1:76829-94334 GCA_013400275.1 Rhadina sibilatrix
TAAATCCAACACATGTGCATCCACAAAAGGGAAAAAAATGTAATTTTTTTTTTTTTTTTTACTCAAATCAAAAGACTGAGGGCAAAGTAATGGAGAGGCTAGATTCAAAATTATAATAATGTTCTGGCAACCCTGTCACACATAGAGTGATGTTCATGTTTCTTGTGTACATGGGCTTGCTGGAGGGGCTGTCAGGATTGGGGAGGATCTCACACATCAGAAGAAGCTCTTCCAGCTCACTGCACAATGTGCAACTCTTTGGCTTGTCCAAAAAATTAGTGCTGAGTAACACTGTGGGTTTAAATGTTTGTTTGACAGCCGCAGCCAGTTTGAATCTCACAGCTCCTGAGACTGCTGTTCCCTTGGATGTGCAAATAGGTAGGCTGTAACCCCGATGTGAAGTCAGGCAGTGAAATTTCACTGGCATGCTGACCTGAGGAAGACATGCAATACAAACAGACATCCCTCTGCTCTTACTGCAAGAGATCTGCCACTGTGCCCATCAGCACATGTATAGACACGTGTGGAGGATTTTATTACCTAGGACTTAGGATCACTAAGATTTTAAACAAGTTTTGGAATTTTAGGTACTTGGCATGCCCTTTGTTACTGGCCCATAGAGTTGTGTATGGAAACAGTTATGCACAAGCACAGAGGACTATAACAGCTTGCCTAATGTAGCGAGCTCTAGCTAAGAAATACTCTTACTTCTAAGTTACTAATAAGGAAGTGGGATCCTAGAAAATGAGTCAGAATAACTGGGTGGGTTTTGATATGATGTCCTTCTTTCAGAGGCTGAAGGTTTAGCTCAGATGATGAACAGTTTAACTTCCAAATACAGTTTATATCAGTGAGTGGTCATGGTTGGAAGGAAGTGTGTATTGAATTTCAATTTTCTCATAAAGTTTAATCAAGATTTGGATTGAAGCAAAATGAGTATAACATAAGAATCAGGATCTTCTGTGCAGGTTTAAAAAGAGAAATTTTCTCTGTTACGTGGAACATAATGAAATAACTTGGAAAGAAAATTAGCATATGATTTTCTATTTCTTCCTGTGAAAGGAAGTTATTATGAAGTTTAACATGTGCTATTTCCTTAAAGAATAATTTCACCATACTTGCTTTTTATAATGTAATATATTTGCACATCAACACTGAGTTTCTCCAGTTGTAGAACAAAAAATATTCCTTATTCACACATTTAAAAAATCCATCTCCCAGTAAACATTTTCATTAACTATGTACATATACTTTTATGATGAAAAGAATCAACAAATTAGAAAACTGATAAAACAAATTGTAGAAAAGAAGACAGAGTTAAAAGGGCTGATGGAGAGACAGATGGCTGTTCTTATCTAATATCTCATTGTATTATATCAATTTGTGCTTTAAATGTTTAAAATTGAGACAGTTCTAGAACTGCTGTATGGTCCAGCATACCAGGAAATATCTTCCTCCTGTAAAGATACCTAAGTGGCTGAAAAGCCACCTCATGTAAGAAACACAAGAAAAAAGCATTGTCTTTTGGCAAAGGAATGGGGCATAGTTGTCCACGATTCAGAAGCAAAAGCTGAAACAGAATTGTTGTCAGAGAACCTCAGAAAATCTGCACTTGTTCATGTTGCTAGCATAGCAGGTTTTCAGGAAAGAGTCACCTTCAAATGGTCATCCCCATCACATAAACAAGCCCATCCTCTCTGGGACACTGGATCACTGTCATAACTGCCAATGGTGTGCCCACCCATGTGATTCAGATAGGATTCAGAAAGCCTATTATATAAAAGGGAAGGAACACTGCCCTCTCTAGGCTCCTATTGATTTAAAATATATAAATTAAGTAGTGACTTAGCTAGTGGAAAAAGACCCCAATTATTTTTTAATGTGTAAGGCTTTATGCAGCCTACATCTACCTCAGAGAATTAGCTTTTCTTTCAGAAAAACATACCTTTTGTTGTTTCAGGATTAAATTTATGTGTCTTCATATCTTTATTTCCAGGTCCTCAGGCACTTGCACACCTACATATGGAGCCTACAGGGGGTGATATAATATTTAATGGATCTCTTTTATCACCAAAAATCATCTGAAAAATGACTTTCTGTCCTTTAATTAAATTGGAAGGATAGAAATCTCAGGCTGTGGCTTTAGAAAGAAAAGCCATTTTATCAGCAGGGTGTTTTTTTGTTAATTTGTTTTAGTTAGGTTAATTCACGTAATTTAAAAATTTATTTTATTTAAGTTAATTCAGATGACACAACTTTTAGGTCTATTTTTTGACTAGTGTTTTTGTTGACTTTAGTAATACTCTAATGTTGAGGTTGGGCTCTACCAATAAATTAAATACAAAAGAATTTGGGGTGTTTTGGTTGTTTTTGTCTTTCCAAGTTGTCCATTTGCTGCTTAACATTTTTGAATATTTATTAAGATAAAGGTACTACAAATTTATTTATTAAATTGACTAAAGTGACTGTATTTAACAGCTTCCAGAAGAGGTTTCTGTTTCCTCCTAGTAATGGGGTAATTTTCCATGGCGAGATTTGTTGAAAGAACTTACCAGTCCCTCCTCTGGCAGAAACTTCCTTTGTAGAGCTCACTTGGTCTTGTGTATGATTTGTAGAAATCTGGCAGATTTTCTCCTTCACTGTTTTTTACTTCCATTCCAGCTCTCTTCTTCCCAAGGATGTCACGGTTCAACATCTTGATTTTTAATATGAATTCTTTCCCTTTCTTGATTTATGTATAGAGAGCGGTCTACTTTATTTGACTGATTATTAGGCAACTCCTTCCATCTCTAAGTCATTGCTTTAGTATGAAATTACTTCTGTGTAGAGTCTTATATTCCCTAAAAATAAATTCACTAAAAACAAAAGTATTATACAAACATGTGAACAGGCATAAGTGTCTGTAGTTCATTTCTAGGCTCTTGGATGAAGCTATTCAACATTGTAATCAAGCATTTTGGGGGGAAGTGTTTGGGGTTTGGTTTATTAATTTTAGCTTGGAGGGCTAATCCAGGTTTTTTATTATTTTATGACAAATCACAGGTTCTCATAAATACAGACCTATAAAAGAATCCATATATGCGTGATCTAGCTTTCAAAAAAGACATATTTTCACTATTAGTTCATTGTCCTTTACTATTTTGAAAACAGACTTTGAAACAGGAAACATCCTATTATATCTGATGAAGAAAGGCCTGACATTATCATGTTGATTTGAGAAGTCAGATTTTGCCCACTGTAATCCATTATTTATACTTGCCAAGCTATTCTGAAATGAATTTCAGTGCTTTGGAAGATTTTATGTAAAAGAATATGACAGAATTTTTTCAGCCTGTCAGATAATTTGACTGGCTATGCATAAGTACTAAGGATTTTAATAATTGCTGTTCTGCACGTAATGCTTCTTGCAAATATAATTCATCTTTCTTGAATTTTCTGTCAGATGCCTGAAGTGATTGCTTCAATTTGAAATTGTAATTTAGTGCTAATTTGAAGTCACCATGGCTCAGGTTTTGGTATTGGTTAGTGTTGCTAAGTGTTCAAGCAATAAGGAAAAATCAGTCGACTGAACTATACAATTTCTTTTATATAATTATGGTATATATTTATATGTGTGTGTGCATATATTTTTAAAGGGAGAGGAAGAAAATCTTGTATTTCTTGTGTGATCAAAACCACAGAGAACAGAAGTAACTGGATGATATTTCAACACAATTTGCAGCTCCTCTGAACCAAAATGAAAAGCATGTGTATATTTTGCTCCACCTATCCACACATGACGGGTGACTTAGTGACCATAGTCAGCCTGGCATAGGTTAGAGAAATCCCCAGGTTACACTAATCTGTAAAGAACTTGAATAAAAACATCAAGGAATGGCATTTCTTTCCTCATGAAATACAGGATTTCCTCTTAGCTGAGAAGGCCCTAAAGTGTGATAAGGCAAAGGACTGACAAATTCAAGGTAATACTTCCTAGTCCTTTAAATAAATTAATTACTACTGCTGTCATGCTCTAGAGTACTATTATTTTATCAGAAATACTTTTTTTTTGCAACTTTGCATTCTGTTTCTGCAGTTGCCTATGTTATTCTTCAAGCAAATACTTTCATAAGAAAACATAGAAAGTGAGTATAAAGGAAAAAGATGTAGCTGTTTCTCTTAAGCTCCTCCCTAGTGGCAAAGCAGGCCTAAAGAGAGCTGGATGAACAAGTAATACAAAAGGTAAGTTACGGAGACAAAACATACTCCAACATTGTGCTGTCTTTGTGCTGGTGGTCATGTCCCTGTGAGACTGCCTAGCAACCTCAGGCTATTACCTCAGTTCAGAGCAGAGGTGCCAGCACAGGCTCATTGGCTCCATCATAAGTTTTTTAATCTCCGCTTTGCTAGACAGAGGAATAACTCAGCTCTGATAAGCCAGATAACCATTTTCTTTAGTCAGGCAGTGTGTCACAGGAGAGGTGCCCAAGTAATAAAAGATGCTTCCAGTGTGTATTAAACTAACACCAAGTGTAAGTCTTACTTTCAGGCACTCTCCAAGATTGCACAATAGCAGTGTGGGATATATTCTGTTTTCTTGACAGACTATTTTTATTTTCTAATTGCCAGGACATGTAATTACAATCATACCTTTTATTTTTACTTTCAACTAATTATTTACTCAAGATTGCTCCCAAAATGTCTTTATATTAATCCCAAGTAGACATTATATCAAAATATAATTCTTAACTTTGCATGGTTTTTTAATATTAATATAAATTAACTAGTTAATTGTACAATTTTTGCCATAGTTTGAGCACACAGAAATAAATCTAAGTTGCTACTTGTTTTGATTTGAGAGGAAATAGTTCAATTTCCCCCATCACTTCTTGGTGAAAAGTGAATCTATCTTTATAAACACTCACAAAAGTTATTAATGTGTTTGTAGAACTGTTATCTTATTTTGTAAAAAACTTTCCATAATTAGTGGAGGAACAGAACAAGACAAGCCAAGGCCAATCTGACAAGGCCAAATACTCTGTAATTATTATTAATACAAACACTTTAGTAGTTATTTGAAGACATCAAAGTCAAAGAAAGCACATAAAAGGGGAAAATTTCCCCCAAAACAACTAAACAAATAGAGGAACAGTTCAGTTAAGAAGAAACAGACAATCTCAGTTTTTAATTTTCTCTCTGAGTCAGCTCAACAGAAAGGTAAACAAATACAGTGAGTTGGGTTTTTTTGTGGGGGTTTTGTGTTTAGTTTATTCAGTGAATATAGTCTTAATTACAAGTACTTCCAACTTCCTCAAAGACTAATTTTGTTACAACAAGAAAAATTTAAGAGGAGTGAATTAAAGAAAAATTCCACAAAATAAAGTTTGTGTCCTTTCAATCTGTCCTGAATACGGGAGTAATTGGTTCTTGGAACAAATATGTCTATTTTTATATATATATATAAAATTATGCATCTGCAGGGTGTGTGGAAAGTTTTATAAACTGTCTAAAAGTTCTAAAAGGTATTTTATTCAACTTTATGTGTACAAATAAAAGAAAAAATATTATTGCAAAATTAGGGAGCAAAAACCCTTGCAAAAATCATCCAGCTGAAGAAAGGTAAAAAGTTCTGCTCACCATGCTGCAGTTTTTCTTTTAAAATTTGTTTTAGTGATTTTGATTCACTAAAAAAAAAAGGAAAATTCTTAGCATAAAAGCATAGATAGTAAAGTGGAAATCTCAGAGGAAAAAAATATTGTCCATTTGCAGAACTCTAATACGTTAAGTAATTTTTTTACAGGATTATATGAACAGGACTACTCTGCTTTCATCTCCTGTTCAGAAAGTGACTTGCAGAACCATAAAATAATTGCTGCTAGGCTGCTGTTTGCAGAGGAAAGAACAAATAGCAGCACTATGATCTTACAACCCTCAAGCAGGGAAAAATATTTTGTCCATGTAAGTTTTATGTATGTGAGTCTCAACATCTGCTTGAAATACTAAATGGATTTCTTTCAGCTTCAGGGAGGAAGTTAAACATCAAATTCAAAGTTAAAAAAGCAAAATAAAGAGAATCTTACCTATAGTGAGGACGTTTTATTGATCTCATAGTGGTCTAACTGCTGTTGGTCAACATAGATGTAAAATCATGGTCTGCAAGGTTGCTCAAATGATATTAGTGCTTCAACAGCAATATTACAAAAACACTCATCAAAAAACTAGAAACATTAGGAAAAAAAATGTGTTATTTTTCTTTTCAGTTATCTTCCATGTACTTTGATCCTTGTAACAGAATAATTCTCTAAAAACCTTTCTTCACTTACTTGCAGGACTTACCTAACATGTCCAGGTGATACACTCTCAGGGACTCCTGGGCTTTTGCCTTATTACATAAGCCCTGGAGCACATGGATCTCCTTCCTGCAGAAGCCATGGTTTGTTGTCCAGCTCTTTAATATCTAGTGATGGCTGTGATGCATTAGAACACTTGAAGCAGGGAAACGCTCAAAGTCCAACAACATCATCACAAAACATATCTTTAATGGACTCTTGGATTGTGGCTGACTGTGAGTACTCGGAGTTCTCACATGCGAAGGTTATATTTAAGATGATATGTAGTATTTTTTCACACTACTAAGTGTTTTGATCTAAGTACTTTTAAAAAGACAGACAGGTGTTTATTTTCATTTTTACCTCTGAAATTTGACCTGGCTTTATGAAAAGTAGAAGATTTCTATTTTGACCAGATTTGTTGAAGCATTTATAATAACAGACAGATCAAGGGTTCATCTAGCTGGACAATATGTTTGCAATGTTTTCATTGCAGTCAGCTTATGCTATAGTCATATTGCATTTAAGTGTTTTAAGGGAAAAAAACCTTCCTTTTTCTTATCTGTGGTTTCTTTGTTTGTTCTTTTTAGACAAATAAGCATCAAATCTCTGTATTTCATTTTCAAAACAAATCTTTGGGTTTTGGTCACTTTTTAACACGGTACATTTCCTTTGAACATTGTTAGTAACATCATATATCCAGGTCAATAGAGAATATTTTCAGCAATGCTTAATTTTATGTATTTCCATGGTCAGACAATGTTCCTCAAAGTAAGAAACAAATCAATCACAAGCAAAGGTATGTTCTTCAGGCATGTTGAGAAAATTCTATTACTGTGAGGGTCAGTAAACATTATAGAGGTATTTAATGTATTTGCCTCAGTTATTAACAGTAAGACCAGTTATCCTCAGGGCAGCCAGCCCTGGTAGACAGGGATGGGGAGCAGAATAGACACCAAGCAGTCCAGGAGGAAGCAGTAAATGACCTGCTGTGCCATTTGGACAATCACAAGTGTATGGGACTGGATGGGATTCTCCCAGGCATACTGAGGGAGTGGAGGAAGAGCTCACCAAGCCACACACCATCATTTATCATCAGTCCTGGTTAACAAGGGAGGCCCGAGGTGAAGCTGTTGAAGGGTTTAAGGAGCAGCTCCTATGAAGAGAAGCTGTGGGAATTGGTGGTGTTTAGCCTGCAGAAGGCTCAGGAGTGATCTTATCATTCCCAACAACTACCTAAAAGGTGGTTGCAGAAAGGTGGGCGTTGGCCTCTTCTCCCAGACAACTGGTGACTGGACAAGAAGAAACAGCCTCAAGCCAGGGCAGGTTTAGGTTGGACATCAGGAAGAATTTCTTCATAGGAAGAGTTTTCACATGCTATAAAGTACTTCTTATGAAGGTGGTGGAGTCACCACCCCTGGAAGGGTTCAAGGAATTACTAGATGTTGCACTTAGATCTATAGTCTAATTGATGTGGTTGTGTTTGGTCAAAGGTTGTACTTGATGATCTTGGAGGTTGTTTCCAACCTTAAAGATTCTATAATCCTATGATTCTATATTTACCACAGTTTTCCCAGGGATAGTGTGGCACCCCCATCCCTGGAAATACTCAAACTGGACAGGACAGAATTTGAAGAAAACTTATCTGACCAACCATGATTTGAACAGGAAACTCTCCAGAGGAACCCACCAGATCTCTACCACTCCAGTCATCTTTTAGAATGAAAAAAAATATGTAAAATTACAAGAAAAAGAGTGCTTCAAATGTTCTGAGATATCAATATCTAGGATGTCATATTGACTTCTGCAAGTGTTCCTGTGGACCAGATAATCTTTTGTGTTCATGTGTTTGGGCTTACCCATATCCTCTGAACATGTTCAACATTTCACAATTAGATGTATCAGGACGTGAAGAACAACTAGTTGTGGTTATGCATAAATCCTCCTTGCAACCTGAGATGGGCAACAGGTACGATTTTCAGTTCTCCTGCTTTCAGGGTATGGCTTCTCACATAGCAGCCTCCTCTGCACTGGGTAGCCCACCCATTTCTCGGTGGCATAGGACCCTTCTTCTAACCTTGATGGAGGTGACTTGCCCATGGGGAGGATCCCTGACCACTTTGTGTCCAGCCCATTAACAGGGTCTTGGCCATTTTGCTCACAGAAGGGATTCATGAGGCCTGCTGTCAGAAATGGGTTGAAATTGTGACCTACACAGCACTTTCATATGCTTTGAGAGTATTATTCATCTCTTACCACATAGCTGTCAAAGTTTTGAGTTGGAGACTGTCTCCTGTCCTTGTCTGAACATGAATAAATCAGATTTATCTTTTTATTTAAGTGTTTGTAAGGGACAGGGAAGGAAGGTGTATCAGTGGGAAAATGACCTGAAGATTCAGAGGACCACTATGCAATACAGACCCTCTGGATAGCAATGTTTGCAAAAGCAGTGTGAATCGAGGCCTAAAGCAATTCCAAGGAGTATGCTTTCCTTTTCATCTTACCTGTTTTCTTGTTTAATTCCTCCTCTTTAAGGGAGTTTCCATAAAAGTCAGTTACATAAAATTCTCTATTTCAGATCTGGTACATCTGTTTTCTTTCTTTCAATTTAACAACTGTCGTCTAAGGCTGAAAACAAAACACACCAACCAGCTAAACAACGAAATCCAGACATACATCACATGAATCAAGCAAATAACCTGTAATAACTCAAAAAGCTTTGGGAAAGAGATAAATCCAAACAACAGCAAAAACCTATTATCTCTGTCTTTTAGGACAAGCATTTGACAATTTGCAGAAAGCAAAGTCTCTCTTATTGAAAAGTCCTTCAAAGCTACCTCCTTCTTTTTCTATATAGTCTTCAACACATGGTAAATAAATTAACCAGTGCAAATGAAATAAGACACTGTACCGTTAAAACTGAAAAAAAAACCAAACCCAAACAAAAAAACACCCCAAAAAACAAAAACAAAACCAAAAAACAGCCGTTGAACTTGATTGAGAATGTAGTAAAAACAAATGGGGGTTTGGGATATACTTTCTCTCTCTTCCTCTCTCTCTCTCTACATATATGTGCTATTTTTCTCTGTCATTGCATATTGAATATATAATTTTGATCATGTACACAAGAAGGATGACTGATGAGATTGGGAGAAGGTTTTTGGAATACTGCTAAAAGGGCTTGTAAGACAAAAATGAGAAAAAAACATTTTTCCAAATACTATAATACTGACATACTTATCTTTTTTTTTCCTATTATTTGTCAGATTATTATGTGGGGGTTTTTACATAAAACCAGAGACTATTCTAAAGATCAAAGCTACAAACCCCTGATTTCTTATAAATATATTTGCAACCATGATTCATTTTCCAAATCATTATTCACTCAGCAGCACCTCTTGATCCCAAGCAGAAATATCTTTATAAGTATACAGATGACTTGAAATAATTAGTGGATTTGAATATTGTAATGACTGTAAACATCTTGCAAAAAGGCTGAGGTGAAATTAATTCATAAACTACATGTAATCTGTTCATCTACTTTTTTATTTCTGTGTATTATTGGCATTCACAAATGTTGAAAAATCAGCTAAATAATTACAATATTCTTAGACAGATTGATAAGTATTTAATTTTTAATCTCTTTCCATGGCTTCTATTTCAAACTTATTACCCTTTTTTACCTTTATTTGTATATTAATGTCCGATAATATTCTATGTATGCCATAACTTATATAAAAGTCCACTCCACCTAAGATATCACTTACAGTATGTGTTCATAAGGAAAGATAGTATTTGTGGTCACCATACTGATCAGACTTCAATACTCACATTCATGTTTTTGAAATTTTTTTGATTGATTGCAAATAAATTTGAAAGCATAGAAGAAATCTAAGCAAGTATTCACATACAACATTTGAGTATCTGCAGTCTTAGTTTTGGCATTCATTGTACAAAGTTAAAAAAGGAAACATCATTCATTCCTGTATTTCTGTATCCCTAATTATTCATAAACCTGTTCTTAGAAGACAATATTGTGAGAACATATATGTTACTTAATGCAGTGACAAATTGCATGGTATAGCCCTATATCACTTCATTTTATTTTACTTGTTCTTAATTTAATTTAATTAGATATAAATTATTTTAACTCCAAAGATGATACATAAGCTAGCTTGTGAATAAAAGTAGACTTTAAGTATCATATTTGTGTTCTCCATCCCCATTCTGCCAAACTATTTTAATTGCAGATTTCATTATTCTGTTAGTAGTTGATTTTTGGAATCTGAAGTCGTGTCTTTTTTAAATATTCCAAATAAGGCATTTGTCTTATGAAAAATAGACTGTTAAAAAAAGGGGGGGTTGATTTTTTTCACTGAATATCCATTTTATTTAAGGATTTTTTTGTTTGTTTGCTTTTTCATTTTTGGTTTTTATTGGGTAATTCAGCAAAATTACCTATCTTTTCGGGGCCATGTATAATTTTCTCTTTATCTGTGGAGATTTATTCAAAGATATTATGGCAAATATACACACAACTTGCTTTTAAAAAGAATGTCCTGTTTCTGCTTTTCATATTACTCCCTAATACAAGTTAAAAATGGATGTTGAATTCTGACACCCACTGTCATCTCCCTCCACCCACCAAAGCAAATGCCCAAGCAAGCAGACAGAATATTCTCTTTCTATGAGACAGATTACTAGGTCATTTGCCTAATCAAGGTTTTTAAGAATACAAATCCAGTTACACAATATGTAAATTTTTCTTTTCCCTTGTAACTGCAAATCTAAGATGACATTTAAACCCTGTACCATATTTTGACAGCCAGAAACTTTTTGTATCTAGGTTTTGTTAGTTGAATTATTTTTTAATGTGGTTGGTTTTGTTGTTTTGTTTTTTAAAGTGTCAATGAAACTGTATATTTTGTTGATTAAAACCAAAACCAACTAAATTTTAGGAGTTTGATTTTTGTAACAAAAAACAGGGAAATCTATTTACTGAAATAGCTTAAAGTTGAGATTTAAATAGCTGGAAGACTAATTTATATGTGAAAATGCTAAAATCTATTTTAAATGTCTCCTAGACAATCAAATTTAATTGTGAGGGAAAAAAGTAATTACTAAAAGACAATGTTAGATATAAATATTGAAAAGTGGGTATTCAGCATGCATCTATTCTATTATTGCCAAATATGATCTGTATTGAGACATGTGACTAAGAAGGACATGGAAAGAAAGAAAATTAAAATCCCAATTTTTAAAAAGATAAAATAGTTATAATTGAAATGCTTTTTGCTATTATAACCAGTGGTATGATTTCAGAAGTGATCATTAAAGACCTTTCTCATATTGGTACAACAGTGAATTTGAAGAGAAATGTCTAAGATAGAGTGGGTAACAACTATGTTGAACCTCTGGACAATTTGGATTTTTTTATGACTTTGTCACTGGAAACTTTGCTGTAGTGTGTGAAGAAAATAGTATAATAGGAGAGAGGAGAAAGACTCCTAGTTTTCAGATAAATCTGAAGGTTATGAAGTAGTTTGCAGTAACCAAAAGACATCACACAACCTTAAAGGCTGTTCATCTCTATCAAGGAAATATTTCATTAGAGGGTCATCAAATCCTCACCCCTCCCTTACCTCTGCATCTTCTAGTCTGCACTGTTTTGTCTCACCCAGCCCACATCTCCTTACCTGGACTTATCTAGTCTGTCCGCAAATGATACAAGGATAGCAATATCCAAAATCCTACCTTCAGTATGTTACAATGTGCAGTCCTAAAATACAAGCATGGCCTTGCTCTTGCTTTGTCTCAGGCTTGGTTTGTTCATCTCTGTCCATCTTTAGTTTATTCTCTCATTTTGGGAGGATTAACCTTTCAGCAGCTATCCTTTTCACTCTTTAAAGGATGATCAAAGGAAAGGAAAGAATCTCATCTTCTGTTCAGACCTC
Organism: Rhadina sibilatrix; assembly: GCA_013400275.1. NCBI lineage: Eukaryota > Metazoa > Chordata > Aves > Passeriformes > Phylloscopidae > Rhadina > Rhadina sibilatrix. The sequence continues at coordinate 89,092 of VWYO01012684.1, forward strand.
TATCTGGCACAGACTTTTATCTTGAGACCAACATCTATCCTGAGTTTGTCAGCAGATCTTGCATCATTTGTATCAAATTTTTACCCATCCATTCCAATATTATTGCTCTGCCATTTGTTTTATTTCTCTAACCTTACTCATTCCTCTGGTCTGTTGTTTTTTGTTGGTTTTTTTGTTTGTTTTTTTTTTGTTTGTTTGTTTTGTTTTTTTTTGTTTTGTTTTGTTTTTTTTTTTTTTTTTTTTTTTTGTTTTTTTTTTTTTTTTTTTTTTTTTTTTTTTTTTTTTTTTTTTTTTTTTTTTTTTTTTTTTTTTGGTTGTTTTTTTTTTTTTTTTTTTGTTTGTTTGTTTTTCCTATTTTTTTTTCTTTTGGACTGAATCCTTTAAATTATTCTTTCTGGAGGGTTTCTACACCACTGAAGACCTCACCTGCAATATCTCTTTCTTCTACTCCTGTTCTCTTCTTCTACATTGAAAAAAGAATTGCTGACATTTTTTAAGAACTGTGTCAGCATCTCTGTATCTTCGGCTGAGAATAGACACAGATAAAAGGAAGGTGGTATTTAGTACAGTGTGATGCTAAGATTCTATTTTTAATATGTCATATTTAATAGAACAAACCTTATAGATCAAAACTGAGTTTAGTAGTATAATTGCCATTTCAAGACCTTTCCTAAAATCAAGTTATATTTTAAAACAAAGATAACATTGGTTTTTACATTGATGCCAGGGTAGAGTGGGGTAGAAAGAAATTGTTTAGCTTAAGGTCTCATGGTTCAAAACAACTTTTTTTCTTTTTCTTCTCAAATTCTGAGGTTGAAATGAAGTTTTTGTGTTGTATATTAAGAGATAAAAACACAAGAATAATAACCACAACAGTATTCTAAAACAGTCAAAGAGAAAAGAAGTCTGTTTGGAAGGGTTGTGTGCAAAAATAATCCTCAGAATTAGAATATAATTACAGTCAATCCTGGTGACAGAATTTGTCACATCAATGTTTGAAGACCCTTTTTTTTTGCTGCTGAATGATGTTAATTTTATTAAACACTGTGGCAGTAGGTGTATGCTGTTACTAATATCATCACTGTGCTGGTTTTGCCTTAAGCAGAGCTAATTTTCTTTACTGTAGCTACTATGTTTTGGATTTTTGTTGAATGGAGTTGATAATGTAGAGATGGTTCTCCGATTGTTAAGCAGGGCTTACATGTGGCCAAGTACTTTTCTGCAATTCCTACTGCCATGCCACTGAGTCAGCAGGAAGTACACAGGAAGCTCTGAGGAGATACAGGAAGGACAGCTGGTCCAAATCAGAGGGATATTCCATAAAGGTAACATACTGAGTATATAAAACTGAGGAAAGAAGAAGGAAGATGGTGAGTTTTAAACTGTTAGAGATTTTTTTGTCTGTTATAGTTGGATATCGGTACTAGATTAATATCCATAATTTTTTTTAATAAATCAATGGGAATTCTCAGAGCTATGGTATTTGTCTTCCCCATTCACCACAATTCATGTGTAGCCCTGCTTTCAAGGGGATGGTTGAACACCTGTTTGCCCATGGAAAGTGGTGAAAGAATTAATTTGTGGTTTTATTTTGCTTCTGTGTGTGGCTTTTGCTTTACCAATAGACTGTGTTTATCTCGACCCAAGAGTTTTCTCACTTTTATTCTTCTCTAATTCTCTCCCATCCCACTGTGGGGAACTGAGCAAGCAACTTGTAAGGCTTAGTTTCTGTCCAGTTTTAAACCATGAAAATCACACAACAGCGTCATTCAATAACTGTATCACTATCATAGTCACGTGTTGGTTTTCACTTTAGTAATTATAGCCTAACTGAGCTATTCAAATCATCTTTGCCATTAGACTTTATGGTGTTTTCTCCAAGCTCCCTAACATGCTCCATTTACCTACTGGCAGTACGTGAAGACTCAGAAAAAATTATGATGAATTGTCTGTACGTATAAATTCAGCTTAAGCCAGAGAGCTCAGAGGAGCTCTGTGGGAGAGCTGTCATGGTGATTCTTTACCCCATGAAAAGTAAGAGACACTCATTCTTGTGTTTCCAATGACCATTTGTTATAGAAGGAATTATGAGATTAAATATTAAGGGCTAACTGCATCATGAAAGAAGAAACCTACATGCATAGAAGAAAACAAAGGCTGCTAAGAACTGTAAATCAAGAGGTTACTCAAATGAAACCAAGTAATAGAAGAAAATCTGAAAATTGTTGAGGATGAAGAACTATCATGGCAAAAAAGCGATAAATAACATTAGCACAACAGTGATAACATGTCAGGAGGAAGGCAACAAGAGTCATTTGATCTGAAGCCTGTGTTTGCAAGAAAGGGCAAACCAAAAACTTAGGCTTGGATTAACATTAAAGGACAAATGTATAATTTGACACAGGTGAGCTAGGAATTTCCTCTCCAAGAAAAAGGGTGTTAGTACTTGAACAAACTGACCAGCACAGTGTTTTAGTACAGTCTATATGAGAAGCCCTTCTTATTAAGCAGCATTGCATTTAGGATTCTGAAGGTGTGAGAAGTCAGCTGCTACTGCAGGCCACCCAGCTGCATGCCCTGTCTGCAATACCAAACACTCCAAAGCAAAAGTAAAACACATAAAAATATATTCTACATTTAGAAAAATAACTTCTCCCCCAGTAGTAAATAAGGCACCATTACTATGCAATTCATATATTTTTGGATTGCTTACTATGGTTGGGTCAAATTGTTGCTAGCTATATATTGAGGTTAATGATTGTGGAAAATTAATGTGTTATGTTTTTTCTATAGAAAAGGTAAGATGATTTATTGAAAATATATCACATAGAATTTATTACAGAGCAGGAAACTGGTCAGGAACATAAAGGTAAAAATAGAATTTCATTTTAGGGGCTAATAAATAGTTATGAGAGTATAAGGCACCTATCTTCATGTTATAATTGATAAGAATTGGTGGTGGTGGGGTTTTTTTGTTTGGTTGGTTGGATGGTTTTGTTTGGGTTTGTTTTGTTTTTAATTTTTTTTTTTTTTTTCTCAGGGATAAACTTGATTAGCATGGGTTTAGAAGCAGACCACTGGTTTTGGGTTAATTTTCAGTGTATGAGAAAGCAGAAAGTGTAGGTGCTGCACTGGAATCTGAGAAAAGCATCATGCTACATTAAAACACAAAATAGTGTCTTTTATCTTTAAAAATCATGAAAGGAAGTCATTGTACTATGCCATAGAGAATTAACCTACATTTGGGTGTTCTTTCCTTTCCCCTTTGAGATGATATCCAGCATACCAGCTGACTCATAGGCAATGTGATTTCAGTTTTGACTCGTATAGAAAGCCCAGACCAAGAGGTAACTCATGGGAGATTTTCAGCACTGAAAGGAGGAATGTCCTTGCTACAAAATGCTCATTTGAATTTGGAATTAAGGATTTTCAGAATCATGACCAAAAATATGAGCAAAGTTCCATCTCCCAGCTTGAGTGCCTGATGACATTCTTTTGACAAAAAATTCTTTGTTCCAATGCATACTCATAAACTGCTGCTCAGAAACTGTTTCAAAGACTGCAAGCTGTGTAACTTTATCAAGGCTTTTCACAAACTCAGTGTGTTTTAGCTCCTGTCCATTGCCATTCGATGAGCACCAAGGGGGCAGAAAGCTCTACTACAATGTCTCATTATGGCCACTTTCAGTGGATTTTCTGTCAATGGGTATCTTTAGCAAGAGAAGCTTGGAGAGAATATACAATAACATGTCTGTGCACTAGCATAGGCATAAATGACATGTTATGACAGAACTTCACAAGTTTTTGCATACATATGATTTTCCCACAAAAGCTGAGATCACTGCAAACAATAGGAATTAAGTCCTTATTTTATTCAAAGTTTACTTGTTTCAATAGTGCTAAATTAATTTCTCTCATGTTTGACCCATAGGGTATCTTTTGTCATCATCATAGCTTAGCTGTAGGAATTCTCTAAGAAACTACAGAAAATCATGATTTAAGTATACACATGCTTTTAAAAAATATTTCTGATACTATAGCTTTTAATATTTTGATACATATGTTTGAACTGCAGTCATGTCAAGGTATAGTAATTGTGAGTAAATACTGAAGCACTTGTACTACTGTTTGTATGTAAAAAGGCGTCACTGCTAAATGAAACCTCCACTTACATTCTAAAATGAAAATGGAAGTTAAATTTTTAAAAGCACAAGTACACAAATTGATGAAATTATAGACAGCTAATTATTGTCTACAGCTCTTTTGGGAAGGATATAATTTTGGGGAGTTGGATGAGTAGAAAAACATATGCTAATTACTTTGTATTTTCACTTTGATGTGGGATTTAACTGGATTCCCTAGAATAACACGTATTTTGAGAAAATGTCTCTGATTCTGGACCCTGCAAAGAATCAAAGGAAAAGTTGCTAGTACCTATTCCTGCAAAAGCTGTTATGAACATTGACTTTATTAAATCAAATAGATCAATATGATACTTACCTGAAAATTTCAGGAAATGCAGCCTATATATTGTTTCTAGAATTAGTAATTTAGATAAGAAAAAACTCTGGTCACACCATCAACTTACCTGTGAGAAGCAGGGAAAATTTGTGTTGTGACCTTCATCTGGCTGATCTTCATCCAGTATCTCAAAGGAAAGGGAATCCAAGTCTTTTTAGGCAATCCCCTTTGGGGGCTTCAGTATCATCACTGTGAAATATTTCTGATAACAAAATGGAATTTCCCTTTTTCCAGTCTTTTAACATCTATTCACATCAGGACAAACCTGGCTCTTTGCTTTCTAAATACTTCCAAGAGCAGTAAGTTCTCTCACTGGCCCTCACTGCTTCAGAATGAGGAAAGTTTCTTCACTGTCTCAGCCTTTCCTTTCCCAAAGCATGAAGTCTCCATCTGTTACTAAATAAATTAAAATTTTGATTTTGTTTCATCCAAAACTGAAAGCAAAAGTAGAATTATAAGAAGATGAACTTAAATGCTCATGAGAATAGCATTTAAATGGTTTTGCATGGCAGTTTAAATGATCTGACAGTTTTAAGAAAATACCTAACTTTTGCAGGCTTAGGTGAATTCTTCTGATAGATATTGTTTTTTGAGAATCAATCTCTCCTCTGAAAACAAAGAAATTGTTAGTGAGCAATTTATTGCATTACCCTCATTTAGTACCAGCGAAATGAACATTTCAGAGGAAAATAAAGTAAAAAAGAAAATATCTTTGCAGTAAG
>VWYO01012686.1:1215-18395 GCA_013400275.1 Rhadina sibilatrix
AGAGCCGGGGCTGTGGGGATGGGCACGGAGAGCCGGGGCTGAGGGGATGGGCACGGAGAGCCGGGGCTGCGGGGATGGAGCACCGGGAATGTCCCCTGCCCGCCCTGGAGACATCAGCACATGGTGAATGTGTGGATTCTGTTCGGTGCCACGGGGGTGGCCCCAGTTTAAGCCTCAGGACAGAGCCCTCTGCTCTCCCCCACGGAAGAACCACCCGGACCCCACTGAGCTAAAAACCCCACTCCTTCCCCCCACCCCAGTGTCCACCCGGCACTGAACCCTCACAGATTTCAGGCGCAATTGATTTTTCTCCGTTGCCTCCCACATTGGCCAGGAGGGATCATCTGCTCCCCCGAGCCGCAAGGCCGGGAGGGACGAGCAGCACAGCCGGGCCACTCCCTGCCAGCCCCGGGGGCTTTGAGCTCTCCAGGAGCCCCCACAACATCCCAGGAGAGCAGGGATGGGCTCAGCAGCACCCGGCAGGAGGAGAGGATCCACCCCGAGCCAGCAGAGGAGGTGCTGAGCCTGCAGCAGGAAGCAGGACCTGAATTTGGGGATGGGGATCTGCCTCCTGCCCTGCCCAGGAGCTCTCCAGGAGCAGAGAAAGCGCAGGGATAAAACGGGAATTTGGGCTGTGGAGGGTGGGAGCACAGATTGTGTGGGCAGCAAAGGCAACCAGGAAAGGGATCCAAGGGCAGGGACGGGATTCTGGCAGCTGCCACCTCCCCGCTGCCCCCTCAGACCCCTGACCCTGCTCAGATGTGCCCCAATTCCGCTTTTATTGCCGGAATTCTTCCCACCCGAAGGGCTGGATTTACAAAAACGCAGCTGGAGAGACACAGCCCGATTGCAGGAACTGGTGCCAGCAGAGCTGCCTCAGCCCTGGCCCTGCACACACAGCCAGGCAGGGCTCAGCCTGGCCCCAAAAACCTGGAAAAGGGGAAGGGAAGTCCTGGCATGGCTGTGTCCACCCCTCTCTCCCTGTTTCCAACTCTCTCTCCATTTTTCCATCTTTCTCCCTGTTTCCATTCCTCCTTCCCTGTGTCCATCCCTCTCCCTGTTTCCATCACTCTGCTTGTTTCCATCCCTCTCTCCTTATTTCCATCCTTCTCTCCCTGATTCTGTCCCTCTCTCTATTCCCATCCTTCTCTCTCTATTCCCATCCCTCTCTCCCTGATTCCATCCCTCTCTCTATTCCCATCCCTCTCTCTCTATTCCCATCCTTCTCTCTCTATTCCCATCCCTCTCTCCCTGATTCCATCCCTCTCTCTATTCCCATCCCTCTCTCTCTATTCCCATCCTTCTCTCTCTATTCCCATCCCTCTCTCCCTGATTCCATCCCTCTCTCTATTCCCATCCCTCTCTCTCTATTCCCATCCTTCTCTCTCTATTCCCATCCCTCTCTCCCTGATTCCATCCCTCTCTCTATTCCCATCCCTCTCTCTCTATTCCCATCCTTCTCTCTCTATTCCCATCCCTCTCTCCCTGATTCCATCCCTCTCTCTATTCCCATCCCTCTCTCTCTATTCCCATCCTTCTCTCTCTATTCCCATCCCTCTCTCCCTGATTCCATCCCTCTCTCTATTCCCATCCCTCTCTCTCTATTCCCATCCTTCTCTCTCTATTCCCATCCCTCTCTCCCTGATTCCATCCCTCTCTCTATTCCCATCCCTCTCTCTCTATTCCCATCCTTCTCTCTCTATTCCCATCCCTCTCTCCCTGATTCCATCCCTCTCTCCCTGATTCCATCCCTCTCTCCCTGATTCCATCCCTCTCTCCCTATTTCCATCCCTCTCTCCCCATGTCCATCCTTCGCTGTGTGTCACTCGTGTCCCATCTCACCAGGGGATCCTTCCAGCTCCTTCCCTGCTTCCCCCCAGGCAGAACCCCCCAGGCAGGGCCAGCTCACCTCCCCAGCCCGCCCAGGGGATGCCCTGGGCTGGGAATCTGGGATCCCTGGGGAAGGAATCCTGGCCATGCTGCCTCCTCCACCACCAGCCCTGCGGGGTGTGCAGCACTATGGAGCCATGGAATGGTTGGGGAGGGGGAAGGGACCCTAAAACTCCTCCAGTTTCACCCCCTGCCACTATCCCAGGCTGCTCCAAGCCTGGCCTTGAACACTTGCAGGGGCAGGGTGGGGCAGCCGCAGCCCCTCTGGGCAGGGGGCTCCTGTGGGACCCTGGTGCTGTGCCAGGGTTGCAGCAGCTGCCTCACTCCAGGAGGATCTAAACCAGCCCGGGAGGACCAGCCAGGCTCAGAGCAGCCCCTTGCCACAGCCACAGCTGCCCTGAGCCTTCTCCTTGCAGCCCCAGCCCCAATTCCCAGAGGCTGTCCCAAGCGAGTCTCCCCGAACTCTCCCAAAACCGGCGCCAGCCTCGGCAGAGGTGTCACTGCAGCTCCGGGCGGGAACAGAGCTTTGTTCTCAGGCCACCCTTTCTGGGAAGGTGTTAATGAATAACCGCGGCTCAGCCAGGCGCTGGCAGCCCCGTGAGTCACCCAGAGCCCCGCAGAGCCGGCTCTGAGGCACTGACACCGCCCCCAGCCCCCCGGGACAGGGGATGCTCGGTGCGGGGGGTCAGAGTGGATGAGACCCCCCAAACTCTGCCTCATTCACCTGAAAACAGCTCATGGTTCGGAGCTCCTGGTTGGATTTGCACACCCCCAGTGCTCCTCCAGCCACACCAGGGAAACCTCTCAGGGAACCCCGGGGGCTGCCCAGAAATCTCTCCCGGTTTTCCACCCCAGCCTGTCCCCAAAGTCACAGCAGCACACGGAGAGCACGGAGGGAAAGGCTCAGGGAGCAGCAGCAGAGCCGGGCTGCAGGAGGTGGACATTCCTCAGGAGAGGAGCAGAGAGGTTTCTCCATCAGAAACCCTCCCTGGATCTCCAGGGAGCGGAGAGCTCCCCTAAGACTTGACACCACAAAAAGCTCAGGGAGCTGAGGCACAGGAGGAGCTGCAGCGAGGAGCCCAGGGCAGCACAGCAGCAGCCAGAGGTGTGGAAGGGGGTGGCTGTGACGTGCCCTGGCTGCACCCCAGGGATGGTGCAGGGGAGATCCGGGGATGCCACAGGGGAGGCTCATTCCCAGAGCATCACTCCAGCTCCATCTGCAGCTTCCTTCTCCAATTCCAGCCCTGACCAACCCCCCAAACCTGAGCACAGGTGGAGGCCTAAAAATAGAGCTTCCCACTCCCCCAGCCACAGCCCTGAGCACTTTCTGATTCACACACTCCAACCTGTTCTGCTCCCGCTCTGTCGAACAATTCCCCCTCCTTCCCCGCAGGAAAAGGCCACCCTGGTCCCTGAAAGCCCCGTGTGTCACCTGGGGCCTGACAGGCAGGGTGAGGAATGAAGAAAGTCCCATTCTCCTTCATTTTTGCAGCAGGGTGATAAGCACGGGGTGACACCAGGCTCAACCCACACTGCCCCGGCTTTCAGGGAGGCTCTGGCAGCTGCTGACAGTTCTGGGTCATTTATTAAAGTGTCCCCACAGTGCCAAACCCCTGCCAGGCCGAGGGATGGGCCTGAGCCGTGCAGTGACATTCCCTGAGCAGGAGCTCTGCTCATTTCCCAGCATTTCTGCTTCTCCTGCCGCAGCTCCGGAGCCTCTCGCTGTGGGCAGGCAGGAGCTGAGGAGCTCCCCTCGCAGGAGCTCCTGGTGATCCGTGTGATCCATCAGATCCCTGGATCTTCCAAAGGAGCTGGAGGGCTCTGCCCGCTCCTCACCGACAGGGAGATCTCCCTTTGCTGCAGGGGAGGGGGAGCAGGGACGCTCTGGGGTCCCTCCTGCAGCCACGGGGCTGAGCAGGGATTGGAGCCTGCTCAGGGATTACAGGGGGGACCCCTCCTCATTCCCACACCTGTCTCCCATTCCAGGACAGAATAAACTGCTCACAGGGTGGGCAGAGCGCTGCAGTCCCCCTGTGTGTGTCCCCATGGGTTTGGCTGTGCATCCCACAGGAACCCAACTCCCGCTCCCCAGATCCCCTCCCTCTGCTCCCCACGGCCTGGGGATGGCCCAAATCTGCACACCTGGGCCAAGGTGCTCTCTGGAAAGCTTTGGATCAGGGAGTGACACCAGGCAAAGGTGCAAAAGCCACTCTGGGGTCCTGCCCTGTCCCCAGCCCCTGTCTCTGGAGGTGGCAGGGAGGGAGGGAAGGAGGAAAACCCATCCGGCTGCACTTTGGTTTTGCAGTGCTGAGCTGATTTCCACCCCGGGGATTACCAATTTAAGCAGTGTTTTTTCCTGTGCTGACCCTAAGCTGATTAATTCTCTCTGCCCTCCCCTTCTCCCCTCTCTCCCTCCCTTCTTTCCATGGAAAATGAGGGGATGAAATCCTGGTGGAATGAGGCAAGGCAGGGCTGGACGCAGTGCGAGCGAAGCAGAGGGAGCTGCTCCCCCAGCCCGAGGGGATCCTGCCTCCCTGCCCAGCTCCCAACCACCACAATCTCCACCTTCTCATCCCAAAGGCTCTGATATCCCTGAGGGAAGGGAGGAATCTCCCTGCCCACGATCCCAGTTGGTCATGGTGAGGCCCATCAGCCCCAGCATCGCTCTCCCAGCGCAGTGGAAATGGTTGGTCCTGGAGATGCTGGTGGGACCCATCCAAGAGCAACCAAACCTGCCCTGGCACGATCCAGCCGTGCTTCCCCAGGGCAGGAATCTCCTTTTCCAAGTGCTATCATTCCCCGTGAGCCCGGGTGCCACAGGGTTTGCTCCTTAAAGGAGGAATTTCGGAGGCTCGGGATCAGGGGATGCCAAAACCACAACCCTTGGAGAGCCCCCAGGGCATCTCCATCCCAAATTCCCGGAGATTTCCCAAACACAGGGCACAGCCAGGTGTGCCAGGGCAGCTCTCCCAGCCGGGCAGGGCAGGAAAGCCGGGAACACACCCTTCCCTATAAAAAGATAATGACAGGAGGCAGCAGCCCAGCAAAACTCTGCCCAATTCCCACCCCGACCTCGGCTGCATTGAGAGGCAAAATTCCCTCTCAGTGAGGAGGGGTTGGGATTAGGGGCTGGGGGGGGAGGGAAAAATCAGGACTCACCTGGAATTTGGTGTTCAGAGGGGAGAGGATTTGGGGCTCTTTATCCCTCTGGGGTCCCTGAAACTTCAAACTGCAAAAATCCTTCAGGAGGATCCCAGGGCAGGGCTGGAGGCACGGAATCGCTGCTGAGGCCTAAATGTGGGGAATTGGAAAAGGGCTCCTTTTAAATTGCATACTGTTAAGTGGAACAGAAAACTCGGATGTAACATGGACAGAGCATGGATAAAACAAGGATAAAAGATGGATAAAACATGGGTAAAACATGGGTTAAAGAAACCAGATAAAATATGGATAAAACACAGATAAAAATGGATAATACATGGATAAAACACAGATAACATATGGATAGAACATGGATAAAATCCAGATAAAATATGGATATTATATGGATAGAACATGGATAAAATATGGATAAAACAGGGATAAAATCCAGGTAAAATATGGGTAGAACACAGACAAAATATGGATAGAACATGGATAAAACATGGATAAAACAACCAAATCCTGCAGTGTCCAGCCCAAGGACATGCAGCTGAAAGAATCAAATAACCCTCCACCACCCATCCTCATTGGAAAGGAGCTGGGAAAAGCCTTCATCCCACCTGGATCCCCATTCCCAGCTCTCCTCACTCCCTCCTGACCTCAGCCCAAAGCTGAGGGACCACAAGCATGGATCCCACACCTCTCACCCCGCAGGGAGCCAAAGGAAAAGGGCTTTGTTTCCCTGCAGATTTGCCCAAAGTGACCAAAAATAATTTTCATGGATTTGAGGCAGGAAAAAACCTGAGGTTTGACCCCTGTGGCTCAGCCGTGCGTGGCCATGTTTGGTGTCCCCCACGGATCAGCCCAGCACCCACTGGGGGAATTCCCAGCATCATAACTCATTCCCGGGGTGGGGGAGGGTCACAGCGAGGGCTTGGTGCCCCCCAAAACCCCACGGAAGCCATGCAGTGACCCCAGCACTGGAGGGCACTGGAATGTTCTCCCAGCCCAGCCTGTCCCAGCATTGATCGGGGATTTTTTGAAGTTGGCTGAGTTGGCTGAGAAACGCCAGCGGGTTGAAACCCAAACTGGAGGCAGGAATATAAAAATGTAGGTCAGGAAAACAAGCCCCCGAGTGAAAAGCTCCTTGTTCCTCCCGAGCGGTGCCATCCCCAGGGTGGGGAAAAGCTTGGGAAGGGCGGGGAGGGAAGAGCACCTGGAAAAGGGCTCAGCCCTTGGGGTTTGATGGGGCAGAGGAGCCGGAGGACACGCTCAGCCCCGAGGCACAGGCTGCCTTTGTGTCATTCCCAGGGTTTTCCCAGTTTTTCCAGGGATTCCGATGCTCAGTTGGAGGCGTGGGCTGCGGCAGAGCCATTAAAGCCTGCTCCCATCATCCCGGCTCCCATCGCTCCCATCCATCCCATCATCCCAGCTCCCATCACTCCCATCCATCCCATCATCCCGGCTCCCATCACTCCCATCCATCCCATCATCCCAGCTCCCATCCATCCCATCGTCCCGGCTCCCATTGTTCCCATCCATCCCATCATCCTGGCTCCCATCACTCCCATCCATCCCATCATCCCGGCTCCCATCGCTCCTCTCCATCCCATCATCCCGCCTCCCATCCATCCCATCATCCCAGCTCCTATCCATCCCATTCATCCCATCCATCCCAGATCCCATCCATCCCATCCATCTCATCCATCCCATCATCCCACCTCTCCAGCTTGCCCTGGGACACAGCAAGGAGGGGAGAAGCAAAAGGCAGCGATTTTCCCCAGGCAGCCCCCATTTCCCCAGGCAATCCTGATTCCCCTTTGCATTCCAGGGATGATTCCCATTGGGAAATGAGCTCCTGCAGCCCAACTCCGACCCCAGCGCTGCCGAGGCCACCACAGAGCCCTGTCCCCAAGCAGGGCAGTGCTGCCAGCCCTCCAACAGCACCTCGAGGTTTGATCCCAAAATCCCAGCGAGTTCCAGGTGTTCTTAAAGAGCCCACAGATGCCCTCAGGCCAAACAGGTTTGCTCAGGACAGGGATGAAGCCAAGAATTTGTCACCCAATCCCGACAGCCAAGTGCAGATCTTTGGGATAATTCCCACTCCCTTCACAAGCGTCTCCTTCCCCTCGTTGACATCAGTGTAAGATGCACCTGGAGATGGATTTGGGGAGAAAATCCCACCTTCCTGAAGAGCTGGGAGCTCCCAGAGCTCTCCCCTGCTGAGCTGGGGAGCAGCTGATCCCTTTTCAGCACTGGCACGTATCCCAGCCGTAATTTACAGAGCCCCAGCACCTCGAGCTCAGCACCCGCCTGCATTGGCAGCTTTGTTTGCTTTAATTGAGGGGAGGGAAAAAAAACTGGGAAAGAAAAAAAACAACTGGAAAAAAAAGCAAAACTCCTTTCCTAAGCTCCAGGTTTTGTTTTTCAACTGCCTTGATTTATTGATTGGCCTTTTCCCTTTTAATGGGCTCTCCCTGCCAGATCCAGGGGCTTTCCTGCAGGGCAGGGATTTTGGGGGATTCGTTCCCAACAGCATCGCTTGGGTTTGAGGAGGAGGGGAGTTGGGTGCAGCTGCATCCTTGCTGGATCCCACTGCACCCTCCACCCCCAGCCCTCCCTTCCCGACACCTTCCAGCTCTCTGCTCCCAGCATTCCCACAACAAAAGCCACTCCAGAGCAAAGCAAGGTCCCAAGGGAGGTATTTTCACGGGATAACAAAAGGACTGTGGGCACAAATCCTGACTCCTCCAAGCTACCCTGCTCCCTCCTTCCCCCTGGCTGCGCTGGTTTATGGTTGAAGTCATAAAACTTCAATGGGATTTGGGATGGGAATCCCAAGGGCTGAACAGCCCCTCCTTAGGGCAGGTAAGGGGGAGACCTGGCCAGTCTGGAGCTCAGAAAGGAGCCCAGCAGTGCCCAGCCTTCCTCCCTCCTCCTCCTCTCCCTTGGGCAGGATGCAGGGCCCAGAGCCTGCAGGGAGAACTCCCAGTGGATGAGATCTACATCTCCCTAAATTCAGCTATTCCTTTGGGATTAAACAAGAGATTAAACCCTAACCCTAACCCTAGCCTTAGCCTAACCCAAACCCAGGCCAGGCTGCAGCACCAAGCCCAGAGCCCGCTGGCTTTTCCGTCCCAAGTTGGAGGCAGGAGCTGGAGGAGAGAGAGGCTCCACATCCAAGGGGGTGCTCAGAGGAGCTGGAAACCTCTGGAATGGACAGAGAGGATGGGTGGAAACTCAGGATGGAGATCCAGGGGCTGGATGATCCCAGTTCGTCCAGCGCCAGCCAGCGGTGCCAGTCCCAGCACTGGGGCACTGAGGGAAGGACTCTGGAAGGAGCCGTGTGGGGAGCAGCCCCTGAGGTTTCCCAGCTTTGTGGGCTCCCACAGATTGTCCCCAATCCCAAACTGGGATCGTCCGGGATCCTGACCCCACTGAAGGTGAAATGCAACCGAAGGGCGGAAAATCGGACAGGGAGCAGCTCCGGCCAGTCCAGCCCGAAGCATTCCAGCCAAACCATCCCACTGAAGGTGGGGATGTCAAACCTGCCCTGGCACGGGGTGGGGGGTGCTCCCCCAGCTCCCTCTGGCCCAGTTCCACCAGTTAAGCCTGGAGAGCTGCTGGGAGCCTCGTTTGCCGTGGGTTTGGCCTCTCACAATCAGCGCTTTTTGAAATCCTCACTGTATGGAGGAGCCCCAGCCCTGGCTGAGCCCCAGCTCCCAGCCCAGGGTAAACACAGCCCGCCTGGCCTGGGAAGTGCCAGAGGCTGGGAGGCACAGTCCCCTTGGATAAACAGCCCTGCAAACCAGGCCTGAGCACTGCAGGAGCGCCAGGAACGCTCCGTGCGCGGGGGGAAGTGTTTGGGAACACCAGAGCACCCGGAGATGCTCTCCATCCCTCTCTCCATCCCTCCTCCATCCCTCCCTCCCTCCCTCCCTCCCTCCTAGCCCAGGCTCAGCACCTCGAGGGGGTTTAAAGGCAAAGCCCAGCACGGGGCTGGTTTGTTCTTTGCTTTTGTCTTTGTCGCAACACTACACAAAAGGAATGACACTCACACACTGAGATGTCTGATGCAAAAAAGGGGCAGTTTATTTACAGACCTTGGCATTTATAGAATTCCAACAGTGACCATTGATTGGAGGAAGAAAATTGTCCTCTCCAACCACACTGGTCAAACCAACAATCCATCAATTCTCTCCTTCTACAGAAAGGAATGCAAAATAATCATTGTTTACATGAAAAGTGCCTGAGAAGCTCCACCACAAAAGGTAAACGCAGAAAGGTAAAACAGAACTTAAGAAAAACTTTAGAAAAACAGAGAAGAACAGGGTGACATCTCTTATTCTTTTATTAAAAGCTTTTTGCTTTTTCAGGCCACACTCCACCGTGCCATATCACCAATTATTTTAAGCCATTTTCTGAGAGCTGCTGGACTCCCTCAGAGTGTGTTGAACCCTCATGGAGCTGAAAACACCTGGCTGGGCAAGAGTTCCAATCAAGGCAGAATTCAGGTTTTCTTTTAGAGCATGTGAGAAATGAAAGTATTTTATGTCAGGAAGTAGAAAAACCAAGATAGATTCATTCACATTTTGGTTTTGGATCTGAAGTTGCAGCTCAGGAAAGCATCAGGAAAGAAAATTATAATGCCAAGAGAGGCTTGTTGATGAACAAGCAGAGCTCTTGTGGTGGTGGAGGAGGAGGAGGATGGTCCAGGACAGGCAGGTGGAGATGTCCCCGTGTCCCTCACACCTCTCGGGGAGGCACAAGCGATGCTGGGCAGGCAGGAGAGCTGGGGCTGGGATGCAGAGGGGGATCCAGCCCTCGGCATGGGCACAAGAAGAGCTGCAGGGAGAGCCCCGAGGCAGAGGAAGGTCAGGATAAGGGTCTCACACCTGACCCTGCACCAGGGCTGGGAATGGATCCCAACTGCCAGAGCAGGGTTCGGTTGGAAACCATAACTAACTAAAGTTATTAGGAAAAACTTTGTCCCTGGGAAGGTGGGGAGGTCCTGGCATGGAATTCCCAGGGCAGCTGTGGCTGCCCCTGGATCCCTGGAAATGTCCAAGGCCAGGGGGGAGCAGCCTGGGGCAGTGGGAGGTGTCCCTGCCCATGGCAAGGGTGGCACTGGATGGGCTTTAAGCTCCTTCCCAACCTAAACCATCCCGGGATTTCACAATCAGCACTTCAAGGATGGATTATCCTGGCTGGAACCTCCCCGCTCCCCACGGGAACACTCCATTGTGTACCAGGAGCACAGGAAGGATTCCTGCCCAAACTTCCTGAGCAGGTGCTGCAGTGCCAGCTGCGCCAACCCTTCCCAAGGGATTGCCCAAGGGATTTCCTCCCCTCCTTTCTCCCTCTCCCTGCACTTGCCCTCCATCCGTGGCTTTTCCAGCTCCCAGAGGGTTAACAGGTGTGTTCTCCTGCAGGGCTGGGCTCCTTCCCCTCCCTCCTGCCCCTCTTTCCCTTCATGGACTCGGAGACCGGAGGCTCTCCAGATTTAATCTCCAAGACAAACACCCTGGAGCTGAGCCTGCTCCATGTGCTGGGCAGGCTCGGGGCTCTGCCCAGCCCTGCCAGGGTCCCCGTGCCAGGGAGGCGGCCCCACCTCTGCAGCCAGCCCGGTTTGGAGCTGGGAGGGATGGAATTCCCACCCCCAGAGCCTCTGGGTGGGTTTTTATGGAACGGGAGCAGTGGAGATCCCACGAGGGGCTGATGGATGCAGGGAGGGGTGGAACATGGACACTGAAACACCAAATGTGGCTCAAGGTGCTGATGCAGCGAGGAACCAGGCAGTAAGTTTTGTCTCCAAAAGTCACCACTTTGTGGCCATTCCTCCTAAGAGCCCCGGAAAAATCCAGAGGAGGAGGTTTGGGAGCTGCTGGAAGTCACCTGACACAAGGCAGGGGGTTTGTGCATCCCTCAAGGTCCTTGTTGTGCCAAAGGGTTAAATCACACACCGGATCAGAGCCCAGCATTCCAGGGAGATCCAGGGAACACCTGGGTGCTCCTGTTGGGAAGAGGAAGGAAAACATCTCCAGGCTGTTTGGCAACACCTCCACCTCCCAGTGGGAACTGGGAGATCGGGATCATTTCCCATGGGGAATGGGAGAGCCGAGGGTGCCAGCAGGGAGCAACCCCAAAATCCACTTTCCATCCTTAAAAACTCCAGGCAAACCCCTGCTGGGCAGGAATTGGGTCTGGTGTGGACATTTCACTTATTTCACCCTATTGAGAAATGCAGTTTCCTGGGATATTGTGGGACTTCCAGGAGGGAAGCTGGGAGATCAGGATCATTTCCATGGGGAATGGGAGAGCAGAGGGTGCCAGCAGGGAGCAACCCCAAAATCTGCCTTCCATCCTTAAAAATTCCAGGCAAACCCCTGCTGGGCCTGGTCTGGACATTTCACTTATTTCACCCTATTGAGAAATGCAGTTTCCTGGGATATTGTGGGACTTCCAGGAGGGAAAAACTCTCCCAACCACACTTAGAACCTCCAGCACGGCCTGAGAGCTGAATGAGCTCTGAATAGAGCTTGGATCACCTGGATCTGGGATCACCTGGGATCTGCCCACCCCCCCAGCTCTAAGGTGGCTCTCTGAGGATGGTGCCTGCATTAATCCCACCCCACACCGGTGTTGCCATGAAAAAGGCTCCTCCATAAAACCCGGGGGAGCAATTAAAGTATAAATAGTGCTGCAGGCACCACCAAACGGGGCCGTTTGAAGTGGATTTCTTTCCCCCCTGCTCTTTACAGGGCAGCGTTCAAGGATGAAGGGAGGAGGAGGAGGAGGAAGACTGATCCGAGCTGCTCTGTGCAAACACCCCACGGAGCTCTGGTGGTCTCCCAGTGCCCGCCAGGAGCTCCAGCCCCCCAAATTAATGACCTGGCCCTACCTTTCATGTGCCACCCACGGGAACACATCAAGCATTTCTGCCTGGCTGCAGCCGGGGGCTCCCAGCGCTCCAAAATCCCAGCCCGGCTCCCTCCGCCCAGGTATTTCTCAATGTTTGCCTTTGAGATATCTTTTGATATCAAAAGGTGGCCCCAGCCCCGTCCCTGAGCTCGCTGGTGGTCCCGAAATGAACAGCCAGAGCATCTCAGCCCAGGTCCTTGTGGGCAGCCACAAACCCTTCAAAGCAGCCGGGGAACAGGGAGGCTCCAGCCGCCTCCGGCCACCCAGCCCCACCAGGGGACACGCTCCAAGGCAGCTCAGTGTGCCCAGAGCCAGCCAGGCGGGGCTGGGCGGGCAGGAGAGGGCGAGGAGAGAAAGCCACAGCTCCTGTGCTCTGTCCAAGGCACGAGTTCAGCGAGTTCCCTGCGGTCCAGCCACGGGAAGAGGATTTTTCCTGGATGGGGCCATTCCCTCCTCACAGCCCAGCTCCAGGCCAGGGCAGGGACAAAGGGGACACTGTGCCTTCACTCCCAGCTCGCCAGGAGAGGGGGAACAGCCCAAGCGGCTCTGTCACCCCACCAGGGGTGCCCTGGGGACAGCGGGGTCCTCTGCCCATGTACCCAAATCCTCCTGTGGGTTTTCCCCTCCTGTCTGGGATGGAGCTGCCCCTCAGGCTCCAGGAGGGATGGACTGGGGGAAATGCACGGGTTGTGTCCCCTGCAGCCACAGTGGTGACAAGGAGCTGCCACAGATGTGCTGGGATGCCTGGGATCAGCCCAGCCAGGGGCTCCCACCAGACAGGATGAGGGAGAGCACCTGGGAACAGCCCAGAGATGGCAAAACCCCTCAGGTGTTTTCTGTCCCCATTAATTAGTGCTGGACAAGTTCTCAGTCCTCAGCAGATCCTTCCCTCTCACCCAGAGTTTGTTCCCTTCCCAAACATTTGCTCCAGGGCTTTGCATCTTCCTCTACTGCCACCAAATTCCCAGACTTTCAGTTGCACGAGGATAAAACTCCACCTCCATCTTCTGCTTTACTTCACTGTCCACAAATGGGGAAACTGAGGCACGGGGGAGCGAGCAGATCCAGAGGATTTCCCTAAATCCAGCAGGGCTGTGAGGCCATCTCTCATCCCTCCCTCTCATCCCAAGGGAAGGGATGTTGGATCTGTTCTTCCCCAACTCCCACAGGCAGAGCTGTCCCGAAGCTTCAGTACTGCAGTATTCCCAAAGCTTGCACAGCAGCAATAATGATTGATCAATTAATTAATTAACCAGCTGCTGCAGAGATTCCCTGCTCCTGCTGCTCCCTCAGCACTTTCTGTCCAGCCAGTTCTTCCCTTTGTTTCTGCTCTGGGCAGGAATATTGCCCTGCCACCAGCCCCTGGACAGGAGCAGGAGCGGGATGGGGATGGGGATGGATATCCGTCTTCCCCCGTGGGACCAGCCAAGGAACAACACCCCCTCTCCCAAACTGCCCTGGGAGCCAGGGAAGCTTTCATTCCAAGAGAACAACAGCCCCAAGCTGCTTTTCCCATTTGGAGTCCCAGGACTGATCTGGGCAGGAAGTTTGAGAGGACAGAGGGGACGATCTGCAGCGTTGGAACATCTGCTCTGCAACACCCAGGAGCCCCTTCTGGCCAAAAGCCTCAGGGCTGGAGCACGGGGGGTCTGGGAGATGCTGCAGCTGCTGGGAAGAGCCTGGCTGAGCTCCTGGCATCCTGGGAATCCCAGGAAATCAGCACCCGGAGCCCAGGATGCCATCCCAGCCTGGTTACCTGGCCCCCAGGTGGCTTTCCCTGCCTGCTCACAGCCAGAGTGCTGGCAGGGGACAGCCCCAGGTCCTGTTTGCTGGGGAGGAGCAGGGAGAGCCCTATTCCCACCTGGGAATTCCCCAGCTCTGGGCTCCGGGGCTGGCTGGCAGCAGGAAAACAGGGATCAGTCAGGAACACCCATCCCTGTGTCCGGGGAGCCTCATCACGGCAAAGCCACCTCCCATCCCTGCTGGAGCCCTCCTGTGCCCTGAGCTGCTGATTCCAGCAGGATGTGCCACCCTTCAGGCACTGGAGTACCCTGACACCACTGGAAATGAGGAGAAGTCCCGGTCACAAGGCAGGAATCACCCGGGGGTGTCACTCACTGCCCCCTGTCCCTCAGGCGGGGATGGATACACAGATCCTTCCCCTCCTCACCTCGGGGAACTCCAGTGGATTTCACCATTTCCTGCCGAGGGACTGTGCAGATGTTGGGATTCCTGGCAGGGACCTCGTGTACGTTCCCTGAGGAACTCAGGAGAAGTCTGGGGAGTGCAGGGACACCTCCCTGTGCCCACAGTGATCCTGGCAGGGAATGTGGAGCACGGCAGCAGCACCCCGGGGTGAGGCAGAACACATCCTCCCATCCACGGCATTCCCAATTCCTGCAGAACAAATCCTCCCATCCATGGCATTCCCAATTCCTGCAGAACAAACCCTCCTATCCATGGCATTCCCAATTCCTGCAGAACAAACCCTCCTATCCATGGCATTCCCAATTCCTGCAGAACAAATTCTCCCATCCATGGCATTTCCTGCAGAACAAATTCTCCCATCCATGGCATTCCCAATTCCTGCAGAACAAACCCTCCCATCCACGGCATTCCCAATTCCTGCAGAACAAATCCTCCCATCCACAGGAATTCCCAATTCCTGCAGAACAAACCCTCCCATCCACGGCATTCCCAATTCCTGCAGAACAAATCCTCCCATCCACAGGAATTCCCAATTCCTGCACTTTGCTTTCCAATGGGTTTGGTCCTGGCCCCACAAGAGCAGGGATGAGCCAGAGCATCACCTGCAGGGATGAAATCCATCCCACACCTCAGCAGTGCAGATAATCCAAGGAAAAATCCTTGGAAAAGGGCTCAGGCATGGACACGACATTCCCTCCCCGCAGGGCAGCCCCTGCCCGTGAGGATTTAAGAACCATGGGAATGGTAAGAGGAGACGGGTTCTGGGACAACTCGTTTGCATGGGCACAGCTGATTTTCCTGGGAAAACCGCCCGGAAACCTCTGGGGAAGCTGTGCAGGGATAAGAGAGAGGAGGTTTGGAGATGCTGAGGATGAGCCCGGGCGGATTCCCTGGAGCTGAGCCGGGATCTGCTGGGATCAGCCATCCCAGCCGCGCTCTCCCAGCCCCGGCATTCCCGGAGCCGCCGGAAAGGCAGAACACGATCCTGCCCTGATGTCAGGCTCTTGGCAAGCGCCCTCCTCCCCCCGACAGACGCATCCTGTTCGGATCCGGCTTGGGAATTCCAGGAACATCTGCAACCTCCCTCGCCCCAGCTGCGTGTCCGTACCTGCAGCGCCCCGCGGAGCCCTTCCACATCCCACAGATCCCAGATCCCACCCCACGGCCCGCGCGCCTGGAAAAGGCAGCCAAGCCTCCCCAGCTCCCGCAGGAGCCGGAATGTTTTGTCCGCAGCGAATCCCCTCCGGGAAATGAATAAATTGGGAATGTCAAAGCCAGCGCTCCACGGAACGCCGGGAGAGGGAAAGCACACGATGCGTGTGCGGTGCATTCCCAGCTCCTGAGAGAAATCTCGTCCTCTTCAGGAGGATAATGAGGGAAAGTAGGAGCAGCAGCGGGATCCTGACAAGGAGCAGGCAGGGAGGATGCAGATGGGTAAACACTAAACACCTAATTTAGATACAAAATAACGACTTGTCTTTACTCGTCCATCCCGGGGCTGGGATGGTCACAGCTCGGAGCAGAGCAGGGATTTGGGAAAAGTGAGCCGCTAAAACCCTGCTAATCCCCCGCTGAGGGCTCAGCAACCACAGCTCTGCAAGCCCTGCCGGCATTCCAGGAGAAATCTGGGAAGGGGCAGCTGCTGCTGTCCTACCCTGGTGCTCTGAGAGGTGGGAAAAGCTCTCCCTCAGAGCAGGACATGCCCAGTCCATCCCACCCCTGCCATGGCACCGACACCTCCCACTGTCCCAGGCTGCTCCAAGCCCTGCCCAGCCTGGCCTGGGACATTCCAGGGATGAAACAGCCCCAGCCGTGTCTTGCATGGATTAAACCCGGTTTAAACTCTTGGTCAAGGGCAAGGCAAGGCCCCAGGGATGAGCAGCACCTCGAGGTGGCCACACCGTGACCTGGTGGCTCCCATCTCACAGGGCTGTTCCTGCTCCCCCCAGGCCCAGCAGGGATCAGCAGAGGGATGAAAGATCCCAAAATTTCCCCCACCCCACAGCCCCCTTCCCAAAGCTCCACCCCACAGGGAGTGGCCCTCGAGGTGCTCACGACCAAGGTGGGGGCTTCAGGCTTCCCCCGGATCCAAGGAAAAGAAAGAAAAGGTTAAACAAGCAGGGGAAGCAATGACGGCTCCATCCAAGAGCAACAGCGTTTGGCAACTGGGCTCGGAAAAATTCATAATTCTGCAAAATTTCAGCAGTGGGGAAGTGGATGGAGAGGGGGCAGGGGAAAGGCAGCCTGGAAATTCAGGAATGCCCTCAAATTGTCTCCCCAGCCCCAAGGCTGGGAAACATTCTTTAACACAACACGTTGTTGATGGCTTTTCCATTAAAGCCACGCTCTTTGTATCCCAACCTTTGCTTGCAGCTCAGCAGGCCCCACTTCTTTTTTTTTTATTATTATTATTATTATTATGCCTCCCCTCCTCTCTCTCTCCTTTTAAATAATAATAATAATAAAAAAGTTATATGACTTTAATGAAATGCAGTTATGAAAGGGTGAGCTCTGCGCAGGGGCCGGGGTTGTGCTGCAGGCACATTTTCCAGGGAGCTGCCGAGCGTCTGCATCCGCCCGCCCCGGGCCCTTTTTAATGCCCGAATAAATCCCCGCCCGAGGCGCTGACAGCTCCCGGGGCACTCGGGGAGTAAACACGGGCCAGGGATTGAAGCTCCTGCAGGCACAGAGACTGCCCCGCCTGGGCCGGGCGCCGGGGGGCGGCCCAGCAGGAAAAGTGTCCCCGCAGGGTCACCTCAGTGTCCCCACAGGGTCACCTCAGTGTCAGGCCTATGTCACCCCAGTGTCCCCTCAGTGTCACCCCAGTGTCACCTGCAGTGTCACCCCAGTGTCACCCCAGTGTCCCCTCAGTGTCATCCCAGTGTCACCCCAGTGTCACCTGCAGTGTCACCCCAGTGTCACCCCAGTGTCACCTGTAGTGTCACTCCAGGGTCACCCCAGTGTCACCCCAGTGTCACCCCAGTGTCCCCCCAGTGTCACCCCAGTGTCACCCCAGTGTC
>VWYO01012686.1:18734-32603 GCA_013400275.1 Rhadina sibilatrix
GACACTGACAGGAGCAGTAAATAATTATCATTATCATTATCATTATCATTATCATTATCATTATCATTATCATTATCATTAGAATGAAATGTTAGTAAAGTCCCAGGACCACAGGGACAATCCAAAGGATGGAGCAGCTCTGGGGACTGGGAATGTTCACCTGGAGATGGGAGAGCTCCAGGGAGAGCTCAGAGCCCTTCCAGAGCCTGCAGGGAGCTGCTGAAAGCCAGGAGAAGCAGAGCCATGGAGCAGCTGGGGAGCCTGGGAACAATCCCAGTCCCAATCCCCATCCCCAGGGCTAGCAGGACACAGGGAATGGCTTCCCACTGCTAGGGGACAGGGATAGGTGGGATACTGGGAAAAACCCCTTCCCTGTGAGGATGAGGAGGACCTGGTAAAGGTTTTCCAGAGCAGCTGTGGCTGCCCCTGGATCCCTGGGAGTGTCCCAGGCAGTGGGAGGTATCCCTGCCCATGGATCCATGGCCTGGATGAGATTCAAGGCCCTTTCCAAGCCAAACCATTCCATCAGTGTGTGATAACAGTAAAGCTCTGCCTGTCCCAGCTGGAATGCAGAGGTGTCAAGTGATGGAAAACATCCTCTCCCACTGGGAGCCTCCCTGCCCCAGCCCTGAGGGCTGGAGTTCCTGGGATGCCAGGCTGGGCCCGACTCCACAGCCTCTCCACATCCCGGGATTTGCATCCCGGGCTTTGCATATTGTCAGAGATGGAGCAGATAACGGCCAAACTGCAAACAAACCCAGGGAGGGAGGGAGGAGAGGGAACCAAACCCACCGAGTGCTGCTTTCTCCCTGGGCAAAACCTGGCGTTCCCCAGAGCTGGAACAGCAGTTTCACCCGAGCTGCCACGCTTGGAAACAGCAACTGGAATCCTGAGCGGGTCCAACTCCCAGCCTCCCAGCGCAATTAACAGCCACTAATTAACTCCGTGTGCTCGGGCCCTGCCAAAGCCGAGCTGGGCTGCTCAGGGCTGCCAAAAGCAGCACCTCCCAAAGCCGGGGGCTCTGGATGCAGGGAGCTCCTCCCAGGGGTCCCAGGACGCTGCAGCCACCTCCTTCTCCACGAGACAGAAGGTTCCAGCACCAGCAGCAGCATCCCGAGCTCCTGGATGAGGAATTCTCCGTGGAAATAAATGAAGGATTCCCACCCAGAGCTGGAGGTTGCTGGCCAGCACTGGGGTGGGTCAGTTTGACATCCTGGGAGCCAGGGAGCCTCAGGCTGTGCTCCAAGGGCCTCGGGAAGAGCTGGGATCCTTTGGGATGTCCTGCAGAACACCAAGAGTCGGATGCACCTCGTGAGCCCTTTCCAACCCGGGATGTTCTGGGATGCCTCCCATCCGAGACACAGCTGCAAAGCAGCGGGATGCTCCATCCTGCTGGGAACGAGGCTTTGCAGTGCTATTGTTAATAACTTTTTTTTGGGGGGGGTGGAATTTGCAGCAGCCCAGCCCAGCCCAGCCTTCAGTGGGTCACTGGGGCAGCGTGTGGCAGGGCCGGGCTCCAGCAGAAACCTCCCTCTTGTCTGGAAAAATTACAGCCCCCGCCGCTGCTGCCACATCTGACAAGATGCCGCATGCTCGGCTAATCCTCGCCGGAGATTAACCCTGGGTTTAGAATTCCTGCCTCTCCATGGGGCAATTAGGAAAGGTGGTGGTGGTGAAGGGGTGGGGTTTGGTGTTGTTTGGGGTGTTTGTTTGTTGGTTTGTTTGTTTGTTTGTTTGTTTGTTTGTTCCCTCCTTCTTTAAGCTCTTGGCAAGGAGAGTACTTTGGGTCAAGGTGCATCTCGTGTCACTTCCCCTCTCTGGGCCAGCCCCCGGAGGCTGTGGCACGGTGGGATGTCCCTTGTCCCATTTGTCACCCTGCTCTGATGGCACCCAAAGGTGCTGCCCGTTTGTGGGGAAAGGAAAGGAGAAGCTGTCCGGTGATGCCTTCAGTTTTACCTTCCCTGTGTTTCAGACTCTGTGCTGCCCAGAGGTGCAGCTCTCAGCCTCACATTCAGGCTCACTCAGCTCTGCACACAGCAGGGACACAAAACAAATCCTGCTCCTGCTGCACACCAAGGACAACTTTCAGCCCCAAAGCACAACCAAGGGTGGCTGCAGGGAGGAACAAGAAGGATGGGACCTCACAACCTGCAGCTGCAGTTGGACAATTCAACCCCAAGATGCAAATGGACCCAAACTGATCCAAGTGGGAGACCTGGTGACCCTTTGTCCATTTTGGGACCATTTTGGGTCCCCCTTGGGTGCAGCCCTGGCCAGGCTCTTGTCCTGCCCAAGGTGCACCCTAAAGGCCTTTTAATAAATCTCTGCTTCATTCTCTGGCTCTGTCCAGCCTCTGCTCCAGCTCAGCCCTCCCAAGGCATCAGCAGTCCTGGGAGAAGATTTGGGATGGATTTGCTGCCGACAGATCCTCACCAAAATCTATTCCTCCTTCTCTGGCCCAGGAGCCCCCAAAGTGCCACATTTCACCCCAAAACGGCTGAGATCCAACAGGGGATCCAAGAGGGACATGAAAGGGATAAGCTCCTCCAAGGAATCCCAAAGGCCCAAGGCCTCCAGTTAAAAACCAGGAACAACTCAGCCTAAACCAAGGCTTAGGGAGGAAATCATTCCAGAAACATGAGGGCTTTTGATGGAGGTCCCAGCCTGGTCCCATGCAGATCCCAATCCCACACTCCAGGGCAGCTGCTCCCACTGCCCAGGCACAGAGTGACCCCAGCAGCCCTGGAGCAGCTGGTGGGAAACCCAGGAAAGGATTCCCTGAACAGAGCAAAGACAACTCCCACTGTGCACTGAGAAAAAAGGGAGGGGAAAGGGAAAAAAGGGGAAAAGGGCGAGAAAAGGGAAAAAGAGCGGGGTGGGGGAAGGGAAAAAAGGAAGAAAGGAAGAAAAAAAAAGGGGGAGAAGGGGAAAAAAGTGAAAAAAGGGAAAAAATGTATCGAGTGCCTGGAGCTGTCAGAAAGATTTCTGCAGCTTTGGCAAGACAGACACAACTAATTTAGCAGGGCCTGGCTGAGGAATATTAAGGAATATTAAGCTGTCAGTCCGGGTGATAGGAATTTAATCACTGGGGGCAGATCAAAGCTCGGCAGCAGCGTTGGTGGTGGCCGGAGAGGAGCGGAGCGGAGCTGCGGGGATCAGCGGGCTGGGATGGGCAGGAAAAGCCCGTCCTGCAGGAGCTGCCCCCTCCGGGCACGGCACCGCCGCCGGGATCGGCTGCGAGCATGCTGCAGCAGCCGGGGCTGGCCCCCAGGACGGGAATGCCGCGGAGAGGGAGGATGAGGATGAGCTGTGCCTGTGGAAAATCCCTCGCGCTGAGCTGGGGGGGTCTGAGACCCCAGCTGGGACCCCAGGAAAGCACTGCCTTTGACCTCAATCCATGGGAAAACTTACAACACTCAGAGAAAATTTGTAGTTTTGGGGTTTTTAGTATGGAGGCAGATGAGAGCAAGATGGAGAATTTGGGGCAGTGCTTCTTCTTCTTCTTCTTCTTCCTCTTCTTCTTCTTCTTCTTCTTCTTCTTCTTCTTCTTCTTCTTCTTCTTCTTTTCTTCTTCTTCTCTTTTCTTCTCTTCTTCTTCTTCTTCTCTTTTCTTTTCTTCTTCTTTTCTTCTTCTCTTTTCTTCTTCTTCTTCTTCTTCTTTTTTCTTTTCTTCTTCTTTTCTTCTTTTCTTTTCTTTTCTTCTTCTTCTTCTTTTCTTCTTCTTCTTCTCTTTTCTTTTCTTCTTCTCTTTTCTTTTCTTCTTCTTTTCTTCTTCNCTCAGAGATGAGTTGAAAGCAACGAAGGTTTGAAATAAAGAGTTGTTTAGTGTTGCAGTACGACGCAAATGAACGACACTCATGGGCTGAGATGTCCAAGGCAGAAAAAAGGGGCAGTTTATTTACAGACCTCGACATTGATAGAATTCCAACAGTGACCGTGGATTGGAGGAAGGAAATTGTCCTCTCCAACCACACTGGTCAACCCAACAGTCCATCGATTCTCTCCTCCTCCAGAAAGGAATGCAGAACAATCATTATTGATTAATTATTGATTATTATTGATTAATTATTGATCATTATTGATCATTATTGATTAATCTGACCGAGAGTCAGATGCACCTTGTGAGTCCCTTCCAGCCCAGGATATTCTGGGATGCTCTGACAGCTCCCGTCCCAGGCACAGGTGGAAACCAGTGGGATGCTCCGTCCCGCCAGGAACGAGGCTTTGCAGTGCTATTTTTAATAACTTTTTTTGGGAACTTGCAGCAGCCCTGCCCAGCCTCCAGCAGCTCCAGAGTCCACCAGAGCTCCCCCCCCCAGCGTGCTTCCCAATTAAGGCTCCCTGATTAGGGAGCCCGGTTACATAAACCTAATTAGCAGGGCTCCGCTTCCAGCACGGCCGCTGGCTCTGCTAATCCGGGATTTGTCCTCCAGGAGCTGCCGGGAGCCGGCAGTGCCAGCCAGGCTGCTCACGTGGCCCGGGGCACAGCAGCTCTGTGCCCCCAGGAATGAGCCAGGCTCGGGGCCTTAATCCTCTCAAACAGCCCCAGACAGGATCGGCTGCTGCCAAAAAAAAAAAAAAACAAACCCGGAAAAACATCCTCAAATCTGGGGAGAAGTCCCCAAATCTGGGGAGAAATCGCAACATCTGGGGAGAAATCCCAAAATCTGGGTAGAAAGGTTCAGGATCAGGCTGGAGCAAAGCTGGAGCATTCAGTGCTGGCCCAGCCCCACCAGGAACTTTTGGGGATGGGGGAGGGGCTGCAGCCACTCTGCTGGACCCCAGAAGGTGCAGCAGCTCTGCTGCATCCCCTAAAGTCCTTCCCAGCGATGCTGGAGCTCTCATGCTGGAGGAAAGGGAAGTTCCTGTGCTGCCAAGCTCGGCAGAAGCAGCTTTGAGTTAATCTTAATGAGGGATCTCCAGGCTAACCCCACATCAATTGCAGGATTCCCCAGGCACTGGAGGATGGCACTGGCTCCTGGTAATGGGATCGCTCCTCAGGCTTTGAAAATCGGGATTGTTCCAAGGGAAATAAATCCCGAGATCTGACCACAAAGAAAATTGGGATTCTATGCCTTTTCCTTTCCTTCCCAGCTTCGGGGCTGTGTTATCAGACTCAAATTACAAACAGAAAAGCTGCGAAGCTGCTTAATAAAGAAAGAAAAATGAGGTTGCAGAGCACTCAGGCGAGAGCAAGATCTCAGATTTTAAGCTAAACCAGCGTCCTGGAGCCAGGAGAGGTCCCAGCTCTGGCTCCTCTCACCAAGCCCATCCAGAGGGAGCGGGGCAGGCCTGGGCTGGGCTGGATTTCAGGGAGCACCCACTCGGGATTTTCCTGCTCACACTCCCCCCGCCGAACCAAGGGGAGCAGTTTAATCCCTGGATTGTGGGGAGGTGAGGCCAGACAGCATCCAGAGCTCTGGCAGCAGCATTCCCCCTACAGCAACCTGAATTTATAACCCAGCAGCTTGGAGAAAGGCAGGAACTGGGCTCCTAATCCCTGAAATTAAAGGGGATCCAGGAAATCACAGTTTGGGAGTTTTCCTCCTCCTGAGCTTCCCACAGACAACTCCTTGCTGCCTTGCCAAAGGCGGCTTTCACACACAGCCTTAAATAAGGATTAAATCCCACGCTGACACACGGCTTCATCGTCCCAGAGGATCCCAAAGAAAAACCTCCTTGGCAAAGGGAACTCCCCCTCCTGGAGCTCGGAGCTCCGGGGATTTCAGGCCTCACTTGGGTCTTTGCTCAGAGCAGCTCCACAGGGCTGCCCCTGCTCCCAGGGTGATGTTCCCGAGGTCAGGGCAGAGCCAGGGAAGGGACCAACCCCCCCACACCTTCCCTCAGGTGAGCCCTTATCAAACACCCCCAGGTGAGCCCTTATCAGCCCGCGGCACCACAAAGGGCCATAAAGGGCAGGGAGGTGACAGCTGTGCTCCAGGTGTGCCCCAGGTGGGCCGGGCCCTTTCATCTCCACTCCAACCCGGCAGGGACCGGGACAAAACCCGGCAGGATGGGCTCGGGGCTTCGTGGGGACCTTGGCAGCTCCTGATTCCCTGGCATCCATCCATTAGGAGCAAGAGAAGCTGGGCTGTGCTGCCCCATCCCAAGGGATTTAGGGTGGCTCCAGGGGTGACAACTCAGCGAGGAGAGCCCCATCAGCATTCCCAAAGGAAGGACGTGGCTGTGGGGACAGGAAAATCCGGGAAGAACACAGCAGGTGGAACCTCCTTCCGTGACCAGACCTTTCCTTCTGCCAAAATCCCCCAGGACACAGCACAGTGGGATTTTAACCACAGTGGGATTTTAACCTCAGTGGGATTTCAGCAGTGGGATTTTAACCTCAGTGGGATTTCAGCAGTGGGATTTTAACCTCAGTGGGATTTTAACCNTAACCTCAGTGGGATTTTAAGCACATCAGGCACATCCCAAGGGCACAGGTCACTCCTCATTTTTCCCGTTCAAGCCCCAGCTGCTGGTGCCGGCCGTGCCCGTGGGAAGAGCAGTGCCAGCCTCACCAGATGTCACTGCAGGTGTCACCCCGGGGCTGGGGGACCTGTCCTGCCTGGGCAGGGGCTGGCCCTGTCCTTGGGCTGGCTGCAAACACCCCCTTATCTCCCGTCCCTTATCTCCTGGGCAAACAGCGGGGTCGCTCCGTGCCCGGCCCGGACAATGTTTAATTACCACGATGTTTAATTACCCCGATCCTCGTGGGAAGGGGCAGCCAGGGGGAGGCGGAAACTGCAGGGGAATTCCAGAACGGGAGATGAAACGGAGCTGGAAAAGCAGCGGGTAAACAGCCAGGGAATGGCTCAGTGGGGTCTGCTCAGCCAGCAGGGAAAGCTCACACCGTGTCCCAAATTCCAATCCAGGAATGTCCCAGTGGGATCTGCTCAGATCCCGGCAGGAAGGGCTCACCCCACATCCCAAACACCGCAAACCCCAGCCCCGGGCTGTTCCCCTCTGGTGCGTGAGGAGTTCGCTTCCCCGGGGAGATGGGAATTCCCGGCTGGAGCAGGGGCTGCTTCTGACCCAGTGCTGGCTTCCCAAAACCCTTCCTCACCCCTTGGAAGGGTTTGCTGATCCCCAGGGGACGAGCGAGGCACGGGGAGGGCGCAGCCAGCGGAGCCCCCCTGTCCCTGTTCCCCGAGGTGTCCGGAGGGGTTTGGCGCACAGCAGCTCCATCCCAGCGCATTCCCAGGCTCCAGGGCCGCACCCCAGAGGCAGGAATGCTCCGGGAGGGGCAGGGAGCCCATCGCAGAAGGTGTTAAAGAGCCCGGCAGTTGTTTATAACCTGCCGGGAAGCGGCGATTACCCCTTAATCCTCTCTGAGCGCCGCTTTACGAGCCGGGGCTCCCGCGGAGCCGCATCAACACCTGGCCGAGGAACCCTGGAGCACAGAAATCCCCAAATCCCCCGTCCTCACCTGCCCCGAGCCGCGGCTCAACCCCCCAGGGGCCGCTTTGGGGTCACACTCGAGGTGATCAGTTAAAAAAAAAAAAGAAATAGAAATGAAGCAGGTGGTGTCAACGTGCTCCCAGCCCGGGCTGGAGATGGAGCAAGAGGCAAAGCCAGAGCAGGTCTTGCTGAAATCCCCGGTCCCCACCTGGACACTCCCAGCTCCAGGATGGAACATTTGAGGTCTCCCAGCTCCTTCCCAGCAGCTTCTCCCGGCCCAGGGCTGGCAGAGCCCGGCCCAGCGTGTCCCCACCTGCATCCTCACCTGGATGCTCCCAGCAGGCCCCAGTTTAAGGAATGAGGAGCTCCTTCCTCCCCAGGGACTGAGGAGTTCCTCACCGGAAGGAATAAGGAGCGTTGTTGGATGCATTCCCAAAATCCCCTCGTCCTCCTGGGAGGTGGGGGCTGAGATCCCTTCTGGGCTGGGGGAGCGGGGCTGCAGGTGAGGGACACAACCAGGGCCCTGGCACTGCCACCTGCAAATCCCAACACCTCCAAACCCCGCCAAAGCCTCCTGGGAGGCCTTGAGGTTTGGAGACAGCTGGGTTTAGGAACATCCAGAGGAGTTGTGGGATTTGGAGACCACCACATTTAGGAACATCCAGAGGAACTTTGGGATTTGGGGACAGCCGGGTTTAGGAACATCCAGAGGAGTTTTGGGATTTGGAGACAGCTGGGTTTAGGAACATCCACAGGAGTTGTGGGATTTGGGAACAGATGGGTTTAGGAACATCCAGAGGAGTTTTGGGATTTGGGGACAGCCGGGTTTAGGAACATCCAGAGTAGTTTTGGGATTTGGAAACAGCTGGGTTTAGGAACACCAGGAGGAGTTGTGGGATTTGGAGACAGATGGGTTTAGGAACATCCAGAGGAGTTTTGGGATTTGGAGGCAGCCAGGTTTAGGAATATCCAGAGAAATCCCAGCCAAGCAGGGGAGGTCAGCACAGAGCTCCTTCCCCAAGTTCTGCAAAAGACACCAGAACCCCCTGGGCATGGAATGCTGCAGCTTTACTCCAGTGCCTGAGCAGGAAAAGCCCCAGCAGCTCCTGCCCCTATGGATTTTTAACTGGATAAACTGGGAGCTCTTCCCAACCATCCCACAACAGCTGCTGCCTCTCAGCCAACCCCAAAGGGCTCAGAAATGCCAAACCCCCCCAGCTCAGACCTTACCCCTTGGAGCATTCCCATCCTCAGCCAGCCTGGGATGGCTGGGCTGGGCATTCCCACACCCCATTCCCACATCCCAGCCCCAAAGCAGAGCCCGGGTTCACTCTGTGATAAAGCTGCACACAGAGCTCCTCCCGTGCCTTGGGCCAACCATCCGGGGCAGCTGGAACACAAAGAGCTGTGGAAAGCAACGTGGAACGCTCCTGCCAGGGAAAAGGGGCAATTCCCCAGGGAAAAGGGGCAATTCCCCATGGAAAAGGGGCAATTTCCACAGAAAAGGGGCAATTCCCCATGGAAAAAGGGCAATTTCCCATGGAAAAGGGGCAATTTCCCATGGAAAAGGGGCAATTTCCAGAGAAAAGGGGCAATTCCCCATGGAAAAGGGGCAATTTCCAGAGAAAAGGGGAAATTTCCCATGGAAAAGGGGCAATTTCCCATGGAAAAGGGGCAATTTCCCATGGAAAAGGGGCATTTTCCACAGAAAAGGGGCATTTCCCACAGAAAAGAGGCAATTTCCCACAGAAAAGGGGCATTTCCCATGGAAAAGGGGCAATTTCCCCATGGAAATTTGGGTTATTTTCCCACGGAATGCAAAAGCAGTGCCCACAAAATTTCAAACCCGGAGAGAGCAGCTGAGCAACAGCCCCAAGAGAACAAGAGTGAACGAGAGAACCAGAAATTCCTCCCTTGTGCAGTGCCCCCCAAACCCCCCCAAATCCCGAGCTGCTCCTTCCCCTCCCAGCCAGAGGAAGCTGCTTCTCCACCTGCCCACAGATTTGTCTGAACTTTGTTTTTCAAGATTTGTTTATCACCCACATCCCGTGGCTTCTCCCAGGACTCTCCCCCCCACCAACATCAGGAAATCAAAAATAAGATGGGAAAACTTCTGGGGGAAGGATCTGGAGCTCTAACTTTAAAATTTTAAAGTTACCTGAAGTTATTTAATTTTGTGGTTATTTAATTTTGTAGTTATTTCATTTTGCAGTTATTTCATTTTAAAGTTAATTAATTTTAAAGTTATTCCATTTTAAAGTTATTTCATTTTAAAGCGATTTCATTTTAAAGCTAATTAAATTAAAAGCTAATTAAGTTTCAAGCGAATTAATTTTAAAATTTTCAACCATTGCAGTGCCTCAGTGGTTTTCTCCCAGAGGGCTGGGATCCTCTGGATGTCACAGACCCCGAGCTCAATATTCCATCCCGGCCAGGAATTTTACACCAGGGCTCCTGAGGAACTTCAGGACTTGCAAGTCCCTTTCTCCTTAAGCAGGAGGAGGCTTTAGGAAATCCCAGCCCTAATCCCTGTGTGCCTGCCCTAAAAACGGGATAATATCTCCTCATCCCACAGGAATATCGGCCTGGAGTTGCTCAGAGGCTGCCCTGGAAGAGCCTGGAAGCAGCTGGGCAGGGAATTGCTCCCCAAGCTCAGCTCCTCTCCCTTGGGATTCCTTTCCCTACAGCTCAGCTCTGCCATTCCCAAGGATCCAAACCCATCGGGTCCCACCGCCCTAATGTGACTCTGGATCGGTTATTTCACCCCTGACAGCCTCTGGATCAAGGAAAAGGACACAAACTCCCCTCCACCTGCCTGGCCATGGGGGTGTGTGGAATCTTCCAGCCCCAGAAGATTCCAAAACCCTTGGGAAAAAAGGCAGGAAAAGCATGAGAGCAGCCAGGGCCCCCGTGGTTGTTTATGGGATGAAGAAATTGAGGCTGAGTCACGGAGCCAGAGCCCAGCATTCCCAGCAGAGCACCAGACTCCCAACAAACTGGTTCCAGAGAGGATTCCAGAGCTGATCCCAGAGCAGGAGATTCCCAAGGTGCCAGCACCGGGGGTTCAGCAGGGCAGGAGCAGCTGGGAGGGGATTTGGGGCCGTCACTTGCAGGGGAGGTGGGATAAACGCTCCACATCCTCCCAAAGCTGCCCAGAGGAGCATTCCCAACCACCCCAAATCAGGCCTTTTATCCCACAGGTGCCCTCCTGCAAGAAGAGAAGGGAAAAGCTGGGCTCATCCTGGCAAGAAGAGGAGGGAAAAACTGGGCTCAGAGGAGGAGAAAAGCTGGGCTCAGAGGAGGGAAATGCTGGGCTCATCCCAGTAAAAAGAGGAGGAGAAAAGCTGGGCTCAGAGGAGGGAAAAGCTGGGCTCAGAGGAGGAGAAAAGCTGGGCTCATCCCAGTAAAAAGAGGAGGGGAAAACTGGGAGCATCCCTGCAAAGAGGAAGGAGGAGAAAAGCTGGGCTCATCCCAGTAAAAAGAGGAAGGAAAAGCTGGGCTCATCCCTGCCAGAAGAGGAGAGAAAAGCCGGGCTCATCCGTGCCAGAGTGCTGCCCCTGGGTGCTCACACCCCACTCCCTCACCCTTTAAATCCCCCCGGTCCCTGCTCCTGCCCACGGCCCCTCCCCATCCCGGGATATTTCTTATCCCAATTTCCTGATCTGCAGCACACGAGGCCAGGGCAGAGCTGGGCACACGGAGGGACAGCAGCCAGCCCGGGGTGTGGGGAAGCGCTGCCCTGGCTTCCCTGGCTCCTGAAGGGGCTCGGGAAAGCGGGATGAGGGCAGCAGCTCCTGCCCCCGGGCGGGAATGCCAGGAGCAGCCTCCAGGGAAGGATGCTGGAGGTGGGAAAATCAAGCGGCTGCTCCCCCAGGGACTCGGCTGAGTCACGGTCCCACGATGGAGCCAAGGGCCAGCAGGACTCCCAGGATTCCGTCTTTCCACAGATTTAATGGAGACAGAGGGAGGAGATCTCCCTGTGCGGGACAAATTCCAGCCCAGGCCCATCCACTGCACCCCTTTATTCCTTTCCAGCATTCCCAAATCTGATCCTGCCCTCTCCTCGTGGAAAAGAGAATCCCTCAGCAGCCAGGCCAGGCCAGGCTCCTTCCCAAGGGCAGGGAAAAGTCTGGAAGCAAAGGAACTGCAGCAGAGCAGGGCAGGGAAAGCTCTGAGCGCCCTTGGGGCAGCTCCTGCAAGGGCAGCAAAGCTCCCCAGGGAAAAGCAGGACTTCCACGGGATCCTGGAACGGTTTGGCTTGGAGGGGACCTGAAGGATCACCCAGTTCCAAGCCCCTGCCACGCAGGGAGAAGGGGAGAAGGCCGGGAAACAAAGGCAAAGGGAGAGGGAGGGAGGGAGAAGGTGAAGGGGGACGGGCGGGAGGCGATGGAAGCAGAGGGAAGGATTTGCTGGGAGCCGGTTCCTGGAGCTGGCAGCCCGTGTGCCAGGCACTCCCGAATACTAATCAGAGCTGAAAAAATATCAAACAATTAGGAAGGAAAGTCTCCTGGCAGGGTTTCTCCTGGAGACGTCGGGCTGGTTTTGTTTATGAGCGGGAGGAAGTGGGAACCGCTCCTGTTTGTTCTGCGGGAGAAAAGAGAAAGCTCCAGTGTTTTAATTTCTCCGCTGAAAACCCTGGAGATTTGGCCTGAAACGGGGCAGAGAGGCTGATCCAGATTCACCCGCAGCCTTTTGTTACCAGAAAATATTTGAGTCGGGTTTTTTTTTTTCCCTCCCTCCCCTTCTGCGTGGGCAAAGAAAGGGGCAGTGGATACAAAGCCAGGGTTTTTTGGTTTGTTTTGTTTTGTGGTTTTTTGGTTTTGTTTTTTTGGTTTGTTTTTTTTTTTTTGTTCCCAGAAAATATCAATGAAAAGAGCATTCCAGAGGCCAAGGGCGCAGCGCAGCTCCTGGGGCACTGGAGATGTCCTGACTGGGCAGATGCACCCCAGGAAGGGCAAAAACGTCACCTCCTTTTTGTTAGGAAAGGCAGGTGAGCAGCTCTTGGGGAGCTCAAGTCAGGATTTTAAGCAGATTTGTGCCTCGCAGGGACACCCAGGGGGCTGGGAGGTCACACCAACTTCATTTAGTGGGAGGTGCAAAATCCCTGGATCGACGTTTTCCTTTGGTTTTCACACGGTGGGGCCTGGAGCAGCACCTCGGCAAATTAAATAAATGGGGTTCAGTGCAGGTTGCAGCTGCAGGAGGAGAAGCTGGGAGAGGAGCAGGGAGAGGAGCTGGGGATGGTTCCTGGTGAGGAAAAGCAGATCCCAGCACAATTCCCAGCATCTCAGGGCCTGAGGGGACTCGTGGAGAGCAGAGCAGTGTGAGGGCTGAGCTCGGGCTGTCCCCAAGGCTCTCAGGGCCCTTTCAAAGCTTTCTGCTGGGCTCAAACAACTCTTCCCCCACAGGGAGCAGCCCGGGGATGGACAAACGGCTAAAAAACTTCCCAAAAACCCAGCTTTTCGGAGCAAACCCCAAATGCCTTCACCATGGAAACGCGGGCCGGGGCTGGTATCGCCGCTGGAATTCGCCCTTGGCTGCAGCCCGGACAGGGAAAGCTTTCAGCTCGGGAAGTGCCAGCCTGGGAGTCTGGGAGTGCTCGGGAAGTGCTTCCAAGGCAGCCAAAGCCGCGGGATTATCCCGCAGTAATTCACCCATTCCCAGACGCGGCCGGGTGGAAGCGGAGCCAGCTCCCGATCCCTCCTCTCCCCGGGGAAGGGAGGGGAAAGCAAAAGGGAAAGGGAGAAAGCAGAGCAGGAGCTTTCCAAGCTTTTCTTTGGGAGAAGGGAGCGCGTGGAGCCGTCCCAGGAGGAGCACGGCTCCGGGAATGCTGGAGACACTCCGAGGCAAACCTCCCCCGGTGTCCTGCTGTCCCTGAGCACCCTCCCCAAATGCCACTTTCCCAGCTCACACCCGTGGATCAGCAGCGTTCCAGACAAAGCTGAAGTTTTCCCAAATGCCACAGGTGTTTGGCTGAAGGCAGATCCACGAAAGTCACATTTATCACGGGAGATCTGCTCCCTCCTCACCCTCATCCCTCATCCCCTCGGCACTCTGCTCCCGGGGACCCAGGAACCAGATCAGGGTTCTCCAGAGCTGTGGAATATCCAGAATGTCCAACTCCCAAATAACTGCTTGGGTTTGGGCTCTGTGCTTCCACGGGCATCCCGGGAGGTCGGGAATTGCCCTTCCCTGGGAGCAGCACCCACAGGCACCCATGGGCCCCCCGCGGGGTGGGAGCCACCAGCGGGGCAGGAAGAGGGATGGAACAGGGATGGAGCAGGGATGGAGCTGGGATGGAGCAGGGGATGGAGCTGGGATGGAGCTGGGATGGAGCGGGGATGGAGCAGGGGATGGAACAGGGATGGAGCGGGGATGGAGCGGGGATGGAGCAGGGATGGAGCAGGGGATAGAGCAGAGATGGAGCAGGGATAGAGCAGGGATGGAGCAGGGATGGAGCAGGGATGGAGC
>VWYO01012696.1:14134-28657 GCA_013400275.1 Rhadina sibilatrix
TTTTTTTTTTTTTTTTTTAACAATCAGTGTTGCAAGCCAGCATCTGAGGAGCTGCTCATCCCACCACACTGTCAGGTTCCAATCTGGCAGAGGCCTATGAATGGCCCTGTGTGCAGCAGGATGAGTAATTTCCCTGCCTCACAAGGGTGGCTCAGACAATATTGCTGAGCAGATGCACAGGTTTGGGGCCTCCAAATACACATGTCCCTCTGACAGCTCAGAGACGCCCTGAGCCTGTTCACATCTCACAGCCCGAATGGTTCCAGTCCAGCCTGCAGACATGCAGGGGAAACTCTGCCAGAATCGCTGGAATTTGTGAGGAAAACAAAAAACACACACCTGGGGGATCCAGCTGGGTGAGAGACTCACCTGGAACCAGACACTCCTGAGTGAGCCCATCATGTCCCTTTCTGCTGCTCCATCACACTCTTACCCTGACTAAAAATCACCAGGATTTGC
Organism: Rhadina sibilatrix; assembly: GCA_013400275.1. NCBI lineage: Eukaryota > Metazoa > Chordata > Aves > Passeriformes > Phylloscopidae > Rhadina > Rhadina sibilatrix. Next base: position 14,594 of record VWYO01012696.1, read on the forward strand.
TAAAAATCCCCCAAAGATAACCAACACTCTCCCTCCATCTTCCTGGCGGGGCCACATCAGGGGTGGGTTTGCACTGGGAGGAGCAGAGCTGTGCCTGGGTGCTGCTTCTTATTTTCACAGACCTCTTTGCCACCCTTGGAATTAATGCTCAGCCTCTCCTGCTCATTTCCACTTCCTTCTTCCCTCATGATAAACTTTTCCAAGATGGTCCACACCAGTGTAGCTCCTGGGCCCTAAATGGCCTTAAGGTGAAGGAGGGAAGGTTTAGATTCAATTTTGGGAATGAATTCTTCTGGCATAGTTCCCCAGAAAAGTTGTGGCTGCCCAAGGATCCCTGGAATTGTCCAAGGCCAGGCTGGATGGGGCTTGGAGCAGCCTGGGACAGTGGGAGGTGTCTCTGCCCATGGCAGGGGTGGCACTGGATGGACTTTAAGGTCCCTTCCAACCCAAACCACTCTGTGGTTCCAAGTATGCCCTGGATACCTGCTAGTTCCATCTATGACACAGACAATAAAACTATACAATTAATATTATTTGGAAGTGCATCCTTTTTACTTAATCTCTTCAAACCAACGTTTTCACAAGGAGCTGATGCAGCAAACAGGTTCCATAAAAAACCCTTCTACCTCCTGAATTCATGTAACACCACCCAAATAAAACATGACATGAACATTTAAACGACTCACCCAATGCCAGTAACTGCTTCTAAAGAAACACCTTTCTGTATTGTTATTATTATTTCATCTGGTTCATCATTTGAGCCATAATTCTGGAATTGTGGAAGCTACTCTTAATTTTTTTCTGAACGACACCAAGTTCAAGTTATTTGCAAAAGGAACCAAACAGAAATAATGATTAATACACGTCTGGGAGGGAAGCAAACAGCACAAAACAGATCTCTCTCCATGCCTGTGGATTCAAATTCTGACTTCATTTCCTTCAGTGAGATGTTCTCTCATAATAAACAGCAAACAGCCAAGTTCACTTGGAAGGAGAATTTCAATATATGTGTTTGCTGAAGAGTGTAATCACATCAGAGGCTGAACTACATGAGAGGGAATACTTCTATGGGTCACAGACCATTCTGCAGCTGTGTTACTCCACATAAATTCAGTTTATGAAACACCTCCTGTGGGGCTGAAGCAGCCAGACTGTGATGAGGACTCTGAGGACACAGAGAGTCCGTAACCCTGAGGGCATTTGATGCAAAACCTGCAGAGATACAGCAAGTCCTGATAAGCTCAGGAAATCCTTCATGGCCAGCAGAACCCTTATCTTTCTCTTTCCAATTGTGAATGGTTACAGTAACCACAAAATCTGTGTTGGACTCGTTAAAAATATTAGGGAAAAAAAAAAATCTCAGAGCAACCATCTCGAGTTTTGCCTTGTCCATTAAAGAGCTAATTCCTCCAATCCACAACAAGAGCTTTGCAACGAGACACAACTGAGCTAAAGAAAACCCCTCCAAGATAGAGGGCCCAATGAAGCCCCTGACTACACAGTTAACATTCCAAAGCATCACACATCTTCCAGTCCAGGTTGGATGGGGCTGGGAGCAACCTGGGGCTGTGCAAGGTGTCCCTGCCCACGGCAGGGGGTGGAACGGGATGAATTTAAGGTCCTTTCCTTAAAGGAAATTACTGAATTGAATTCAATTCAACCCAAACAAATCTGTGGCTCTCTGATCTTCCTGCCATAAGCACTTGCAGCATTTAAATTCCAGTTTTGACCTCCCTATTAACGCTGATGTTTCCCTCACCTTGGAACAGAAGGGTTAAACCCAGAGTGCAGGCTGCAGGTTTGGAAGGGAGCGCTGTGTTCTGCAGGGAGGCCAGGGGAAGCACACAGTTCATTAAATAATGTGAGTAGCAACGAGGGTTTTACACAAATCAAACAGGGGGTTAGGTAATTGTGATGTTGCTTTGTGCTGAACCACCTGTCAGGAAGCACTTCCAGCCGAAGACTCAATCTGCTGCAGAGCCTCCAGATGATTTCTAATTAGTGTAAACTTCAGCTGTGCCACGGAACCAACGGATTGGAAAGGGATCTGGGCTTTTTTTGTTGTTGTTTTTTTGTCCATTCTTTCTCTCTCCTCCTCCTCCTCCCAGCATTGTGAAGATGGCTTTTTGTTTTGCAAGAGGCTTTGAAGGAAGCTCCTTTATCAGGAGTGCTAAGGGATGCACCACAGTCCTCTGAGGGAAATGTCAGCTGTTCATGGAAATGGGGGAAGGAAAGCCCAGCTCTGAAAAAAAAAAAAAAAAGAAAAAAAAGAAAAAAAGAATCCTACAAAGACTCCAGTTTGTCACCAAATGGAATCCAGAAAAGGTTAAGGCAGTGTACACCTCTGCAGGCCAATAAACACAACTCAAAAATGGATTTGGGAGGTTTTGTTTAAAAATCAAACATTTTAAATGGTTACCACAGGTAAGGATGGATGCTGTAAGAACAGAACAGCCCAAAAATCACAATTTCCATTCCCCCTAAAAAGCCAAGCTCTTCCAAGGTGCAAAGCTGAGTAAGTCAGGGTGGTCCTGATGAAAAATTACACCAATAACTGCTTCCACAGCAGCAGCATTCCCACAGCTCCTCATGAGCCAACTGATCAACGAAACCTCTGCCATACCCTCTGAATTTTCTATTCCTTTATTGCTCTGTGAAGTAATTACAGGAGTCTGGGGAACCCTGACATATTGAAAATTAATAAATCACTCCCCCAAATCTATTCAACAGCAACAAGAAACCAATAGGGCAAAAAGGGTTGAGCAGATGGAATAAGAAGGTCCAAGAGATCCCAGAAAACAGCTTTTGCCTCTGACTCCAAAGGCCACAGAAGGCACGTTCAGACAAGGAGCAGTTTCCAGCTGGGAAGGCTCAGGTCTTCCAGGCTGCCCAGGGAAGTGGTGGAATCACCACCCCTGGAAGTGTCCAAAAACTGAGTGGAGGACAAGGCTGAGTGGTGACCGTGCTGGTGCTGGGCTGATGGTTGGACTTGGTGACCTCAGATCTTTTCCAACCTTCATAATTCTACAAATCTGTGAAGATTCAAGGCTTTTTTTTCAATTTAAAGAAAACATACATAGACAATATTCCTTGACTTTAAGCTCAGAGGAGCTTAATTTGTTGTGGGTTTTGTTTTATTTTTAGTAGCTGAAAATACCCCTAGAAATACAACCAAAGCTGTTTGGATAAAACAGAATCCTCGCTGCCCATTCATCCATGCCTGAAGCCAGCTGTGTGCTGTGCTGCTGAAGCAGCCCTAACACTTCTGCTGCACTCCTTTCTTCCTTATTTAAAAATAAAATAATAATAAAAAAAGGATTAACAACCAGGCTGGAGAGCAGCTGTTCTAACGAAACTTCTGGCCACAATAAAGATGGGAAACAGCACAAGTCTCAAAGCCTCAGTGTGTCAAGTGTACTTCTCTGCCATTTTTAAAGGGGGTTAGCCTGAATTTCAGTGTTTGAGTTTCATCAGCGGGGCAAGGGAAATCACTTTTACTCACAGTTACCCATTCCAGCAGGAAATCACTTGACAGAACAACAGTCAATGCCATCTGACACTGCTTAGTCAAGCAATACTCCTCTTAATTATCAGAAGCCCAAAATCCTTGAATCCTTGCCTCACCCAGGAGCACACAGAGCCCCGAGCAGCACCAGCAGGTACCAAACTGGGGCACCCCAAAAGCTCCTGTCCCTCCCTGGAAGGCAATCAGGACGTGTGTGTGTGTGTGTGCTCCCAGCTCCCCTGGAATGATTGCTGGTGTTCATTAACTCCAGCTGCACACAGAGGATCTCCCACTCGATGAATCCGCACAGCAGAAATCACCTCAGCATTTCTCCCTGCTTGGCCACCTAGAACGTGGTGCTCCACACCCGCTCAGAGCAGCGAGAGGGAGGGCTGATGAATTGCAGCAACTCTCTCATTGTGGCTATTTTGGCATTCTCCTGACAACCTACAACACAGGGGCTTTCTAATTAAAGCTCGGCAGAGTGAAGCTCCTCCGGTAAGAATAGACGTTGTGTGCTCTGCTGACTGGGGAAATTCGCTCCAAGTGAAGTTTGAAGCTGCCTTTCCCAGAAAACAGACTTGGGAAATGATTTTTTTAATAGCTCAGCGTGGAAGTTCCCACATCCCCAGACAGCTCACTGGGAGAATCTGACTGGATTTCGAATTGGGCTCTTGCCCATCCAGCAGGAAATGAAAAGGGAGCACCTGTGCTGGACAGAAAACCTGCAGCAGCTGCAGGTCGAGGCTGATCTCTGGTTCCTTAGGTGTGAGTGCTGTAATCAGGAGCCAGAAGGAAAACACAGCCCCAGCTCCTGGCTGTGCAAAAGCTGTCCCAGAGATCAGCTGGACCATCCTGCTGGAATCCTGGCAGGTTCCTTCTTCCCCCACGTTCCTCGGTCAGGAGGCTGATTCATCCCAAAAGACTGGGGCAGGAAAAGGGAAGTTCAGTACAGAAATAAATACCACAGAATGAGTACAACACACCCATTTCAACAGGCTATTTACAGTTCAAGAAAATAAGAACAAAAATGCAAGCACTACCCTCACCCTTTTTATTTTTTTCCCCCGTGAAGATGGAAACAAATGAATTAGAAAGTTTGGGATATTTTCCTTTTTCCCAAGCCAGGTGCTGATCTGCTGCAGTCAAGTTTGACCACATGAACTGTCAGAAAAGGGTCAGTCCACAAGCTCTCACAAAAAGCCTCTACATCATCCCACAATTTGTAATAAAAAAAAAAACAAACAACCTCCTCTGTGATTATTTTCAGACTGCTGCCTGATAGCATCCACGTAATTCTTGCTTTGTGACAAAACAATTCTGAATTTGCCAGAAGTCCTCCATTAAAAAAAAAAAAAAAAAAAAAAAAAAATAGTAATCCAGGATTAAAGCCACATGGAATGATGCACAGCAGATCCAAATTCACGCTGTACCAATGAGTTACAGCTACTGGAACTGGTTCAAGGAGGTCTGGAGTTCCTGGAACAAGCCAGCTGTGCTCAGTCCTTATCTCCCCTTTCACTCCCAACAAGGTATCATAGTCCAAATACATCAAAGTGGGAGTAGAAACACAAATATTAGAGAAGGAGAACGGTAGAAATGAAGATGACAGTTGCTGATCTCTTCAAGAAGGCTTTTAAATGGGCTCTTACAGGAAATTATTCCACCTACCACATAAAGCAGCACAAGCTTGACTATAAGAAGCAGCTGATGCTGAATTTTAATCATTTTCAACCTGGGTAATTATTACAGAAAATGACTTACAAGCTTCATAAATTAATCAACCCAAACAGCAGCTTGCCATTTTCAGCTGTTCCCAGGCAATATTCCTGTTTTACCTGGGAAGGCCACAACAGGCAGGAACACAAGGAGGTGACACCCAGCACAGTTTTGGGGGTGATGGCACCGTCCTGGCCCGTCAGCAATCCTGGTTTGGTGATTCCAGAACAGCTCTGGGGTGCTCCTGTGCACATCCCAGCTTCCCCAGGCAGCTCCATGAATCCCATCCTTCAAGAATGCTGGTGTTTTGGTGCCAGGATGCTGCCACAAACCCAGCTGGACCAGCTCTCAGCTCCTCCACCCCTGCACACAGGGCAGCTCCGAGATTTGTCACCCTTGTTCTCTTCAGCCTTCTGATGTTTGCATTTTTGTCATGGGAGTTTTCTCACCGATTTTTCACCTAAACAGTCTATTGTCATTGTAACTGTCCTTTCATGTTTCCATTCTTCTCATAAGGAGGAGGCTGCTGGTGGACTGCTAGTTTGACCAGTGTGGTTGGAGAGGTGGCAACTTTCATCCTCCAATCCCTGGTCATTGTCCAAATTCTATCAATCGAGGTCAAAGAAAATAATCTCAACTCTTTTGCCCTGACAACTGACTCTGTGTGTGCTCCTCACTTCGTGTCCTCTGATGACAGACATGTAAATAAGGTTTCCTCGCTGCAGAAGCCAACTTTTTTCCCCCTCAGCCACAGACTAGGGAAACTCTGGAATGCTTAGAAATGGTTTCACGGATTCCCCATCACATTGCCAGCGAAGAGGAGGAAGGAGCCAAAGCACAGCTTGACAAGGACAGCTGGAAATTGAGGCTGTATTAAAGAGCTTGTACCAGCACCAATCTCGTTCAGGATGAAGCTGAGCCCAGCTCCTCACCTGGCACAAACCCTCCCTGAACCCCTGCATTCAAACCCTGCCTTTCCACATCTCCTTTCGAGCCTGGGAGGATTTAGATTTTAATTTTGCCAGCAGCAGCCCACAAGCAAGGAAGATTCCTGCCTTGCAGAAGACAATAACCAGCAGTGACAGCATTCTTTTCCCACAACATTTCAGCTGCCAGATTGCACAGGAAACACTGCTACTATATCACAAGGTAAGAGAATTGGTATTTAAAATTATTCAACAGGTTGTACCACTAGCTCTTTGCTGAGGGAGATACTTCCCAGCATTAAAGATTAAAACCTCCTCTGGTTCTGGTCAACTTAGTATGTCTTTATCCTTTGTATTCTCCATTCTCTGTGTAGGAAAAATAACTCTGAGCAGATCCCAATCTCAAACATCTGCAGTGCTTCATCTACACACAGAAATCAGCACAAGATAAAGGAAACTTTTGTCAGATTCGCTGCTCTTAGGAGAAGCTGGCAGAGATGGAGAAACAAGGGTAAAAGGATATGAAACTTTCACACTCAGAGAGGCACTAGATGATACCAGTATCAGAAGTTACCATCATTTTTCTTCCAGACAACATCTCAAGCACTCGTGGAGAGGACAGGGAGAAGGAGGAGGCACCCTTATCCACCATCTCAAGTCCTCCACTGGGTAAATAAAACATACCCTGGCCCATCCTGCCTGAGTTGGCTGAGGCTCCAAATGCAGACAGCACAAGGAAAAGATGATTTCTAAAGAGTGATAAAGTGATAAGAATGAGCAGAATCAGAAAGATCCCCGTGGTCCTTTTGCTGCCAAATTTATGTAAAGAGAGAGAGAGAGAAGATGTGTGACATCCACTGGGAGTCAGGGAGAAAGGAAGGGCAGGAAACAGCCAATGTGAAGATGAGGAATTCTCCTGAAGCCCTGAAGTTAAGAGGGCAAAACTTCAGCAAATTGTTGCTCCATTGATTAAAAACATAACCAAGACGGGAAAAAAAAAAAAATAACCAAACCAAGAAACACCATTTTCTGTGACCACAAGCCAAGCTCCTGTTTTCTCCAGAGGAGTGAGAAACCAGAGCTTCTCACCACTGATACACAGGGGAGGAGTAATGCACATTTTTTTTAAATCTCAGTCTCAAATTAAAGTGCATTTTGTGCCTGAAAATGAGGTTATTCATCAGGCTTTTTTTTTTTTCCCCTCCTCTAAATCTGCATACATTAAATAACAACACATTCTCTTCCACAGCAGGTAGCAATTATCTAGTTAGTGCCTACCCAAACTGAACCTACAACTTTTAAGGCTGAGTTGACATCCATTGTGCTTTTTTGTAACATCCAGCACAGAACTGAACCCTTGGAAAGGATCTGTTCCCAATGTAGCAACAAAATCTGAGTTCAGGCCAGAGCTGCCATAAAAGCAACAAACCATATTTAATGTCAGATTGGGGAAGGGACCTTAAATATCAAAAAACTTGCAAACAGATGAGCAAACTCTTCAGCCTTACAGCTCTTGTGATAAAGACCACAGATTTTCTCCTCCCCAGCCAGAGGAGGAAGCCAGATTTTAATTCAGTTCTTATATTTTTGGTTGAATTAAAATTGATCTTGAATGTTTAAGTACAGAAATACTGAAGCCACATTACCAGTGTGGTATAAACATGAGTCCCCACTCACATATTCAACAGGTTTCTCTCTAGCAATTTAAGAGGAATTTAGTGACAAGCCTCTTTTTTTTTCCCTGAGTAAGAGGGAAGTACAAGAGAAATAAAAGAGTATATAAAAAGCCTGGATAAAATATTATTGGGGGGAGGTGGGAAGGTAGATATTCAGCTACTGAAAATAAGAACTACCATCAACACAATTTCTTTTTTCCTAGGACATGATCTCTCCAATATTTGCTTTGCCAAACACCATTTGTCCAGGACATGATTTTTCTTCTATATTAACATATTTCACTGTTTTCAATGGTCACCACTTACAAGTTTGTACCAACTTGACTTGCCAACCTTGTTTTTTTTAATACCTCTTATAGAAACATACTTTCTGTTTAAAAACATGTGGCAGAACACACAAAACACTCAGTGCTTAGAAAACCACCTCAAAGTCCAACTCTGTTTTGCTCAGTTAGTTAATTTGCTCAGAATTAAGCCAGTTCATTAGGAGCAACAGATTCTCACACTCCATTTGAGATGCTGAGTTCCTCCACAAAGAGCTCCTCCCTCACACAACATTTGTTACCAAAACGTTTCTGCAAACGAAACCATCAAGTGGCAGAGTCTGAATGTGGGAATTGTGACTTGTAAGATTTTTGCTGTAGCACATTTCATCACACACCACTGGGAACAAGAAGGGGTTGTGTTTTTTTTTTAGTTATCAGTGGTGAGAACATCTGAAAAGCCCTGGATCAATTCTCAAGTGTTTTGGCCACATTTTGGTGAAATCCTCACCACTCCACTTTTGAAGCTTTACATTTCCTGTGCCCCGTTGGTCTCCAAGCAGTGAATTTGCACTCCAAGACTTCCTCAGCTCTCTCTTCAACCTCAAACACAGCTCAGGCTCCAGATTTTGGTCTGCCTTCCAGACTCAGGATTTAATTCAATTACCTCCTGTAGCTGCCTTCCACAGAGCAAGAGACAGCCCCAGGCGTTTTCTGTCGGAATAAGGAAGCACAGAGCACCGGTGGGTTCCAGCAAACCAGGGAGTGCTGGGGCACCTTGGAAAGCCCTTCTGGAGTCCATGGCTGTGCAATTACAGCCCAGGGGTGTCACTCTGTTCTTCTAAAGTTTTTCTAAAGTTCCTTCAGCCTTCTGATGTTTGCATTTTTGTAATGGAGTTTCTCACGCACCTTTCACGTAAACAATGATTGTTTTGCATTCCTTTCTGGAGGAGGAGAGAATTGATGGGCTGTTGGGTTGACCAGGGTGGTTGGAGAGGACAATTTTCATCCTCCAATCCACGGTCACTGTTGGGATTCTATAAATGTCCAGGTCTCTCAATAAACTGCCCCTTTTTTGCCTTGGACATCTCAGTGCATGAGGGTCGTTTCTTCTGTGTTGTATTGCGACACAGGGGTTCCCTATTAACAGCAAGAAAACAATTTGCACCTCTGGAAACTGCAGGAGACAGCCCAGCAGCAGTTTCCCAAAGCTGGTGTTGGTAAGCTTGTCTGAAATTTACACTTCCTTCCCTGCCTCTGAACAACAGAGGTGAGGTTTCAACAGATTCACCCAGACATCCCAAGAGTGCTGTTCCCTCCTTTCCCGTGCTGCTTCTGCTGCCCAGTTCACACACCTGCCTGCTCTCCTTGGCAGCAGCCAACAGCATCCACACAGCTTGGGGGTTTGAGGGAGTTTAGCCTGGAGAAAAGGAGGCTCCAGGGAGACCTTCCCACATTTCATGGCTCCCTGGGAGAAGGCTCTACTGAGGTGAGTGCTAGTCTCTTCTCCCAGGTAGCACAGGATAAAAGGAAATGGCCCCAAGTAGCACCAGGGGAGGTTTAGATGGGGAATCTGGAAAAGTTTCTTCACAGAAAGGGTTGCCAAGGCCAGGATCAGGCTGGCCAGGGAAGTGGTGGAATCACTGGATCTGTTTGGAAAACATGTGGATGTGGCCCTGAAAGACATGGGTCAGTGGTGATCATGGTTGGACTTGATGATCTTAAAGGTCTCTCCCAACCCGAAGGACACCATGATTCTCTTTTGTGATTCAGATGGGTTTTCCTGAAATTGTACCTCACTCCCCATTCTCTACATCCAGCTTCCCACAACTCCTCTAGGAACAGGACAGACCCAGCCTGAGCTGCACACCTGTGGGGCTGGATGCCAACTCGGAGCATTACAAACAAAGTATTACAGACTTTGTGACCTGAGCAGCATTTAAACATCAAACTGCACAACAGGAGATACAGAGAGGCTTTAGAAACCATCCCAGAGAAAAGTCTGGATTTCTGTGCTTCCTGTTGAGCTGCTTCACTCGCCCCACACACAAACTTTGCTCTGGCCCAAGACCCAGTAAAATACGTTGCAATATCTTCATGTTGTGAGAGATTTATTTCTCACCCAACACGCACCTCCTGAGAAGACCCAACCCTGACAGTCTGGGGCTTGCATCACCTCACAGCACTGAAAATTCCTCCTGACTTCCGCAGCGCTGTGATTTATACAAGATATTCATTCTTATCTACAGAGAAAAGCTTATAAATTATCCACCCTTCCTACCCCACTCCACCTTTATTCTGCCAGGGGAAGGTCACCTCGCTTGTTTACGTCAGAGAGAGCAAAGTCACAAGGAGGAACAGACAAACCTGTGTGTACACACAGCCTTAATCCCCTTCATAACCCCAGATCCACTTAAACCACTCTTTATTAATTTCTATTTTTATATTCTTTAGGGAATAACAGGGGACATCCTGAATAATGTATATAATTCCACGTCCTCTGGAATGCCAAAAAAATTAGACTATTTCAAGATGCATTAAGTAGCTTAGTACTGAGGCATGGGAAAACATCAGCAAAGCCATCCCACCGAACAATGGGGAAAAAAAACATGGACACAGCGCTGAAATTAAGAAAAGGAGCTGGAAAATTCTCCCACGTGGCGATTGTTCAGGCCATTTAAAAATAACTGGCAACTCTCAAAGCTGGAATATGCTGGTGGGGTTTTTGTGGGGTGCACTGGCTGATCAGAAGTGGCAGCTAAGCCATGGAAGGCCCTCCTGGACACGACCAGAAGAAGCCTGGAGAGCTTCCCATCTGACTCTGGTGGGTTTTGGGTAAAGCCCAAACAGAATGAGCTCGGCAGGGCTGGGACTCAACCAAGAGCCCAACAGAGCTGAAGGCAGATGCTCCCTCCCATGGTTTGTTTACCCAAATTCTATTTGGCTCTGCAACTCTGCTGCTCTCTCCTCCTCGGTGCTCACAGCCAACACATTGACCATTCCCAAACCACCTCCAAAGCCATTAAGCCTCTTCAAAACCCAATATTCCTTCCCCAACAGTCAAAAGCACTGATTGGCTAAAAAAAAAAATTGTTTTGAGAGGTGTTCCTTCCCCTAGACACCTCACTTAAAAAGACATTCTATAAACTTTGCCCATCTGATGCAGCACAGCCAAAAGGATCATTATTTCCAGAAGCAGGGGAAGGAATGGCTGTGCCATGTGTTTAATGGGCAGCTCCACAAGGACAAGGGGGCATTCATTACCTGGTGGATGAATCACCTCATTAAAGACAGCAAGATGCACCAGGAACTGGAGAGCAAGGCCCAGAGTTGCTTTCAGCCGGCACAAGTTTTGCAAGAACATAATTAAAATCAAATGTCATCAGAAACGTCCTGACTCCAGCAAGGTTTCTATTTTAAATACTGATGCACAAATGAATTATATAGGTATTGCTCATTATGCACCAAGCTGTTCACTCTTTCATTCACTCTTTCACTTGGTCTAAAATAAAGCTTAGGTAAATTCCTGGAGTGAAAACACAAGCTGCATTACATTCCTTAGGACTGAACTTCCTGCCATCCCACCAACAGACTGGATTTTCCTACCAGCTGCAAACCTCAAGGCTCAGATCACATTCTTACATAAACATTCATGCCTGACCAAAATGCAACCACACATAACTTAAAAGCACGCAGATTTTGCAGCTTTCCTCAATACCAGACTAACACTTGCACCAAAACCAACATCATTTCCCTCACAAACTCCCTTGGACTTGGGAATGAACTCTTTCTCCCCACACAAGGTAAGATCCTGTTTCTCTATCCTTGATGTGCATTTGAATTTCCTCTTTAAATTCATGAGGCTCTCATTTCTGAAGGGCCACCTTGCTAAGCCTGTGTTCCACAGCCACCTGTTGTGACAGCCCACCAGTCTCTTCTATTAACAGGTTTCACCACATTTTATTCAAATTAGGAACTAAGACGGCTTATGAATATTTCCTTTTGAATTAAAAGACCAGTTTCTGATGTGAAATTGAGTCTATAATCATCCAGAGCTTACCTGCACAGCTTGGTGTCTTTGTCCTTCCTTAAATAAATAGTCTGTGTATCACACACCTGATAGCTGTCCTGGGACTTAATCTGCAACTCAGCTAAAGTTTTCTCCACACAGTGTTTGATTGGTAATCTCTCCTGAAATTTTCATACCAGATGGAGGAAATATTTTAGAGGTATTGAACCAGAGGAAGAAAAAAAAAAATTCTTTCCCTCCTTTCAAAGAAAATTTTAAAAAGGGATAGTAATTCTTACTATAACTGTTGTACAATTGAACTCAGAGCCAGTTTTTAAACTCCAAGGAGCACTCCTTCCTCTGGCAATTTTTTTCCATTGGCATTTGGGACAAGCCACATGTACACTCCCTCCCACACAGCCCACTCCCCCCAAACCTGGACCAAGTCTTCTGTTTTAAACTGAGGGCTCAGCAGGAAAAAGCCCAAGCTCAAAATCCCCATCCCATTTAAGCACAGGAGCACCAGCCCCTACCCTGGCCATTGCCAGGGATGGAACACCATCAAACCTGCTGACCTTGGCCACGCCTCAGCTGCAGGAGATCAGTTCCCTTTCCTGGCTGTGGGTCTGATCTCCAACTCTTTGAGGCAGACTCTTCCTTTACACACAAACCCACCATTTTATCATTCCAAGTTTCCCAAGAACAACTCAACAAGAACACACACACTAAGAACTTGAATTTCCCCCACTCTTGCACTTTCCCGGGATCCAAAAGCAGGCGCTGCTGACTGAAATGGAAATCCCAGGCACACCTTTTGTGCCAGAACAAAACTGCTTTTCTCTTTCACACAGGTTTCATGCATCCACCTCTTAATATCCACAGCTCAGAGACCACGAATCCTTCTTTAATCTCCAAAAGCATCACCCTGCTCCCTTTGATGAAACAATTCCTTCTCTGTGCCTGTTTCCCAATGCACATCACAGGGAGACAACTCCTGCCACATCTCCTCTCCTCAGGACACCATCAACCAACACAATTTCTGACCCAGCTTTTCCTCCACTTTATGAAAGTGCTCTGTAAAAAACAATCCTGCACTCACCTTTCTCTCTCCAGCTGAAGTCTCCCAGCAGCCCAGCATTTCCTCTCCATGGGTTCTGGCCATGCCACTCCCCATTAACCTTATATATCTGATTAATCTTCTGAAGGCTCTTCATTACCTAATTAACAGCATTCGAAGTCTCATCACTACCATGTTTGTCTCCTGGTTACACACACAAAGGCCAAAGAGCAAATAATCAAAGACAAATATCAGAACTGCTCTTGGTTTAGATTTATCACTCAACACTTGGGTGTTGACTTACACTTGTCCATATGAAGTAGAACTAAATTAAGAAAGGCCACAGTATTTTTCCCCTCTCTCTTTTAAAACATTTGAAATTATTCCCTGTTCCTCCAGGTTCTCTCAGGCAGCTGACAAGCATTTAAATAATGTCTCATGAGCAAACTGAAAAGCTGGGAGGAGCAACATGTGTAGGGATTTGAGGAACTGAAACAAGGAGCAGCTCTGCAGGAAAATGAATTTAATTAAAGTTACTCATGCAGGCTCTCAGCCTTAGAAATCTACAAATCTGGAAAATCATTTCCCTTTCAATTAAGTTTGTATTTGTCATTTTGGGAGAGATAAAAACAAATCCCCACTGACCAGGTTTTCCAATGGCGAGAAATTAGGAGAAATTCGTAACATGGAACTGTGAAATGTTTAATACAAGAAAAATTCAAGAAAAGCCAGTGAGGATCTCCAGACCTCCAAGTCCCACCACAGCCAAATGGCTCCTTTTTCAAGTTGAAAGTACAGCTGTACCAACTGGAGATGTTTCAAGGCAATGTCTGCATTATGACTAATACCCCAAGGAGGACTCATCACCTCACTCCCACTTCTTATGCAATCACTACCAAAAAAAAAAAA
>VWYO01012702.1:17408-34977 GCA_013400275.1 Rhadina sibilatrix
GAGGTGACCGGGTCCCTCAAGAGCAAGGGAACGTCACCGAGGAGGAATTCAGGAATCCAGGCTGAAGCCTGCGGGTAGAAATGTGCCACCTCCTCCTCTGCCTTCCCGCACTGCCTGGGAGGGCCAGGAGGGAGGAGGAAGAGGAGGGTGGGAAGATAACCCTGGGTGAAGGGAGAGGTGGGATCCAGCCCTGGGTGAGGGATGAAATCACTCTGGAGCACCCAAGGCCAGATGGCTGCGAGCAGTAGCAGGCTCTGGAATGGAAAGGAAGGAAGGAAGGAAGGAAGGAAGGAAGGAAGGAAGGAAGGAAAGAAAGAAAGAAAGAAAGAAAGAAAGAAAGAAAGAAAGAAAGAAAAGAAAGAAAGAAAAGAAAAGAGAAAGAAAAGGGAAATCCCGGTTATTTGAATGACTCGTGCCAACCTCCCTGCTCCTGTCCACCCAGGGTGCTTCTTTATCTATTAATTAATTCCCTGAGGTGACAAGCCCAGTGGCGCTGGGGTCGGAGCCAGCATCCAGCTGCACCCGGGCGTGAGGAAGGGCCACGTCCCTCCTCTCCCTCGTCCCCCACCGATGCCCTTTGCTGGGCTGTGCCAGCTGTACCCGCGGCTGCAACTGGTCCCAGTCACCCCGGGGCGGGGACGGAGGTGTCCCACGTGGTGGTGGCACTGTGGCCGTCCCCTCCTGGACAGGCGCCCGCTGTCCCCACGGCCACAGGCGAGAGGTAGGTGGGCAGCGGGGGATGCTCCATCCCCTGGGCTTTCCCCTCCCCTCCTCTTTGGGAGGCCGATATTTTATATTATCACCGCTCGAAGGAGCCCATTTCGCCCGCTGGAAATCTCCCCCCCGTGCGGGGTCCCTGTCCCCCCTCTCCGCCTCCCTCCCGGGGACCAGCTCAGACCTCGCCACGTCACGGACAAGACTTGTCCCCGCTGGACCATCCGGAGCATTATTGGGGATTAAAGGTGGCATCCGCCAGAAGGGCACGTCCTCCCCCGCCTCGCCCGCCGGCGGGTGGGGGCAGGAGGTGGGTGGGTGGCCGGGTCCCCCCTCCCCGGGAGAGAGGGCGTGGGGAGAGGGTGTCCCCAGCACGCCACAGGCCCTGTCCCCATGGAGCCCCGGTGGATTTCGGGCTCCGCACGGGGCCGGATCCCTCGGCCGCGCCTGCCAAAGCCCGGCCCCGGCGTGCGGGGCTGCCAATCCCCCGGTGAAGCCGAGAGAGAGGAGCCTCTCCAATGACATTGCCCGCGTTATCCCAAAGGCGCCTGGCAGGGGTATGGCCGGACTTTTCCCTCATCTCCGCTTTCCCTACACGTCCCTATCCGTGTTTAATAACTCTCTCCCCAGATGCCGAGAGCCCTGGCGCTTCCGTGCCCTGCCCAGGTAAGTCCTGGTAGGCGCTGGCGGGGGTGGGCAGCGGGAAGGAGCTCGGCGTTTCTCATCCCAGCGGTGCAGGGGTGATGGGGAGGGGAGAGAGGGGGGAAAAGAGGCTTCAACATCTCCAATCATCTGGAAAAACCTTGGGAATGGGCATTGCAGGAGTGTGAGGGTGGTCAGAGGAGGGGGAGGAGTGGGGCATCCAAGTTTTCACGGGATGCAGGGAGCCTGCTGGAAAGCACAGCCCCGTCTCCCCCGGGATGTGCCGGGCGAAGCACAAACTCTCCCTCAAAACGACCTTTCTCTTTCACCGTCGCTCTCCCTCGCGTGGTGTGGTTTTGTTTTTTTTGTTGTCATTATTATGATTTTCCACCGACAGGGATTTCCGCTGAAGGATATTAGTTAATCAGATTCTGAGAAGCAGATGTTGGGTGATTTAGGAGGGAAAAACGAGGCAACTTTCTAGTTCAAGCCTCGGCTGGAGCCCGGAGCGTGGTGCAAAGCTCGGGGAGGAGGTTTTGTGGCTTTGGGTGGCACCGTTAATTTTGGTCTTAATTAAAAACGAGACAGACAAGGTGGTTTGGGGGCAGGTGGGGCACCTCCCTCCAGTGATGGGGACAGACAGGTATCAGCATGCTCTGGGGCTTTAAGGTAAGGAGAGGGACCTCAAAGCCCTGCATCCCAAGGGGAGCTGTTCCAAGGGCTTGAAATGGAGCTTAAAATCTCCTTTCTGTGTCCCAGTGGGGACAGCGAGCCCAACCTTCCCCTGCCAGCCCCACCCATGACATGGGAATTGTCCCCCCATAGCCCCCTGCCTCAGTTTCCCCAAGAGAGGTGATGCTGGAGGGGGGCTCAGCAAGATGTTCACAGAGGCTCTGGAGCAAAGGCAGGTTTCAGCACACCACAATTCCTTCTGTGACCAGAAATCAGACATCCCTGGGGCTGGGGAGCTTTCCTGCCCAGAGTGCAGTGCTGGGAGTCAAGCCCTGCTGATGTACCGAGATCACCTCAGGTGCTGCCTTGGGATGCCATTTCCTCTTGTGGGTCCCTTCCCTTCTGGGAATTTCATGGTCAGCTTTAGCTGCTCAGCTTTGCTCCACTGCCAAGAGAAGTTCCTGTACGTGTGGACCCCTCTGGGTCCTCCCCCAGACCAGAGGTGTGGTGGGTCAGGTCAGCTCACCCTGCCACTGAACACTAAACTCTGATTCAACCTTTATTTTATTCTGATTTAAAAATCAGCTTGGGATTTTTATCCAGAAAAAAAAAAACCAAGAATGCAGGAAGGGAATGATGTGGGCTGCTTTTCTTCTTTCCTTTAGTACTTCTTTTCCCCTTGGAAGTGCTGCATCTGGGCCAGGTTTGTTGCAGTATCCCTTTGTAGGCCTCCTGATGCTCCTGAAACCAGAGTTATCCTCAGCTCTGGGTCGCTGCTCTGATGCCACAAATCACCCTGCCAGCACCAGCTTCTCACAAAGGCACCCATGGTCCAGCCTGGGATGGATCCAGCCCCATGGAGAGCAGCTGCACCCCGGGCATGTCTGAGCTGGACACTGCTTGGGCTGGAGGAGTCAGGTTTGGAGCCCTTGAGGCTCCCCAGCTTTGCCTGAGGTCACTCTGGGGACAAAACCACTCTGCTGCTGCTGCTGCTGCTGCTGCTCCAGGCATCGGTTCTGTCCCTTGCCCCAACCACTCCTCTCTACGTGTGCCCAAGAGGGAAATTTGGCACAAACCCAGCCTGAAGCAGCTCTGTAGGCCTGGATTTCTAAGAATAGCCGAGCTTTGTGGGTTTAGTTCAAGCAAAGAAACCTGGTCTGTAAATAGCTTATGATAAATTGTAGGATTTGTCCCCAAATCCCGAATCTCTTCGGCTGAGGAGAGAGCGAGGTTGAGCCCTGTCTGGGACGTGGATGCTGGGTCCTGTGTGAAGTTCTGCAGTCGGGGCTGTAAAGCTGAGAGGAGGAGAGGGGGGTGGATTTGTAACAAGTCAGGATCTTAATGCCCATTTCTGCAGCAGATTTGGGATTCTGGCTTTTCCTACCCCCTTTTCCCAGCTGTGTGCCAGCCAGCAAGGATGGATCCTCTGCTTTTGGGGAGGCAAAACCTCCAGTGCCCCAAATTACTCCAGTGAAAGAGGGAGCTCGAGGCCCCGTGGGGGGAATGGGTCCCTGCCCAGCACTGGGAAAGCAAACCCTGCACTGGGGACCATCCTCACATCACAGGCCCAGCCCCGGTGCCACGGCTGCTGCTCCGTGGCCTAAATTGTGTTGCTATTCCTGGCAGTTGAGGGCATTTGGGTTTTTTGTCTCCCTCCCTCTGGCTGGGTAAGAGAGCCAGAGTGCCCTTGGTGAGCAGCGGTCACGCAGGGCAGCTCCACGTGTCCTCCTGTGGTGTCTCATGGCTGGGAAATACATTTGGAGGGGAAATAAATCAGGGCACTGAATTTACCTGGAAAGTTCATTTTGGGGAAAATCTCCACAGAACCGTTCTCTGCTAACACCTGACTTCTCTCTGTGCTTCTCCCTGAGGCAGGGCAGGTAATTTCCCAGCTCCATGGCCTGGTTCCTGGTCTCCTCTTTGGCTTTGCTGAGTTCAGAATGATGTGGGGTGTGTGGGGAGGTGTGTGCCCAGGAATATCTGGGGACGTGGTGACGGTTCCTGAGCTGGGCTGGGAAATTATCCACCCCACGGCCTGAAAGCTGCTCTCTGAGTGATCCAAAGGCTGAGTCCTGAGCTTCATCCTGGGGCTGGGAACATCAGGTCTGTTGTGGAGGAGGACTGGGAAAGCTCTGGAGGTGTCACCCCATCCTCTGCCTGCCCCAAGACAAAGGGTCCTGTTCCTACCCCTCTTCCCAGATCAGAGGGGTTCTCAGAGCTGGTGGACATTCTCCTCCTGGCCTGCTTCCCCCTGGGCTGCATCCCCCAAATTCCAGTGTGGTTCCTGCTTTGGGAATTGTTTCCAAACAATGGTTGACCCATCTTCAAGGTGCCCAGGACCTCCTGGGGTTTGACCAATGCCTCTCCCACCCGGATCAAGGGCTGCTCTTAACTTGGGTCAGTCGTGTTTAAAACCTCCAAATCCTGCTCTGGGCTTTGGATCTGCACCCGGAATCAGATGAAACAACCCCTCGCTCTGGGATCCCTGGGGACAGGCTGGGTGGGACACCTGGATTGGCCCCCACCCTCTGCTGCTGCCTGACCTCTCACCCTTGGCTTCTGCAGGTGTTTTGGGGAGGTTTAACAAGGGCAAAGGCCGTGCCAAAAGGGAGCGCAGGACCCAGAGAGGAACGACTTTGCTGGAAGTGGTTTCGCCAGTCGAGGCTTCCGTTAACAAACAGGACAGGCTGGTGTGAGCTCAGGTTTGTTCCACCCTGCACACGCACGGTTCAGCTCTGTCTCCCTGTCCCTTGCAGATCCTCCTAGCGCGGGGCAGGCGCGGGCAGCCGGCGTCGGCCGCGGGGATTTCTGCTGCTGAGCTGATTAGCATATGATGGACGTGGCCAGTTGGAAGGAGATGGAGGTGGCACTTGTCAGCTTCGACAACGCCGATCAGATCGTGGAGGATCCCTGCTATTCCAACGACCTCAGCCCCGCCGGGCAGTCGCGGAAAGGCCACCCCAGCTGCGCCAACCTCCTGTCCAACCTGCGGATCCTCATCAACAGCGAGAACGCCAACAATGAGACCATCTTCTCCAGGTTCTCCGCCGAGTTCAGCGACCACCTGGTGGGGGAGAGGGTGGGCATGGATGAGGGGGACCAACGAGTCATCATCAACATCGCTGGGCTGAGGTTTGAGACGCGGCTCAAGACCCTCGACCAGTTCCCCGAGACCTTGCTTGGGGACCCGGAAAAGAGGATGCGTTACTTCGACTCCATGAGGAATGAATATTTCTTTGACAGGAACAGGCCCAGTTTTGATGGGATCCTGTACTATTACCAGTCTGGGGGGAAAATACGGCGCCCGGCCAACGTCCCCATCGACGTCTTTGCTGATGAAATCACCTTCTATGAGCTGGGTGATGAAGCCATGGACCAGTTCCGGGAGGATGAAGGGTTCATCAAGGATCCTGAGACCCTCTTACCAACCAATGACTTTCACAGGCAGTTCTGGCTGCTCTTCGAGTACCCTGAAAGCTCCAGTGCAGCCAGAGGCGTAGCTTTGGTCTCCGTCCTGGTCATTGTCATCTCCATCATCATCTTCTGCATGGAGACCCTGCCGGAGTTCCGGGAGGAGAGGGAGTTTAGGTCCACCCAGGAGCTTTCTAAGAATGTGACAGACACCTTGCTGGCCCACAGCACCTTCACGGACCCTTTCTTCGTCATAGAGACCGCCTGCATCGTCTGGTTCTCCTTTGAGCTCTTTGTCCGGTTCATCGTGTGCCCCAGCAAGACCGAGTTCTTCAGGAACATCATGAACATCATCGACATCGTGTCCATCATCCCCTACTTCGTGACGCTCACCACCGAGCTGATCCAGCAGAGCGAACTCAACGGGCAGCAGAACATGTCCTTGGCCATTCTGCGGATCATCCGCCTCGTCAGGGTCTTCCGCATCTTCAAGCTCTCCCGGCACTCCAAGGGGCTGCAGATCCTGGGGCAGACCCTCAAGGCCAGCATGCGGGAGCTGGGCTTGCTCATCTTCTTCCTCTTCATCGGCGTCATCCTCTTCTCCAGCGCCGTTTACTTCGCGGAAGTCGACGAGCCGCAGTCCCACTTCTCCAGCATTCCCGACGGCTTCTGGTGGGCCGTGGTCACCATGACCACCGTGGGCTACGGGGACATGTGTCCCACCACCCTGGGCGGCAAGATCGTGGGGACTCTGTGCGCCATCGCGGGGGTGCTGACCATCGCCCTGCCCGTGCCCGTCATCGTCTCCAACTTCAACTACTTCTACCACCGCGAGACGGAGAACGAGGAGAAGCAGATGCTGCCCGGGGAGGTGGAGCGGCTGCTGGCCAGCGTGGCCACGGGCAACGGCAGCATGGAGTCACTCAATAAGACCAATGGGGGTTACCCTCGAGACAAGGCCAAAAAATGACGGTTGAGGCCCTGAGGGACTGGGCGCAGTCAGGTGGGATTGGCTGGAAAACGCATCCAAACATCTGCATGCTCTGATTATTATTATTTTTTTTTTTTTTAATAATTGGTTTTTGTTTTTTTTTTTTTTTTTTTAATAATTGGTTTTTGTTTTTTTTTTTTTTTTTTTAATAATTGGTTTTTGTTTTTTTTTTTTTTTTTTTAATAATTGGTTTTTGTTTTTTTTTTTTTTTTTTTAATAATTGGTTTTTGTTTTTTTTTTTTTTTTTTTAATAATTGGTTTTTGTTTTTTTTTTTTTTTTTTTAATAATTGGTTTTTGTTTTTTTTTTTTTTTTTTTAATAATTGGTTTTTGTTTTTTTTTTTTTTTTTTTAATAATTGGTTTTTGTTTTTTTTTTTTTTTTTTTAATAATTGGTTTTTGTTTTTTTTTTTTTTTTTTTAATAATTGGTTTTTGTTTTTTTTTTTTTTTTTTTAATAATGTGCTGCTGCTTTTTTTTTTTTTTTAGACATTTTTTTTCAATCTCTGGTTTCCTGTGGCTGTTCAAATAAATGCCATCTTTCTTATCTCTCCGCCCTGCCCATCGGTTTGGTGTTTTTTATTTGATGCTCATCTGCCTGACGTTTCTCTGTCCCTGGTGTCAGAGTGGAATTCCCCACAAACAGAGATTTCCCCATTTACTGGAGAGGAAAAAGGGCAAAATGACATGAAATGCTTGGCTCGGTGACACCCAGCTGTCCAGGGGTGAAGGTGGGTTTTAAATGTTAAATTGTTCCTCCCCACCCACCGCTTCAGATCTGGGGGTCTGACAAATTCCCAGACCTGCAACAGCTCTGACTGAACAATAAGCAGGCAGAAAGAAATGAGAAGGGATATTTTTAGCTGGATGAGTTCCCTGGCCTGCCTGCCTAATTGATTTTGGTGGCACAGCAGGTTGGGCAGTCACGGATGGACCCAAGGCAGCAGGTGGGGCATTAGGGGATGCTGACCAGGCAGCACAGCCACACCAAAGGTCCAGGGCACTGCAGCTCAAAGCCCATCGGGGCTTCTGCTGGAAAACTGAGCTCTGAGAGAGGGAATGGGATTTCTCCTGCGACAAACACTCGTTATGTGAGCTACAAACAACCCTGGGGATGAGCCACTGTGACCTTGTAGCTTTTATTGTCACTTGTGGTGCTGCAAAGGGGGCACGGAGCGATGAGCGCCAACGTTTCCTGACAGCTCCGCTCCCTGTTGTAACAAGGCACTTCTGCTTTCCTAAAAATGCAAATTTCCAGTGGCACTTTGGATGGGAGCAGCCAGCAACAGCTCATTTTGCCATTCTCTCCAGTGCCAGCAGGTTTTCTGACAAAAACATTTTGTTCCCACTTCACTGTTTCACTCGATTTTTTTATTTTTTTTTTGGATGTTTTTGCCTTCATTACAATCCCAGCTTCTCGTGCAGTGTCTCATCTGCTCTGATGCCCCACACCTGCTGCACAGATGTCTCATCTCCTGACGGATCCCCACGATCATTGCGCAGCGTGCCAGCATCCCTGGTTTGCAATTTCATTCAGAAAGCAGTGCTGGAACAGGGATTAGAGTCATTGCTCCTGCTCTGCTGGAAAATGTGGGTTTGGGCTTGCTGGGATTTCCCCTGCAGCAGAAATCCCACAGCCCTGGTGGGAGGGGGTTGTTATTTTGGTTTTGGGGGATTCTGTGCACTGTATTTCTGCAATGAGGTGTTCGCACCCCAGGAGATGGATCTGAGACATGACCAGTACAATTCCTTTTCCCTCTGGGACAAATCCCACTTACCACCTGCTCTCCCTGGTGTGTTTTTTTGCCATCCCTCCCCCTTTCTGTCCTTTCCCCCTCCCTTGCAGCCCTCACACCATCATCTCAGGCAGGAGAAACTGTCAGAGCTGTTTAATCTCCCTCCCACTGTGTCCAAGTTCCGTCATCTGTGGGGACGCTTGGGGAGCACACAGCTGGGAACAGCTGGGAACAGCACTCAAACATTCCCAGCTCCTCTCTTTTCACCCCCCCCCAACCCTCTCCAGCAGCTCTTTCACATCACTGTTTTTTTATTTCATAGCAGGTTCTTTCCCCTTTTCTTCTAGAATACTTGAATTTTTTTCCGTTCTTTTCTATTTTTATTGCTCCCCTCTCCCAGTTCTCTCCCAGCCTCTCTAATGGGAAGCACTTTGGGTGGTTTTCCCTCGGGAAATCACCATGAAAAACTCTGATGAGAAGGTTTGGGCTGGGAAATATTCAGCCTGAGCAGCCACGAGCACATTTCCACTCCTCCTGCAAACATGGACTGCAATGGTGCTGGGATGGGTGGACGGATGCATGGACAGATGGATGGATGGTGGACGGATGGATGGACAACTTGATTCTTATAAACTTGTAAACTTTATCCTCAAATAAAAGAATAAATGCTTCAAATTCTGGTATGCAGATAATACTGTTGATTTGGAGTCAACTTTTCTTTTTTCTTTTTTTGGTCCCTGGCTTTGTGCTGCTCCATGGCAACGCAGCTCCAGCTGGGAATTGTGTGTGGGAGGGTTGGGGCATGGGGCAAAACAGAATCCCAGGATGGTTTGGGTTGGAAGGGACCTTGGAGCTCATCCCATTCCACCCCCTGGCATGGGCAGGGACAATTTCCATTAGCCCAGGTTGCTCCAAGCCCCGTCCAGCCTGGCCTTGGGCACTTCCAAGGATCCAGGGGCAGCCACAGCTGCTCTGGAAAACAGATGATTCCAGCTCTCCATCTCTGTGAGATGAGGACAGACTCTGCAGTTTGGCTCACTCCATCCACTGTGGGAGGCCAGGCCCAAGGGGGATCCCTGACTGATGCCGTGGGAAGGGGCTCAGAGGCACTGAACCTCTCCAGACACACCAGCCCATTTCCAACCTGCCCAAAAGAGGAGGGAAACCAGGCCACGGATTCCCAGCGTCGGCACTGATGAAAACCTGCAAGAAACCCCATCTCCCTGCACAATTTGCAGCTTTGTCCCTTCCCAAACACAGGCCCAAATCTCAAAGCTCAGTGGAATCCATGAAAAGCCCTCAGTAACTCTCCTGTTCTGGAGTCAAATCCTAAAGAGCCAGTCTGCCATGTCCCTCTGCACAGAGGATGAATTCCCTCTTCAAATGTTTTACTGCCTCAGGAAAAGCTAAAAGAAGGCAAGAACCCCCTTTGCTCTATCAGAAAGGTGTCCTGGCTGTGTTTTATCCTTGCAGCAAGGATAAAACAGCCAAAACCTGTGGCCAGGTGGGAATATTTGCAAGTATTTCCCTCCTTTGAGCTGAAACTCCCGAGAATCCCAGAAGGGTTTGAGTCGGCAGAGACCCTAAAACTCACCCAGTCCCACCCCGTGCCGTGGGCAGGGACACCTTCCACTGCCCGAGGTGGCTCCAAGCCCGGTCCAGCCCGGCCTTGGACGCTCCCAGGATGGAGACTCCAGGCTTGGCACGGCAGCCACGAGATGGCATCCCAGGATCGGCATTTCCCTGCCACAGACAGCCCCGGCTCGGTCCCCGCTCTCCGATCCGCTCTTGGAAGCGAATTCCGTTGGTTTATTCCTTTATTGGAATATGAACAAAGCTGCGGGAAGGGCCGCCCCGGCCAGGGGGATGCTCCCGCTGAGGAATCCCGCTGCCGGGAATTCTCAGCATCAGTGCAGGAGGAGGATTTAGGAGCTGCCCCCCTGCAGGGCACTCTTGGTTCTGATATAGGGAGCAGGATGCCAGTCCCGCCCCTGGCTGCTCCCGCAGGTTCTGTCCGTTCTGGGGGGCTGATCCCTGCATGGCTGAGCCTCGGAATCGCGGTTCCCTCAGCATCTGCCTCATCTCTTCCCGCTCATAGTAATGAGAAAATTCCTGCCGTGGAGCTGAGGGCAAGTCCCGTGTGCCCAAAATGCGGGGCTGGGTCACTCCCGTGCTTGGGCACAATCCCTGGGATGTGTGAGCCCAGGGGGATGGGGGAGTGTGGGGCTGGGTCACTCCCGTGCTTGGGCACAATCCCTGGGATGTGTGAGCCCAGGGGGATGGGGGGGATGAATGGCACCCCCACCACCCCACAGCACATCCTCCTCTCTAGCCAGCTCAATTTTTACACAGTGCGAGAAGAGAATAATTAATTTCCAACCCCAAATCACCTGGATCTCTCCCTCCACGTCCCTGTTCCTGCTGGGTATGGAATCTCCAGGCTCCACCAGTGATGGAGCCTCATTTACCAATAAATAATGCAGCCAGTCCCACGTCCCTCAGCACTGCAGAAATGAAGACACAGCAGGGGCCTGGATCTCTCTCCCCGGCTTCCTGCTGAGCAATTCCACTGCAGCTGCTCCTGGGAAAGGAGGCAGCCTCCTTTTTTTAACAGGGTTGGATATGGATGGAGGGAATTTCCTCCACGAAACAGAATTGTGCAGGTTCTGTGCTTCTGTAAAAGCCTCACCGTGGGAGGCACTGGGTGAAAGCCTTTTCCTGCTCTCTTGGGTGGTCCAAGGGAAATCTCCAGCTGAGCCACATCCTCCTGAGGGGCTCCCTGCCCTGGGTGGCTTTGGACTGTCAGACACCGTGCAGGGATAGTGGGAACAAGCCCAGTGCCCAGGGGTGGGGAGGTACAGGGGCAGGGACTGGTGGGATGTGGTTGTGGGTCTGCAGGGCTCTGCTCGGGGATGGTTTGTGTCTGGGATGGTGAGTTCAGCCTCCCTGGGTGGAAATTTGGGGGTTCCAGGATCACCCACTTGTTTTAACCCCAATAAATGAGCCGATCTTGACTCCCACCCCTCAGCCCTGCAGCCGTCACAGCTCTCAAAGGCCCCCAGCAGAACTGCCAGGACCAAACGGTCCCTGGCCACCACAGAGCAGCTGGTGTACACCAGCTCCTTCCTAACCCCTGCCATTCCATCAGAAATAAACAGGCAGCCCTCAGCTCAGAGCCATCAACACTTTATTTGTGCCCAAAGCCGTGGCTGTGGTCTGGGTGTGGACAAAACCACACCACTGGTGGATCTAAACAGCCTTGGCCAGCCCCACACGGTTGTTGGCCCGGTCAAAGATGCTGTAGTACACCCTGATGAAGACGTCTCCCAAGATCCAGAGGTCCCCAGAGGTGTCCTGGAAGCTGCTCATGCAAGATCCTTGGTCGTGCTGCGTTTGAGCACAAAAAGGCAGCTGGGGCCATGGGGGCTGGCATCTCCTCTTGCACTGCTCTGGAGGCCCATGGCCATCCATGCCCCGTCTCCCAAGGGAATGGGAGAAGCCAAGGTGACCAGAGCCACTGGAGGGAGTAAAAGGAGCTTGAGAGAGGCTCCTGCAGCCAGGCCCAGCTGGTTCCCACTCACCTGCTCCGTGTAGGCCAGGGGGGACACAGGGTACTGGACCCCGTTGATGACAAAGATGACATCGGGCATGGCAGGGATGGAGCTGCAGTTCACACTGTGCTGCGGGGGGCAGAGGGAAGGGCTCTCAGGAGAGGAGCATGTTCAGAGGGTGAGGAGTGAGGGGAGACCTCACTGGGGCCTTCAACCTCCTCCTGAGGGGCAGCAGAGGGGCAGCTCTGATCTCTGTGACAGGGACAGGAGCCAGGAAAGGGCTGGAGCTGTGCCAGGGCAGGGTCAGGCTGGATTTCAGGGGAAGGTTCTTTCCTGAGAGGGTGCTGGGCACTGCCCAGGCTCCCCAGGGAATGGGCACAGCCCTGAGAGCTCCAGGAGGGTTTGGACACTTCTCCCAATAATGCACAGGGTGGGATTGTCGGGATGTCTGGGCAGGGGTTGGACTGGATGGTCCTGGCGGGTCCCTTCCAGCTGGGGACATTCTGTGATTCTCTGTCTCGCTGATGTAATCCAGAGTGTCCCAGGGTGTCTCTGCTGGGGTTGCTGTGAGCAGAGGACAGCTCTCCCGTGCATGTCAGCAGCCCTGGCTGGGCTCTGCTGTGCCAGGAGCCTCTGGGGTGAGCTCTCACCTCTCCATACGTGCCCTGCCTGGCCCCAACTGCGCCCTGGATGCTCCTGATGCCCGAGGGTGGCCCGGCCACCAGGGAAGTGCCGGTGTCGATGATGGCCTGGCAGCCCCCTGAGCACGCAACCTCCTGGCTGTTCACAAGGATGCTGTGGGGAGAGACCAGCCAGGGGCCATGAGACAACCAGAGGGGTGTTAGGGATGGGTTTTAAACTCCTTTTATAGGAGTTAAAGCTGGGTAACCCCGAGTGCTGCCTCTTCAGAGCCAGCTGGGAATGCAGCCACCACTGCAGACGTGGGCACTAAACACAACCCAGCAGCTGTGGCCCACTCCAGCCCAACAGAGGAGGTTTTGACCCACGATTTTACTCTCCTCATCACCAGAGACATCCCCTAAATAAAAGGTCAGGAACTAGGCTGTGCCCCAGGCACAAAGCATCCTCATTTTGGGTGCCAATTACCAAAGTACTACAGAGTTTCTCCCCTTATCCCTCTGCACCCCTCAGCCCTGGGGTGTGGATGTCAATGGAAGCCTCTGGTGGTGATGGCTCCAAGGTCTCTTTAGAAGCAATGCCTTGAGGTGGCCTGTCCTGGGTTGTGGAGCCAAATCTGTGTATTCTATTTTCATCTGTGGGAGAGAGGCCTGACCCCTTCTGATAATGGGCCATTAGCACCCCCCAGGCTATACCCCCACCCCCAGAGCGGTGCATCTGCATTTCCATCACCCCATTGTGAGATGCATCACATGCCCCTGGCAGTGGGGTGGGGGCAGGCAGTTTCTACCTGGTATAAACTGAGACAGAGGGACTGGAAAGCTGCTGCTTCACCTGGTTTTCTGGGAGGAAGACTGGACCCCTTCTGACCCACTGGACCCTTTCCCATCCACTGGACCCTACTCATCACCACTGGACCCTACTCATCACCACTGGACCCTACTCATCACCACTGGACCCCTGTTACCATCACTGGACCCTTTTTTGCTACAGGATCATCTCTACTTCAACAGAACCACATCTGCCCCTTCAGAAGGACTCACCTTTGGACTGCACCCAGCACCCTGACCAGCAGGGTGTCAGGTTGTAGCTCTGACTCTGTCAGGCTTTTCTCCAAAATTGTTGTTTGTTTGTTTTCTTGTTTGGGTGGGTGGTTTTGGTTTTTTTTTCCTACTATATTTGTATTGTTAATATTCTTAGTAAAGAACTGTTATTCCTATTCCCAAAATCTTTGCCTGAAAGCCCTCGATTGCAAAATTATACTTTGGCGGGTGGGGGTTACATTCTCCATTCTCAGGGAAACTCCAGTTCCCCTGGTAGATACCTGTCTGTCCAAACCAACACATGGCCAGAGAGCAACAGCTTTGTCACCTGTCCATGGAGACCTGCCAGTAGCCCTGGTAAGAGACGGGGATCCAGCTGATGGGGCCGGTGAAGTAGGACTCATCGATGCCCCCGAAGATGACCACGCTCCCCGTGGCCTCACTGGGTGATGCAGGAAAGAGAAACAAGGGGAGGTTTTGCTCAGAGCAGGGCCGTGTGTCCCAAGGGTGAGGCGCTGACTGTGCCACGTCCCCCCCTCCTCACCAGTGACACCCCCAGCACCACAGCAAGGCCAGGCCCTTTGGACACAGGAGCCACCTGCCTGGAGACTGTTTCCCAGCCACTCTGCAGAGGCTGGTGGCCCCCAGGCCTTGCACAGACAGACACAGACACAACATCTGATGGCAGCAGCGCCGAGGGAGGAGCCAGAGCCACCAACAAACGCCGTGCGTGAGGTGCATCCCCCCTGGCCCAGCCCCGCAGGCCCTCACGGCTCACCGGGACAGGTAGACAGAGAAGAGGTTCTCCTGCAGCAGGCTCTGGTTCACCAGGTTGTCAAAGACGGGCGTGATCCCATCAGCAGCCAGGTTTGGGTATCCCAAGCCCAGGATCCCATCGAATCTGACGTCGACGAAGAACTGGCCGGGCTCGGCGGTGCTCAGGCCAAAGAGCTGGTTGGTGTCCACCAGAGAAGCCACCTGGGGACAGCCAGGTGCTGTGAGGCCTGGGGCAGGCACTGGGATTCTGGTGTTAATCTGGTGGGGAAGGGGCAGGGGGTCCCCTGCTGCAGGGGGAGCAGCAGCTTCAGGCAAAGGTTATTAAAGAACCCAAAACCTGAGGGGCCAAGAGAGAGCCCCTGGCTTTCTGAACCCCTCCTCAGAGAGAGGAGCCTGGAGGCTGCTGGAGCCAATCTCAGCCTCAGAGTATCAAGGGTTTGAATTCTGCAACCTTGCCCCACAACTTTTAATCATTTCCAGGAACCTGCATTTCATAACAGACGAGAGATATTTAGTGAGAAAACAAACAGGCAAAAAGATAACAGGTGGAAGATCTCAATCAGAATTACTACACAGGATAAAACTGAAGAGCTACAAGCAGAACGCAGCATAACATAAATATTACATAAACATAATCATTCCTCCTTGCACTGCAGCAAGGAGCCTGTACTAAAGCTGCTAAAAGGAATAGGATTGATCAGGAGCTGAATGTAACTTGCCACCAAAACAACCAAAATGTGCACAACAATGTTCACTCAGCCCCTGAGGAGTAACTGTGGAGCAGCGTCGCCACTCACAGGAGAAACTCCACACATTTCCAGGAAAATGTGCAGAGATTTCTGCCTTGTGGAGGTTTGGGGTGGCTCTTAAAGTGAGTGTCTGCCAGTCATAAACCCAGCTTGTCTGGCCAGATCTCACTTTCACACTGAGACATTCACTGGCAGCTGGGAGATGCCAGCCCAGTGTCGAGGCCGTGGCTCCAGAATAACTCACTGCAGGACAGCTTGTCCTGCTTGGGTTGCCCTGGTTAACAAAAGACAGGTCAGCTTTGGGGGGGTGGGATGTTCTCCACAGCCCCGGCGATGCCACGGGGACACTCACGGTGACGGTGTCGGAGCCCACCACCCCCTCCATCTCGCCAGTGCCGTAGTGGATGGACAGACTCAGCCCCGTGCTCCTGTAGGTGGAGGACTGAGAGGGGTCAAACACCTGGTGGGTTTCTAGATAAGTGGAAAAACACAGAATTAAACCTTTGGGCAAGGCCGAGCCTAAGGGAGGTGCGGGAGGAGGAGCCCTGCTGAGTTGCTGTTTGTTGTCCTGCCTTCAGGAATAATGCCCACTGTGGGCATTTGCTGTTCATCCTTCCCCTCCTCCAGCAACCAGGGATCCACAGGCATTCCCATTCCCCTTGGGCATTAGATGAAACCGAGGCACCAAGCAGTGATCACACCCCCTGAGGAACGCAGACCCCAAATATTCATCATCCCAGCCCATGGCACAGGTGCCATGGACCCAGCTGGGTGAGCCCCTCTCCCCTGGCAGTGTCACCCCCATTTTTGGGCTCGCTGGAGCCGTCACAAGGCCAGGACGTGCAGCTGGGCCTGGCTCCTACTCACGGCAAGCCAGGCTGGTGCAGGACACAGAGGGGACCCAGAGGTCGGAGGAGCCGGTGTCGAAGACCACGGTGAAGTCCTGCGGGGGGGTCCCGATGGAGATGGTCCCGTAGTACTCCACCTGCAGGGCACCCAGGCCAGGGATGGACTTTGAGGCATGGAACCAAACCTGGAGCTTCCCCAGGCTTGGTCCCTGTTGGAATTCTGGAAACTTAGATTTTGGGGGTTTGGTATGTAGTAATGCATGTGAGTCAAGATGGAGGGCTTTGGGCGTTGCCTAAGTCCTTCTTCTTCACCTTCTTCTTCTTCCTTCTTCTTGGGTTTGGGTGGTTTTCTGTAATTGGTTGATGGAGTCCACATTGCAGACTTCAAGTAGTTAGTTACTGGGTTTAAAATAAAAATAATTTCGGTGGCATTTCACAATTGGACAGATTGTCCTTGAAAAGACCTTGCATCCTACGAGAGGTGCTGCATTTTGCACCTTGTGTAACTAGGGGCCCTGCAGAACTCACAGCTCGTGAGGCTGTTATAGAGATAACAATTAATAAACACCCAAGTCCCATCTCAACATCTACATTTCCTGTGTATTATTCATCCTAACCCCAGCAGAGAAAAAGAAACCCTGACTGTAACAGGTCCCCTTCTTCATGGAGACCCCCTGCTTCTAGCAGAGCTCCTGGGGACATTTCTCTGCTCAGGGCCAGCAGAGTGTGCAAGGAGGGGTGAGAGATGTGAGCTGAAGGCTTTGGGATAAAGGATCTGGGTTTGATCCATGCCCAGGACAGAGGGGTGAGCCCCCCACAAACCTTCCCAGGGCTGTGTCCCTGGGGATTGGAGCCCATACTCACGTCGAGGGTGTTGAGCAGGGGCTCGGTGGCCAGCCTGGTTCCGTTGGGAAAAGCGTGTGGGAATTTGGTGCCAATGTCGTAGTGGTGATGCTGGAAGAATTGGTGCAGCAAATCCTTCTCCCTGAGGACATCTCTCAGCTTCTTCCCCCTTTCCAAGGGCAGCCTGGCACAGGCAGCAAGGAAAGAAGAGTGAAAGAAGAGGGATCTTGCTGCTCCAGCGAGCAGTGTCTGACACCTCCAATGTTCTGATCCAACAGCAGGAGCACAGGAAACTCCCCCAAAACTCTGAGCCAGGGATTTCCTCAAAAATCCCAGAGCAACCCTAGAAGCCAGCCCCTCCCCAGGCACACCCTCATTCTCTGCACCCCTGGAGCAGCTCTCTGCAGCCTCACCCCTCACCTCTGCTCCCCAAAGCCACTAAAATCCTCCACTAAACGCATTTCCCTCTTCCCCAGGTGGCCCTGGCAGTGATGCTGCTGTGACTTACCTGGTGACGCCCTGGCAGAGGGCAAAGGCAGCACAGAGCAGCACGAGGAGCCACATCCTGCCAGGACAGCCAGGGCGGATTCCTGCCTGTTTATAAAACCCCTGCCCACCCCACCTGCGGTGCCAAGAGCAGCCGGGACCAGCGGGAGCTGCCCCCTCCCCTCCTTTGGGCACCCGGCCAAGGCAGGTGGCACCCAGGGACTGAAGGACACAGCAAACACGAGCCACACGTCACCTGGCAGGGGGGAGCTGCCCCCTTATGCCACCCACGATCCTCTCCTGGGACTGTGGGGGTACAGCCAGAGAACCAAACTGGGACCTGGGGGTGCTGGTCGACAGCCGGCTGAACATGAGCCAGCAGTGCCCAGGTGGCCAAGAAGGCCAGTGGCTCCTGGCCTGGGTCAGGAATGGTGTGGCCAGCAGGGGCAGGGAGGTCATTCTGCCCCTGG
>VWYO01012703.1:0-14835 GCA_013400275.1 Rhadina sibilatrix
AAGGAAGGAAGGAAGGAAACATTAAAATCCTGAAATGAATGGCAGTCTTATACTGAATTCACAATATATAGGCCTAGAAGTAATTCACAAAGGCCAGTAGATGAAAACTGATGCATAACTATTGGTCCTCTAGCCTCTAACTTTATGTGAAAAAGGGCAATAAACAATCAAACAAAAAACGGCCTAAGTTCAGTTTTAGTACAAGAGTCAAAACATTTTTAAGATGTTTCCCATGGAACAGTTTTTCCTAGAAGCTACTCTAGCTAAGGCAAGTGGAAGGCAGGGAGATGATTTGGGACAGCCAGCACAGCTGGCTGGGCTGTGGGCAAGTTTTGCTTGGCCAAGCCAGAGGCCTTCTATGATAAAGTGACTACATCACTGGACAAAGGGCTACAGATGTGATTTATCTTAACTTCTGTAAAGCTTTTGACATGTTCCCCCTACCGCATCCTTCTCTCCAAATTGGATAGATATAAATGTGGTAGGTGGACTCTTTGGAGGATTAGGAATTGGTTGGATGGTCACACCAAGAGGTCATGGTCCATGACCTAATTTCCTCATGGAGATCAGTGACAAGTGGTGCACCATAGCGAGCTTGCAGGTGACACCAAGCTAAGTTGTGGGATTGACATTCCTGAGGGAGAGGATGCCATTCAGAAGAGCCTGGGCAAATTCAAAAAGTGAGGCCATGGGAATTTTGTGTGGTTCAACAAAGTGCCATGTAGGGTCAAGGCAGGCCCTGGTATCAGTCCAGGCTGGGGGATGAAGGGAATGAGAGCAACTCTCCCAAGAAGGATCTGGATGTGCTGGGGGATGAGCTGCTGGACATGACCCAGCCATGTGCCCTTGCAGCATGGAAAGACAAGTGTGCCCTGGGCTGCATCCAAAGCACCGTGGGCAGCAGGTGAGGGAGGGGGTTCTGCCCCTCTGCTCTGCTGCATCCAGCTCTGGGGTCCCAGGACAGGAAGGACATGGACCTGTTAGTGCTGGTCCAAAGGAAGGCCAGAAAAATTGTTAGAGGGCTGGAGCATGTCTCCTTTGAAAAGAGGCTGAGAGAATTGGGGTTGTCCAGTCTGCAGAAGAGAAGGTTCTATGGAGACCTTATTCTGGAGTTTCAGTACTTAAAGGGGACCTATAAGAAAGATGGAGACAGACTTTTTAACCAGCCCCATTACAATAGGACAAGGGGTAATGTTTTAAAATAAAAGATTTAGACTAAAAGATTTAGACTGAATATAAAGAATAAATTTCCTACGAGGATGTTACCCAGAAAGGTGGTAGATTCTCCATTTCTGGAAATATTTAAGGTCCGGTTTGATGGGACTTTGAGCTACCTGATTTAGTTGAAGAAGTCCCTGCTCACTCCAGGATTGTTGTACTAGGTACTACTAGCTTGCAACACAAGCTATTCTATGATTCTACAATTTTATGTCAGAGAATTTAAAATTTCCCTTCATTAATTCTCGCCTGAAGTGGACTGGGTAGTTTTGCTAAAAAAGGCAAAACAATCAATAATAATAGTAATAATAATAATAATAATAATAATAATAATATGATTATGATGATGATGATGATGATAATGATGATGATTGATGATGATGATTGATGATGATGATGTCGTCCTGGGTTGACCTGAATCTGCTTTCTAAAGGGACCCCATTTGGAGATTTCCTCCCAAATTTGCCCTAAACCAGGACAAATACTACTAATAATAATCGTGGTGAAGTAACCATTTAGACTTTTAAAGTATTTAAGCATTAAACTCTTAAACATTTACTCTCTTTTGAACCTTAAAATTAAGTTAGAAATTACAATTGCATTTTTTGCACTGGATATTAGCAGGCTTTTTTTTCTGGTACACAGGAAAGCTCACAATGCTTCTAGGATAATAGGCTAAGCACAAAGTGAAATTGGTATGGAAACATAATACATCTTTTGGTAATCTACAACCAGCACAAAATTTTTCATTAGAAAAAGTTGGGTACTCTGTGAAAAGTGGATTTTTAAGAATCTTGTCAGAGTTCATCCACAAACTTATTAATTGAAGTAGCTGGGCTTGCAAAGGTAGTCAGCTGGAGCTTGTTTTTGGAGGCAAAACTTGGGAAATAATTCAGCTGATGGACGCCAGGAGACAAAAATCCAATCCATCACACATTAAGTCTGTTAGCACAGCATGGCTAAAAAAGTTTTAAAAATTCATTCTTGTCACTAAGCAGATAAGAGTTGAAGAGTAGATTTATTGATTAAGAAGGTGACAGTCACTTGCCAGATTATAATGTCACTCTAACCAGTATTGCAATACTGATTTTCCAAGGAGATTCTTAGGAAGTAGAAACCTCCAGGAAAAAACTATTTCAGATATGAAAAGGATTTTAAAAAGAGAATGCATTCTAATCAATATTTAGTCATCTGGTAATATCAGATATGCAAAGCTTAAAAAATAGCCTTCTAGCTATATTGACAATTGTTATCTAGGACAATATTCCTTTAGATGCTTTGTTTGTGCTTTAGCACTTTGCATAAATAAATATTCCTTTTTATCAGTATACATTAAAAGAGTTGTAAAGTATGAATTTTGCATTTCTATCTGTTTTCACATTATCTAGATAATGGTTTTGATTAGAATGGCTAAAGTACTTAGGTGATTGTCATTAAGACACTTTTTTTCTCATTCTATAGCTTATCACAAATTCAAAGGCTTTTTGGACAAAGAATTGTACTTTCTGACACAAGTATAATGCCTGAATGCTCAGAAGCCCAGTTTGAGATGCAATGTACCAATTCACAACAAAATAGGCTTTAGTCCATATCCTCCAACAGTTCTGTGTGTTTTGAATGGTTCACTACAAGTATAAAATACTTATATTTGTAGACTAAAATATATACTTCAAAGAGATTTCAAATGGTCTGAACTGGAAATATTTCTAAAGTTGACAGAAATAATAACCAGTAACAGGTTTGTCCTTATGACCTATTTTATTAACCATTTTCTAAAATAATTTTAAAGAAATACACAAAGTGTTAGAAACCTTACTTTTTAGTTTTGCAGATTTCTTTATTCAAGGATAAACATACTGCCTTTCACTTTTTCTTTTATGTGGACCTGATCAGGCCTAGGAAGTAAAAACATTTATACTCAAAATTTTAATTTACATTTAAATTAAATCATTAAAACATGGACATGCTTTTTTTTTTTTTTTTTTTTTTTTTTTTTTTTTTTTTTTTTTTTTTTTTTTTTTTTTTTTTTTTTTTTTTTTTTTTTTTNCAAGAACTTTTTCTAGGGTGAAAAATCTAACATTAAAATATTAAAATACAACTTAAAAGGGAGAACAGTTATGTCACTGCAGCACATTTAATTCAGTAGTGGAAGTAATGAACAGAGACTTGGCTGAGATAAAATAAACAAAAGTTGCATGATTAGTTGAGCCTGAGAGAAGAAATATTTCTCTATTTTATTTCTGAGGACAGAAAAATCATAATAATTTTATTCAAAATGAGGGAAGTTAACACTAAAGATAAGCCCTGAGACACCCCTTCCTCAGAATGGGTTTAAACCCTATTCTTAATGGCATTTTGAAAACACAAATTTTCTTTAAAATGTTTCACCTCTAAACCTTTCATGAGTATAGAAATACAATATTTTCCCTTTTAGCCAACTGATGAAACAGAAATTTATGTAAGTAAAATCTACAAGAGTTTTCATATAAAATTTTAATTGGATTTAGAGGAAAAAAAAGAAAATTAAAAATAAAAAAGCAGCAGCCATTGGCAGGTAGGATTTTGAGCATCATTTCAGATGTATAATTTGTATTTCAGACTTGGAATTATCTTTTTATTCTTTAGACTATACACTGTATTTTGAATGTGAAACATAGACAAAATTTTTGCATACCTAGTACTTAACCAGATTTGAGAGCCCTTGTTAAATTTAACACATCCCCCCCTACTCCCCATGAATATTAATCTCAACAACCCCCTGCAGTGCTACAGGTTTGGGGAAGAGGGTCTGGAAAGTGGCCCAGTGGAAAAGGACCTGGGGGTGTGGTCAACAGCAGCTGAACACCAACATGTGCCCAGGCTGCCAAGAAGGCCAGTGGCATCCTGGCCTGTACCAGAATATTGGGGCCAGCAGGAGCAGGGCAGGATCATCTCCCTGTGCTTGGCACTGTGAGGCCACACCTCGAGTGCTGTGTCCAGTTCTGGGCCCCTCACGACAAGACAGATGTTGAGGTGCTGGAGAAAGTCCACCAGAAGAACTGGTGAAGGGTCTGGAGCACAGGTCATGTGAGGAGCAGCTGAGGGAGCTGGGGATGTTTAGCCTGGAAAAAAGGAGGCTCAGGGGGGAGATCATATCACTCTGCAGGTCCCTGAAAGGAGGTTGTTACTGGGTGGAGATAGGGCTCTTCTCCCAGGCAACAAGTGTTGGCACAAGAGTAATTGGCCTTGTGCTATATACCAAGGGAGGTTCAGCTTGGACATTAGGAAGAATTCCTTCAGTGAATAGCTTGCCAAGAATTGGAACCAGAGGGGTTGCCCTGGGAGGTTGTGGAGTCACCATCCCTGGAGGTGTTCAAGAAGTGACTAGATGAGACACTAAGCAGTGGTGATGGGTCAAAGGTTGGAACCAATGATCTGTGAGGTCTTTTCCAACCTAAACAGTTCTGTGATTCTGTAACTAAAATATCTATCCTTTAATAGATAGTAACAATACTTATGCTAATAGTGTTTTTCTGCACTATAAAGCTATAAAGCAGATAGGTTTGTTTTGGGGTGGGTTGGTTGTTTGTTTTGGGGTTGCGTTTTGTTTGTTTTGTTTTGTTTTGTTTTGTTTTGTTTTGTTTTGTTTTGTTTTGTTTTGTTTTGTAAAATAAGGGTGTTTCACTGAAAATTGATGGAGAAGAGAGAATAAAAAGGGAAATTATAGAAATTATATCAAGAACAGAAAGCCTATTAGACAAATGGCAGAGGCTTCAGGCTGGGAGAGAAATACCAGACTACCAGTTTGGAACCATCAATATAGCAAGAAATGGATATGGAGTCAAGATGGTTTATTTGAACAAGGAAAAACAAGCTGAAATATGCACAGAGGTTTTCAACTGTTATGTGCTCATGAATGTTTATGAATCCAATTGTCCATAGAACTGATGCTTTAAGAAAGTGTCCAGTTAATCTGCCGATGAGCTGTAATAAGCCTTGAGATTTTAGATGAACCAGGGTATGAAGACACTTTTCTTTTGGTGAGCATTATTGCTCTAAAGCAAGTATGGCTCAGAGACAGGTGCACTGCCACCTACTCGTCTCACATGAACTTTGCAATCATGTGTCCCAGAACCCATGAAAAACTGTCAAACAAGTGCTAAGGGGTTTCAGGTCTTCAAATACCTGGATGTTAAATGCTTTATAATTTTGTAGTTAAAGCAATGACAATTATTACATTTTCCACTGCGAATTTTTATCTTGTTTTTCTGGAAGTCAATTAAAAATCTCATTAATTTCTGAGAAAACTTATTTATCACTGAAATAATTTTGGTGTAACTTGTATTTTTTATGTCAAGTCTCCATTACTTTGTTCAAAGTAATTTTAAAATTCTGCTAAGTGTTTAAACCTATACATTCTCTTGAATTTTTGAAATCTTTCATCACATATATACAGATAATTGCTTTTCAATATAATAATTTTATTTCAGGTCTTTTAGCAGGGTATTACTGTGTTTTCCTTAAAGCATTATGTTAAAAATTCCTCATTTCTACTTTCACTTTTTGATACTTATTATTGGAAGGTAGTTAGGAAAATGGTATCAAATTCTTCTAGCTTGAATCACTCTTTATCAGTTTTATTACTTACTCTTTATCAACCTCACTCTTGTCAACCTGTTTCTCAGGTTTGCTTTGTATAACCTGAAGGATTTATATTTATCTCATGCTGCCTATGAGACCTACTTTGTATTTAGCAATAAAAGGTTCCATTGTCAGTTGCTTATAGCTTTTTCAATAATCTAACTCTCCAGGCTGATATTCTTCATGCTTCCTTCAAAATTAGTATCTTTCAGAAAAAAAGAAAAAGAATTCCAAACTAGGTCTATTTGGCATGCCAATCACGTGGCAAATAACATTTGGTGATAAATGATATATCAGAAATCACAGGGAGAAGAGGAGGTTCATTCCTATATTTTTACAATCTATAAATGTAATTTAGTGTCAAAGACATTTTACAATGGTAAAAAATATAATTAAATTTATCAGTTTTTAAATATGTCTACAAAGTTATAGCCACAGCCTTAAAAATCCTACAGAATGGGAATGAGCAAATGCAGTCTTTGTCCTGATAAGTTTGAGACCGCATATGCAACCTTTCATTTTAAATGTAGTATGTTTCTGTAAGTGCACATTTCTGTGTGGGGCATGTAATGTCAATATCAGAAAATCCACTGCTTTGAAGCCAGCTAAACTAGAGCATATTTCTAGAGAAAGACAATCTGAATGTACTTACCCTGCAAGTTTTATCTTCCTTCTTTACCTGCTCTAAGCTGAGTCAGTAACAGGATTTGTCTTGTAACAGAAAGCACTGCCTGATGTTTAAGAGTAGGGCTAAGGAAAGCAAGGAAAAATCTGATTTAGCTTTAGTTTTACCATTCTGGGTACTGATCATAGGTTAGCCAACATATTCCTGAGGTGTTCATGAAAATATAATGTGCACAAACATTAAGATTTGAATTTTTACCACTCCGTTCCTGTATGTTACTGTCTTGGTTTGGAAAGACAGGTATCTGCCAGGGAAACTGGGGTTTCCCTTAGAATGGGGAATGTAAACCCCTCATCCCCCTGCCAAATTATAATTTTGCAATTAAGGGCTTTCAGGCAAAGATCTGGGAATAGGAATAACAGTTCTTTACTAGGAATATTAATAATACAAATATGGTAGAAAAAACAAAACCACCCAACCAAGCCAGCAAACAAACAAACNAAGACAGTTACATTTGGTCTCTTGTTCTTATTCTGTTTTCTCTTGACATCTTGATCTTTTCTTCTAGATGATCTGTTCATCTGTTTATTTCATCCATATGCATGACATCAGTCAAAATCTTTTATTAGAAATGATGCTGAGGTGATACGGTTCATGTCACCCAAATAGATCTCCTCCATCATTAATTCAAAAAAGTATAAATGCTTTCTAGAGTACAGTTCCATTCTTTTTTTTAATCAATTTAGGCTCTGTGTAGAGAGTGGTCAGTGGTGTTGCTCTTATCTAACAGAATTTGTTTTGCCACTTAGGATGGTCTATATAAGAAAAGCTTGAAACAGGAAAAGCTGTAAAAAAAAGAACAGGGAAACAAGGCTTGTAAATTAGTTCTGCTACTAAACTAGATACTTCAGGAGAATAAGAAATAAAGGAAACCATCAATTCCAGGAGGAGGTTTAAGAAAGTGAAATATTTGTTGATTGCCAGTATTTAGAATTATGCAAGGTTCTCCAGAAATAGTAGGAGTCATTCAGCCTTAATATTTTTACTGGGACAATATCTCTACTGTTTTTTCATGGCAAGCTTTTCCTAGTGGGAAACGGCAGAGGTGACTTTAGTGAGAAGATGCTATAACTTGTCTCCATGTTGGACAGATGTAGTTCCAGCCAGCTACAAGATGGACCTGATGCTGGCCAGAGATGAGCCAGAGACATTGGCAGTGTCTCTGTGATATGTAAGAAAGTGTTAAATAGCTATGCAGCAGCTGGGGGAGAAAGAGAGAATATGTGAGAGAAACAACACTGAAGACACCAAGGCCAGTGTAAGGAGGGGAAGGGACAGCTCTAGGTACCAGAGCAGAGACTTCCCTGCAGCCCATGGTAACACAGGATGCCCTGCTGCTGACCATGAGGGACTCCATGTTGAAGGAGGTTTTATCCTCAAGGAGGGTGTTACACCACGGAAAGCTTGCATAGGAACTGGCTTCTGACAGGACCGTGGCCCCATGGAGAGAAGTCCATGCTAGGGCAGTCTGCTGACAGGATCACATTTCCTATGGATGACCCACACTGGACAGTCAGTTCTGGAACAACTGCATACCATGGAAAGAACACACACCAGAGCAGTTCCCAAAGAACTGAAGCCCTTGAGAAGGACTCATGCTGGAGAAAGCCATGAAGGACTGTCTCACATGGGAGGGACTTCATATTGGAACAATATGAGAAGAAAGGAGCAGAAAAATATATGATGAACTGACTGCAATGGCCACAACTTGTCCCTACTGCTGCTTGCAGGAAGGAGGTAGAAAAGTCAAGAGGGAAGTTGAGCTACCAAGAAGGCAGGGGAGAGGTGTAGTTTTTTTGTATTTGTTATTAGCTTTTTCTGTTTGATTCATAAGAAATTGATTTCCCCAAGTTGATTTTGTTTTGCCTATGTAATTGCTAAGTGCTCTCCAGCTCTCCCTGTCCTTATTTGACCCACAAATATTTCATCATTTTTCTCCTCCATCCTGTTGAGGAGGGGATGTGATAGAGGGGGTTGGTGGGCACATGGAGACCAGTGAAGGTCAATCCACCATCCTCCCTCTCTGCATCTTGTTTCCTATAATGAAGATTAAAGAAGTTCTTTTCCTCTCATCTGACA
This sequence comes from Rhadina sibilatrix, assembly GCA_013400275.1. Classification (NCBI taxonomy): domain Eukaryota; kingdom Metazoa; phylum Chordata; class Aves; order Passeriformes; family Phylloscopidae; genus Rhadina; species Rhadina sibilatrix. The sequence goes on from VWYO01012703.1 coordinate 8,603, forward strand.
CTCCTCAGCCCCATATAAAGGGACACATAAAACAGAATAAAGGTGTGAAGTTCTTAGTAGTTTTAGTTATTTATTTAAAAAGAAGAATCAGAGATTTTACAAAATCAAATACTTCCTTCTTGGACACATTTCTCATCTTGTATTGTCAGATGTGAAGATCACAGCTGGTTCCTAGAGGCTATAATTTCCTCTCCCTTGTTTTTTTCAGTTTCAAAACTTAATTGCCTACAGAACTTAAGGTGGGGGGAGGGAAGAGAGGGCTGCAGAGAAATGAGGTGGTAAAAAGGAAAAGAGAAAATAAGAAAAAGAAACTTGACTTCATTTAAGTATCATCTTAAGAAATCAATGCCAGGAAAAGAAAATATTTACAGGTTTCGTATTCTGAAGTTAACAAATATCATAATTAGCATCACTATTCATCTTCACCTTAATTCAAGTGTTTTTATAAATTTTGAAAAACTCTGTAGTAACATGGATATATTTTAGTAAGACCACTTACTCACTTGGCCAGATATGACAGGGTTTATTGAAGTCAGAAGTCAGCCAGTATAATATGCACTCAACAAGACAACGATTTGTCAGGGACATGAGTGCTCTTCCAAAGCTTACTGGCCCTGACCATCTCCCTGGGACTTTTATTTTTCTTTAATTAAGGGGAGGCTTGAACATAGCAAGCATATGCTGTAATCTGGACTGTGCCCAGTCCTGCTTTCTGCTGTCCCAGCTGATCTTCCAAAATGCATCTTGGATCAGTGCTATAGATCACATTGTTTTCAGTCTCTGGGCCTGTCTGATGGATGGCCCCAAGACATGGCTCATTTCCTTGCCTTCTCTGTGACTGTAGGTAGAACTTGTCACTGTCACCAACCTGGTACAGCTCAGTTCATGCAGAACTGTGCCCATGACACTGCCCTGCCCATCACCCTTAGCTCCTTGTGCATCTCCCTCATGCACCAGTCATGCTCCTGCTGCCCCCTTTAAATGAAGTTTGCTTCTTTTTGTATCTTTTTCATGCATCTTATTCAAATCATGCTTGTAATATGGAATTATAAACCCTAAGTTATACTGAAATATCGATATAACGCTCATGTATGTGAACATATATGCTTCCATGTAAATGCTATGAAGGAAGAATGGTGTAGCAAGACTTCCTCTCAAGGGTATAGGAAGAAAAAGCCTCTAGAAAGCCTCAGGAAAATTTTCTTTTATACAAAGCTGAACAATTAAAATTTTAACTTTGAACAAAAATATTATGTTCAGATGTCCAGTATGAAATGATTGCAACATGATTTTTCAAAGAACTAAGGACTACATAGAATTGTATAATCATTTAGGTCACAAAAGATCTTTTAAGATCATTTAGTCCTAACAGTAATCTAGTAATCTAACACTGCTAAGTCCACCACTAAACTATATTCCTAACATCACATCTAAACATGGATCTTCATATCTGCACAATTTCATAGTTTTAAAGTATGGTTCCTTTTAATATGAAGCTATGGATTCTTATTATGTCTACCTATCAGACTTTTAATTCATAGACTGTGTACTCAAAAGAGACACAAAAATGTAATAAAAGTTCCTTCAGCTACAAGGAAATACTGGAGGACTTGCTTCTGAAGAAGCTTATGTTTATGCTTTCTTTCTGGGGTTACTTAATTCTACTCAAGCTTTTTGGGCTGAATAGATCATATTTTGGCCTGTCAAACTTTTAATCTCAGCAAGATACATGGAGCAAATAATTGGTAATATTGCTTTAACACTTCTTGCATGTTTATCTGTCAGTGAAAGAAATGTAAAAAGAGAATCTTTAGCAGTTCTCTGACTGTTAAATCACACTATGTTAAATATTGCTAAAGAGTTAAACAGGATTAGCTTTCAGAACCACAAGGGCCAAGAAAGATTTTTTTTTTTAGTGTTCCAAGTCATTTCTTAAAAGCTGTTTAACATCCTAGATGTCCTAACATCTCAGGACCATGGACATTGGCACTGAAGGCACCCTTGGCAAGTTCATTGATACCACCAAGCTGTGAGATGCACTAACACACTGGGGGAAGGCATGCTATCTAGAGAGACCTGGACAAGCTGAAGGGTTGGGCCCATGATAACCTCATGAAATTCAACAGGGCCAAGTGCAAGGTTGTGCACCTGGATTAGGACAATTCCAAACACAAATCCAAACTGGGTGGAGAATAAATTGAGAGCAGCCCATAAGGAGAAGGATATGGGGCTGCTGGTAGGAAAGAAATTCTACCTGAGCTGGCAGTGGGTACTCACAGCCCAGAAAGCCAGCCCAACCTTTGGCTGTATCAAAAGAAGAATGCCAGAAAGTTGAGGGAGGTGATTCTACCCCTCTTCTCTGGTGATACCCCTTCTGGAGTTCTGCGTCCAGGTTTGGGGGCCCCTGAACGTAAGAAGGACACAGATCCATTGGGGAGAGTCTCAGGAAGAGCTCTGAAGATGATCAAAGGGCTGGAGCACCTCTGCTGTGGAGACAGTCTCAGAGAGTTGGGGCTGGTCAGCCTGGAGAAAAGAAGGCCTTATAGCGCCTTCCAGGAACTTAAGGGAGTCTGGAAGAGAGTTGGAGAGGAATTTTTCACAAAACATTAGTGGTAGTACAGCAAGATAACAAGGGGTTATTGCATCAAACTGAAAGAGGGCAGGTTGTCATTAAATATAAGGAAGTAATTCTTTACAGTCAGGGTAGTGAGGCACTGGATCAGCTTGTCCACAGAAGCTGTGAATGCCCAGTCCCTGGAAATGGTCAAGACAAGGTTCCACGGGGCTTTGAGCAATATGGTCTGGTGAGAAGTGACCAGAAATTACTCAGTGAGAAGCATCCTTGTAAATGGCAGAGGGTTTGGAAGTACAGGAATTTTAAGGGTTTTTTTTCCAACCAAAACCATTCTATGATACAATGATGTACGATGGTATGATCTTGCCCTGACAAGATTTTCAGTCCTCTGCCTTGAAAGTTTCAGGACCCAGCCAGATAAAGCCTTGAGCAGCCCAGTCTAATCTCATAAATGACCCTGCTTAAAGCAGGAGATTGAGCTGGAGATCTCCTAAGTCATTATCTGATTTTTATGATCCTAAAAAGAAGTCCAAAGCACCATGACAGAGCAATTAAAAATCAACGTAAAATTTTCGGGACTGCAAAAACTAGTTGGCAGTGAGTTTCTGCCTATCTTCTCCTCTATAATGCAGTTACCTGAGATGACTTTTTAAAATATTTTTATTTATTTTACAGTATTTTCTGAACTGTAAGTGGGAGACCCATGGAAACCAGACTTAAGTGCATTTTGAAGCAATTTACCAGTTAGAACACTTTGTACTGCTGATTTTTTGTGGCCAGAACTAAGCAAATATAACCTTAAACCCCACAGAAAATGCAAGGTGAATGATCCACGTGAACATTCTAATGATATCTTCATTTTGAATGCTATTTTTTTCCTGTCTCATGAACTAATACCATTTAAAAAGCATTGTCTTTCTTGAAATTACTCAGGTATGTGTTGACCCTGTTTAATAACTGAAACAAATTACAATGAAGCAAAACATAGTTACAGTTTTTGTTATTAGATGTGTAATAATGAGGCATTGATTAATTGTTTAATTTTAGCTATTTAGAAGCAAGTACCTTCATTTAGCTGAAGAACACAAAAGAACATCACAGAGAAGAATAAATTTTTTTAAAATAAAGTTATTCAAACTTTTGAAATTTACTCCTATTCAATTTATAAAAAAATTTATTTGAACATTACCTTGGCTTTACCTTTATTTTTACATCAGCAGATATCAATGTCATTATAACCAGCATTATTTATTGTTATTTCCTGAGACATCCTTCAGCTTCATTCCCTTTGCTCATCTACTGCAACTACTGTGCAGCACAGAATGCTGAGATCAACCTTTTTTCTCTGAGCCACTTGAACAAGTCTGAAAGGAAGTACAAATCTATAATCTTTGTTAGCAGGTACAGCTGTTTGGTCCTTTTATTTTCTCCTCAGACATGAAGTCATCTAAACACGTCAGTCAACACAAAAAATATTGGAGGTCAGAGAAAAAATGTGAAATTAAACATAAAGATTTTTTAATTTATGCATATATTTTTTAGTCTTCAAAGAATCAGTTTTCCCTTTCTCTCAGGAAAAAATGGAAGCAGCTTTCCTTTCCCAAAAGCAATGTTTTCCCACTACTGATTTTGTCGTATGTGTCCTAATCCCCTAGACAGTAAGACACACAGTTGTGCTATACTTACTTTCACAATCTGACTTTCATGCGCAGCTGCATCCCTGTATGTCTAAGATATGCATTCATGTTCCACATACCATTTTTTACCAGTTATCTACATTTGCAATAGTTTTTCAAATTCATCTCTTTCCCTTAAGGATAGCTTATTGAAGATACAAGATCCTTAACGATGATTTATGGCTTCTTTCCAAAAGCTGAACAACCAATCTTTTGTGATTCCATTTCACAGATCTGTGTGCAATCCTCATGACCTTGCCAGTATTTTTTTTCATTTTCTTTAACACTAGCTTTCACCATTGTAAGTTCTATTCAATTTGTTATGGAACATAAATTAGGCAAAGAAATCCTGAAACTCTGTCACAATCTTGATGCTCATTTTTCCTTCCCCTTGCCCTTGTCCTTGCCCTTCCCCTTCCCGTGGTGGTGGGTTTTTGATAAGTTATTGTTAAGTTATTACCACAATAGTTTCTTCCTGTTACCCCTTCTGATGGTTTGGTTCTACCTCAAGTTTTCTCCTCCCTTGCCAGGTTTTCCATCACTCCCCAGACCCACCTGCTACCTCATTTATATGATGTCAATCCTTCCTAGTCCCTTCCCTTATTTCCAGAGCTTTCTCTATCAATCCTAAGCTCCGCCTGGGTTTTCCCCTTTTCCAGGACACCCTGTTTCCATGTGCACCCTGTGCACATGACCCTTTCCACATGCCTTGCCTTCCCGTTGGCTGTCAGACCGTGGGCCCCTCCTCACTCCCCTTGCTGTTGTCTCTCTGATTGGTTGGAAAAATGTAGCCTCCCCTTGTACCTCCCCCGGCTAAAAGAGAATGTAAGGGCAAGCTTTTTTGGTTTTGGCTGCAGCACTCCTTGGGGTACATAAACCTTGAGAAGCACATGGGAAACCCTCTCTCAGTCCTTTGCTCCAATTCAAGACGCACCACATGTGAGAACTGTAGAGAGCAGATCTGCTCAGCACCGCCATCCGAGCTCAGGAACAGCGAGCATGGAGGCGGCCACTGCAGGCGCGAGGGGCCGGGGTGTGTGACCTGCTGTGTTGGTTTGAAAGCAAAACCAGTGAGAGACTCCAAGTCAGAAAAACAATTTAATAGAAGGGAAAAAAAAGTAAAATAAAATAAAAGCAATAGTACAAAAGATCACTGACAGAGTCAGAATACAACCTGACACCCTGATAATGAGGGTGGTGGTAGCAGTACAGATGAAGTGGTCTTGTTGAAGCAGTGATCCTGTAGAAAGGTCTGGTAGTTCTTGTGCTCTAGAAATCCAGTGGGTAAGGGCTCCTGTGCTGTCCCAAATCCCAGGTTATATCCAGGTGGGAATGCTTGGCTTCTCCCCCTGGGCAGGGCATCTCACAATGGGCTGATAGCATCCTATGATGCTATATAATGGTCCTTGATTGCTCATTGAACAGAGAGAGCTTCCAGGGGGGAGTTACCTGTGACTCATGCAGCAAGGCATTGATGGCCCATTAACAGGAGATAGCCTGGAGGGAGGGAGCAAGGGAAACACCTGGTTTCAACAGCTCATGAAGATGGTGATAGAATGCATACTTTGGGCACATCTTACATTGTACCCTAGGACAGCTAGCCAGGCGTATCCAGCCCATAGCATCATCTTCCAGTTCATAACTATATTCCCTGTATATGCTCACAACCCTGCAGGAATGGGAGGCAGTTACTTTTGCTGATCCATGGTCTGTTGGCCATAATGCCACAGTCAGTGTATGGGTGGCCCTGTGATCTTTCAGTTAGAGCAGAGTTTTACTCTCTTGTGAGGAGTATGTGCAGTGGGACATTCAGAGGCAATGAGCTGTGCTTCATTTCTGATGCAGATGTCCACGGCCTCACAGAACATGCATAAACCATGGTATATATGCTGCGACAAATTCTGAAGTACTTATTCTATCTCTCTGGACTTTGGTTACAATAAGACCATTTTACTCTGTCAAAAAAAAAAAAAAAAAAAAAA
>VWYO01012703.1:22212-68034 GCA_013400275.1 Rhadina sibilatrix
TTTTTTTTTTTTTTTTTTTTTTTTTATGTAAAGTCTAAAACATTTAATACAGCATGTTATGGAGGTACATGAAAAGCAATGGCTTAGAATTCTTTATTTCCTCTACAAATGCAATCAGTTATAATGGACAGCAATGCCAAGGAAAAAGTAATTTAAGGCTTATTATAAATAAGAATTTAAAAAACAAGTGAAAAATCCAAAACCCAGCAAAAGAAGTACCATTTCTGGAAGGGACAAAATAGTCCCAGTGCAATACTGAATGATACTAAAGTGAGAGCCACCAGCACAGATCACAGATAATTAACAGTGGTCAGAATCACCTTCCTTTTTTTTTTTTTTTTTTTTTTTTTTTTTTTTTTTTTTTTTTTTTTTTTAAAAAAAAAAAAATTTTTATATANTTTTTTGTCTTATAAAAGTAGACAGAACTTTAGATAACATTCCTTTCTCAAAACATTCATTCAGAAAAATATTAATAAATGTTCCAGTACACTTCACAATTTATACACAGCTGTCATTTTTTGGAATAGGAGAGAAGAAGGCATAGAAGCACAGGCTTGAAAGTGCCTTCAGGAAATGATTTGGTCTCTATCCCTGGTCAGGACATAATCAAATGAGTCTAGACATAGTCTAACAGAATGTTTTTGTCTGGTATTGTCTGAATATGCCTGTTCAAAATAAGGTTTATACAAATTGTACAATCTCCATACGTGATGTGTTTAACAATGATTTTCTAATAAATATCAAGTATTTTCAATTACTTTATTATTATTGTTATTATTATCATTATTATTACTATGCACATCTACCATTGGTGGATATGAAGACATACTTGTACTGCTTTGTAAGAATATCTTTCATATAGTTGAATGTTATATTCTTAAATCCTTTTCCCACTCCTTCATTGGTAATCTTTTCTAAATTCATTTTAGCAGCAGATCAATGTTTATTATCAGTTTTAACAGCCTCAGGCAGTTTGCTTTTTCATAACTCATTTTAGTGAAAATATTATCCCTCCCCAAAGTGTTGATAACCAAGATAAGAGAACAAATAGTGTCCTGCTTATTACGGTCATATCTTGAAGCAAGCAAAACTGACACTTTGCAAGAGTCACTTAAAGAAGCCAAATGTCCAAACTGTGTTGTTGCTACAGCCTTAAGAGGGATTGCAAGTTTGCACTTGCATCAGGCTGATAAAACAGCTCAGAAGATACTGAGGTAAAATAATGGAAATGTATCTTTGGTACCAAAATAATCCATAATCATTCCTTTATATTAAGCAACAGACCTTATATAGAAAAAATCAAATTTTGATCTTGTTACTCCATCTGTAGCTGTAATTTAGCTATTGAAATTACTTACCCATTTTTTGGCTAGTTGGACAAATTGTCAAATATGAACTACTACTATAATTTCTAGGAACTACTGATATAACACCAGCTTTTCATTTGCATTATAGGTGACTATAAAATAGTTATTTCTTTGAGTAAATGCATTCCAAATGTACAGTTTGCACAATCTGCACATTGTCAGATGTTTCTATAGAATTTCGTCATGAATTCTTCACAAAGAACATCCAGAAATATCTGTAAATATTCTATGGCTGCAGCTACATTAATGGAAAAGGGTCTGTCTTCACAAGTTAACTACATTTCTTTGTCCCCAAGAAAGTCTGCATTCTTTAAGCTACAGTAATAAAATGGCTGTTTTATTATTTATTTTTAATCACAAGAACTCATTCCAATCTCAAGTATTTTGGAATCTAAAACCAAACTAGATTAATTTTGATATATTAACTAGATTTCCTAGATTAATTTTCATATTCGCCTGAGTAGCTGTTGTTACAGTTGTTTTATGATTTTAATGTATGTAATTGTTGTTATGGCTTTTACATTCTCAACCAAAAAATATCAGTTCACTGTCTTTCAAGGTACCTGTAGGTTTTCTTTTCCAAATAAGTTCACATAAATTGATATGTATCTACATTGAAAATACTGCTGTTTTAAAAACAACTGTGATACAATGTGGAAAGAAATAGCAAGTATTCCAGAAGATTGGATACAGGAGTAGTATTCAACTTTACAGCTATGTTAGTTTCTCATGTGATAAACCACAACAAGGTAACTCTAAAAGAAAAGTGCTTTCATTTGGTAAAGTGCCAAATTCTGCAAGTAGACAAAATGTTATGATTGGGAATATAAAGGCCAGCATGTTAAATGCTTTCCAAAAATATTGATCTTACTAAATATTTTAAATATTTATTATTTAGTTTAATATTTTGTGTGTGTATGTGTGTGTGTATAACTTCTGGAGTGTGTGTATATATATCTGTGTAAGCATTTACTGTTTTATCACAGTTCAGTAATTTTAAAACATTTCATTAAAAGCTTTTGCAAAGAGCTGGATCAAACCTTTGCTGTGCAAGTTACATTCAAGTTCATTCAAATTCTTTTTTCTTTTACTTCTCCACAGGTTTGTTTAACCATCTGCTGAATTCAGTGAGATTCTCTTAAACTCAAAACCTTCCTCAACAGCAAAACTCTCCAAATGTCCACATTTTAAACATCCAAATTCACATTAAACATTTCTTCAGACTGTATTCCAGAGGATGTTCAGGGCCTTGGACTTCATCTTTTCATGTTTATGAAAAAAGCAAGATACAGGGATAAGAAGTGGTATGTGGTTTTCTTTATCACTGAACTGCTAATCAAAAAATGGCTGGGTTTTGGCTTGAACAAACTCCCTCTCACCCTATGCCTGATCACAGAATCCTACAATAATAGAATAACAGAATTGCTTTGGCTGGAAAAGACTTTTAAAATCATCAAGTCCAGCCATTAACCCTGCACTGCCAAGCCCACCACCACCAAATCATGTTCCTAAACACCATTAACACATGGTCTTTTAAATGCCTCCATAATTACTGTTAACCAACAGCCTTTCCAGCAGCCAGCTTGAATAGGACAGCATGGTTTCACAGAAGAGTTGGGGAGATTAGCTAAATTTGTACTAATCATGCTGAACTCTGTTATTTTCTGATATGGTTTTAGCAAAAAAAAAAAAACAAAAACAAAAACAAAAACAAAAACAAAAAAAACCCCACTCAGCACTGATTTCTTATTTCTGGGCTCCAGTGCTCACATCACACACAAAGCCCGAGTTATACCTGGACTGGACTGCAATCAACACTAAGGACAGACAATATAAGTAGAGTCCTGGCCCCCAGCCTACTGCCTTTTTCAGGTCCTCTCCTCATTGGTGATGGAGGAACTTCCAAGGGTTTATCTGTTGACTTTAATAGATTTTTTACTTGAATCCAAAATTTTCAAATCTTACAGGACCATTTGTAAGAGGGATGAAAATATTTCAAAAACAAGACAGAGAACACTGAAACAAGCTCCTGCAGGCCACTGCATTTATTTTGCTTTCAGTATTAAAACCTATGTTTGTCTTGGAGTTAAAGACTGAAAACCCATGAATGTAATCTATCTCAAGCTGTTCAGCTACTTTACTTGAAATACAGGCACTTATCCGTGGCATTAGTGCCTCCATTAGATGGAGGCGGCATTAGTGACATTAAAAGCAGTGAGGAGTTAATTACAATTATTCAGATTCCTTAAGAAAAAATAGTATATTTGTTCACTTTTCTTTTTGTGTAAGACTCCTTTTCAAAATTGCAATAAAGTCTAGTTCATTTTAACCTTAGCAATTCCTAGTGCCTACCAGCTCTGTTGGCACCCTTTGGTCAGAAGCAGTTAGCAAGCCCCAAAATTGCCCCCTGAAAATTTCATTGCAGTCTGGACATGTGGTGTTTTTTTATGTCTACCTACATAGCTGAAGTTAAATGATCCTCACCAGTAGAACAGTAAGTACCTCCACTTTTTAAAATATGTTTTTGGATAGCAACCTTTTCTTCAGAATTATAGATTTTTGCAACATTTCTTCATATTTGATATAAGAATGTAACTAAACTGTATCTTAATTTCAGCTCTGACAGACAATCAATTACAAGTTCTTCCATCTGTGGCCTCTAATTTAGAAGATTATTTTGACATTATATGGAGTTTTGACTATGATTTATAATCATAACAGATTTTTCATGCCTTAAGATCCCTTGGTGTCTTCTGTATCCCACCCTTCAAAAGGAAGCAGTAATTTGTAAGAGCACCAGTAAGTGAATTAGTCAGGCTAACTTTTGTGCTGACCACAGTTCTAGCTCAGAGACACAATCTGACATCATGATAGATGAGACACAGCTTTTTGCACTTGATGCAATGATGGTCTGAGAGACTGAAATGTTAAGGGTTAATGACTCAAACAATTGGCCATTTGCAAAACCAGAGGGTGTTCTGCTGATGATGTGCAAAGTAAAAGCCCAGGTGCAGAGGGATTGTGCAGCCAGCACTGGAGGTTACTTGCTTAGGTTAGAGCCCGGTATGTGAAGAGGCAAATCCTGTGAAGGTGGAAGAATGACTTTAATGATGTTAATGCTGTCTCTTACACAGCTGACTGAGGTGTAGAAGTCCCCTTCAGGGAAGGCTTCTAGACATTCACACGTAGGTCTGAAGATATTAATTCCTTCTGATGGGTTATAAGCAGCTCAACTACACTAGGTGAGAAGGAGCTATCATGTCTAGAAGGTGTCATAAACCATCAAAGATCCTTCACACACCTGGGTATTTCACCTGACCCTCAGCAGATATTAAAACATTGAACTTTGTGCTTCATGGGTTTTCCCCACCCCTGAGGAATCAAGAGGCCACCATCACTTCAACCAGCTGACAATGAACTTACAACAATCAAGTCTTCTCACTGGACTCATGGGTGATGTCTTTCTGCTTTTGTGTTGTTATATTACTATTGATAATGATAACCAAAAAGACTACATGCCTCTTTCCATTGCAGGAAAATTGTTCTAAAATAAACCCTATCTATCTGTCTGTCTGTCTATCCACCTGTCACTCAGTGCTGTTTTATTCTTATTTGCCCAAAGGGATCTATTAACAAGAACCCCAGTTACCTTCACCTTCAGGGGCTGGGCCAAAACTGCTTTGGTCTGGATAACCAAGAGCATACTATTTTGCTAAAAATCCACCCATTTTTCCATAGGTTCATTTGGCATATATTTAAATTTTGCAAGGATTAATACTGAGAATCCAGAATTTTCTTGAAAGCAGTTCAGTAATTGATGTAAGGAATGGGTTTGAAATTATTATTCTGAACTGGGTGTTAAGGCAGCTTTATCTGATCCTGTATAAAGAGAAATGACCTTCCTATTGCATTTTGAAAAGTTTATCATCCACATTCCACTGCAAGAGAAAGCTCATGAAATAAAATCAGTTCATCATGCTCTAGAATGATTAAAACCCAGGCAGAATCCCTCTACAGAAACTAGGGAAAAATCTAGCTCTGATAAGGAAGAAAGATCTCTCTGGCTTGGTTAATGTTTACTAAATATCTATTTAACATACCTATATTGTGGGTAATTTTTTTTTTTTTTTTCTGCTGAGTGTCTATATTGCAAATGCAATGTTATCAAATGCCCTTCCTTTTCTACCCCAAAGGTTTTATTTGATTTTTCATGTGACACTATGTTATCGCCATGATCTTATGGAGTAGTGTTTCACTAATCATTCTGTACTGTTACTTGTCTTTCTTTATCTTGCCATTTCATCACTGCTGTGTCCTATAAACTTTAGCCTTGCAGATGGTTTTGTATGTGCATTATCACATCTTTTAGTTTCCTTCTAAGGCATTTTACTCAACCAGCATTCCTAATACTTCTTATCTCATGACATAAGATTAATGACAGATTGTGTTATACATGAATTAAAAAGACTAGGAGTATATGCAGCACACAAAATGTCAGCCTAAATCACATGAAACTATACATGATCTATTCCAAGCAATATCTGGATATTTTTCCCTGCAAAGCTGAAAACAAATATGCTGGAAGCAAGGGCTATAAGTAAAAGGACTAGAAGCGGTAACATTTATTTGTTTATTTAGCAACTACTTTTTTTGGTTTTGTGTTTGTTTGGTTTTTTTTCTGTGTGTATGATCTGGGAGGATAGTATGAAAAAATGGATAACATTTTATTTCTAAGATACACAATTTTAGCAACCGTTCTGCAGATTGAGTGAACAATTTGCACTAAATGTGAGTAGTGAAAATTGTGACAATAAGACCATTTCTATAAGCAACTATCTCTTAAAAATCTACAGACAGCATTCACTTGAAGTGTATTACTATAGGCAGTATTGATTTAAATACATTACTAAATAGAATCACATTTTGTATGGCCTAGAAATTCCACATATGAAGATGAACTGAGCTCTGTCTTAATTGGAATTATTATGGGAGTAGGCTTTGGTTCATGCGGTTTAATGTTTGAGCTGTCTTCACCTTGAAGTTGTAACCTTGTGCATTTATTTAATTCAAGAGGAGCTATATTTGATTGTTTTATTAAGTTGGAATGAAAACTTTTCATTCTTGGTGTACTACCATTTGAATAGCAGTTGATACAGGAAAACTTGGGCAATTTGGGAGCATGGCTGGAGCACTTATGTTCAAAACCACTCTAGAAGAAATGTTTTTTTCCCATCCTTATGGAGGAGATGGATTTCTGTGTCCAAGTATTCACTGTAGGAAGGGAAGAAGAGCAAAGCACTGTGGATGAGGTTGGTCATCCAGTTCCAAGAGAATGGGTGGAAGAACAGATATCATGACATGTAGAAATTAGATGTGTTTTTTGATTAAATCAACGTTAATATGTGTCTAGGATTGTCCCTATTACTGAGATAAGAAAGAAATTGCATTGAGAATACATGACTTATGAAGTCACAGTCTTTAGCATACAGGAAAAAATGATACATAAATATCATTTTTATATAGAGAGATATATAAAAATAGCAGTAATCAGGCAATTCCATATAAATAAAAATAAAAATATGGTCTATGCAGTTAATGCTATTGTTGCCTTTGTAAGTTGAAAATTTTGAAACGTACACACAATTTTTGATGCTGATGGCGAGAGGCAGACCAGGAATTGACAGGTACTGCTTTCAAATTTTTAAAAGGTTTTTAATAACTAATCACTAAACCAGAAACTTGACAATGAAGATATCATTTTCTGTGTTCTTGCAGTCTATTTTTGAAGACTGACAAACTAGAAAATATCCCACTTCTTTGTATTAGATAGGTATTCAGAGTTCAAGCTCATTAATATTTTCCTTTTATAAAAGAAAACAGACTCATTTTAACACCCTTGTCAGCTGTCAAAGTCTTCACATGTTTCTATTCATTGGTCCAGATAAAAGCCTCAGATAGCTCCATTAATTTCAGTAAAACAATACAATTTATGCTTGCTTAATCCAGCTTGCTGCTGGAAGAGTTCTATTCACTTTTGCTCCAAATTAATCATTTCTGAAGAGAAAAGGGAGAGGAATAGCATCAGACACAGCATGACACTTTTGCCTCTAACCCAGACCAACATTTGCCTATATTATAGTTACATTACTCTATTTCTTCCATGCACTTTCAGTGTTTTCCTCCCCTTTATATATTTCTTCACAGCTGCCCTTCTTTCTTCCGTTTTCTCAGCATGATTCTTCTCTTCCGCATCTGACTTTTCTACCTGAGACATTACATGCATATGGAAAATTTCTTACATGTTGTATCACAATCTAATCTCAAAACCTAAACTTATTTCCCATGTGTGCTTATGGAATTAATTAGGAGTATAATTCCATATTGATATGACTTTGTATACAGCACAGCAACTTTGTTGACTGATTTTTTCTTTTCAGTAAATAATATTTATTAATATAAATACATTTAATATTATTTTCATTCTTTCCACTGAACTGTACATTAGATGCACAAAATCATAGCGAGTATGAAGAGCTAAAGTTAAAAGAAAGATACAGTTGTAGTTCTGTAGTTGTACAAGCTATATTTAATGGCAGTTGATGACAGGACCTTAATCCTGCTGTCTGAAATTATTTTTCTGTCTTTTTATTTTTTACTTGTCTTTTATCTTCTCTTCTGTGTATTTCATATTTACATGTTTCTTTCCTTACTGTTCACATTATGTACATTATATGCAGTAGATATTAGAGCTGTACTGTCAATGTCTTTAGGTAGTAATCCTTGAAGATCACCTTATCCACTCCATATATTGGATGGATTGGAGTGGATTGTTACATGGATAAGAAAGTGGTTGGAAGGTCAGATCCATAGGGAAAAAGTCAACAGTTCAGAGTCCCAGTAAACATCAGTGACAAGTGCTATCTTTCAGGGATTTGTATTGAGACCAAATTCATTGATGATGTAGATAGATGAAGGGACTGAGTGCCCCCTCAACAAATTTACAGATGACACCAAGTTGAGTGTTGCTGTTGACACACCTGAAGGGTGGGATGATATCCAGAGGGACCTGGACAAGCTTGAGAATTGGTCCCATGGGAATCTCATGAGATTCAACAAAACCAAGTGCAAAGTCTATAGTTGGGGCACAGAAACGCCCAGTATCAGTCCAGGCTGAGGGATGAACAGATCTAGAGCAGCCTGCCTGAGAAGGACTTGGAGGTGCTGTGGGTGAGAGTCTGGACATTACCCAGCCATGTGCCCTTGCAGCCCAGAAAGCCAAACGTGTCCTGGGCTGCATCCAAGGCAGCGTGGGCAGCAGGTGAGGGAGGGGATTCTGCCCCTCTGCTCTGCCCTGGTGACACCCCACCTGCAGTGCTGCATTCAGCACAGGAAGAACAGGGACCTGTTGGAGTGACTCCAGAGGAGATCATCAAGATGATTTGAGGGATGGAGCATCTCTCCTGTGAGGAAAGACTGAGAATTGGAATTTTTCAGCCTGGAAAAAATACAATGTCAGGGTGATGTAATTGCAGCCCTACAGTACCTGAAGGGAGCCTACAAGAAAGGTGGCAAGGGACTTTTACCATATAGGGACAGGACAAGGGGGAATGGCTTCAAACTGAAAGACAGAAGTTTTGGATTAGATGTAAGGAAGAAATTATTTACTGGGAGGGTGGTGATGCACTGGAACTAGATGCCCAGAGGAGTTGGGGATGCCCTACACCTGGAAGTGTTCAAGGCCAGCTTGGATGAAGCTCTGACCAACATATTCTAGTGTCCCTGCCCATGATAAGGGCGTTGGACTAAATGTTCTTTAAGGTCCCTTCCCTCAAACTATTCTAACATTTTTCATTACATATAAACGGTAAGTAAATAGATGAACATCTAAGCATGCCCAGCCCAGCTGCTATTTACCTGGTTCTAGTTTGGCTATATTTGGGGTCTGCAAAGTACTTTGCCTGCTGCCTGTCAATGATTTTAACACTGTCAAGGAATTTATTAATAAAAAAAAAACTTCAGGAAAAAAAGGTCAGGTTTCCTGACCTTTCATCTAATTTCATAACTGACTGCTCTTTATTATTTCCAAATACAATTTTCAGACCATTTGGATGACATTTAAAATCACAATGCCAAAGCATGTGATTAATTGATTATGCAAAAATACCTGATAAACTAAAGATTTCCTTAAGTTTACCCAAAGAGGCTGAAAGACAGCAACCACTATGTTAACCTTTCCTCCTAAGAGTCACTTCGGGCATTTTGAACAGGTTGCTAATTAGGCCATCAAAAGTACAGGGGTTCACTTGTCAGACTTCAAGGTTAAAGACACTCTAGATGACAGACATAAATTTGGCTACCTCAGGAAATAAAAATTTTAACCAGCTTCACTGATTTTAAATTGCTGTTGACAGGACCTGAAAAAAAACTCTGACCCTTGTCATATTGAATTCATCTGTTAGTCAGGCAAATGCTTGTGGATGGAAAGACTGACACCTTTCACTATCTTTGATGTGTTTAAAGTTGCATCATATGAATATGTGCAGGGCTTTTACAAGGAGGCACTGAGAATACAAAAGATTGAAAAGGGTTGCGAAACCCTGTAAGCTGGCCTGTTTCTTCAATTATCATTTGGCCTAAAAATCCTGTACTTGGCTTTCTCTTTAAATAATGTTGTTGTTCAGGAACATAGGGGCTCTTAAGTACCTAACAAGAAATGGACATTAGCTCAATTCAGCTTAGACAGACTTTGACTTTTCTAAAGTATGACAGATAAAGATTTACCCTATTCCAATGTCAACAATATATATTTTTTTAATTCTTGAAAAGTTTAAGGAAACACTATCTATAAAGAGAAGAAATGTCTACATTTTTTTGTGTTAAATACTATAATACTATTATGTGATTTTTTCTTCCTCCTTTTTCCCAGTTATCACTTTGTCATTGATATTAAAGCCCCTCAAGAACAGTCCTATCTGAAATCCCTCTGTTTTCTCTTTTTTCTCTGATTATTACTCTGTTTTTTTTAATTTTTCAAATATCTCCATATTATAAACAATGCCCATAATTTTAAGCCACATTTTGGATCCTCTGACTCTACACTTACCTGCTGTCAAATATTAGAAATATTTAAAACAATAACATATAGAAAAAACCCTAAAATCCACATACAATTAATATTAACAACCAGGTATAGAGACTTTTTCTGTGACTCAGCCCAGAAGGGCTACTGATTATGCTACATAAAGTAACAAGACTTCAGCTGAACGAAGGAGACTCCTCCCCAACCCAGGAGGAAGAGTAGTACATTTGGGTTGATATCACAAAAAGAAGCAAAAGAAACAGATTTTGACATCAGCTTTTTAAGTGATACTTTACAGAAAAGAAAGATCTCCTTCAGGACATGCTTTGTCAGAATGGTTAACACATTTTGATTTTTGGTACAAATGGTGGAGAGAACAAACCCAGGATTGGTATTCCTGAACAAGAAGAGGCAAGTCTCAACATTTCAAAGTTGGGCATTTAGATCTGAGAGTGTGCAAGGATTTCAATTGATATACAGTAAGAGATAATATAGATAATTAATTAAATACCTCAGTAAAAATAATACGGGCCATGATATAGTGCAGTCTAAAGAGACCTGCTCCAGGAGGCAGCTGACTCAACAGCTCCTTGTTTCAGCACCTCACCTCATCTCACCTCCTTTCAGCATCTTGAATGTGAAATCCTTTTCCTTAAGGCTTCAGTTCCATTGTAACCAAAAAGAAAGTTTTTTTATGTTTTTCCTGGTTTATTTTTCTTGGGTCAGGTAAGTGTAATTGGCTCCTTAGCCAAAGGAATGCATGCAACTAAGTGCAGGTGGAACATGAGGGTATGACCTCCTCATTCTGATAACAGTAAGTTGTTTGATTTGTTTTCCATAAATAGGGTTTAAATCTGCACATCCGACATTTGTATTTCCCCTGCAGATTTTCAAAGGTAGAGTGTAAAATCTTTACAGCATTTTGGGGGCTAAATGTTATTGTTTGAGAGGGAATAATTGCAAGGAAAAATGTCTACTCCATCTCTTGTGATCCACTTTTACTTTAAAAAATACTCTGAAAATATATACCTAATAAAGTAAGAGGAGATCTCAGTGTTACTCTCTTTATTGTAGCTGTTCACAACTTTTGATCATGCTTCAAACACCAGTTAGCATGAAGTGAAATACCAATGATCAGAAGTTCAATGACCCAGTGATGTATTAGCAAAGTCTCATTTCGTGTGTGCCAGCTTGAACATGGTATATTTTCAAGATGCCAGGCATGCACAAGTCCATTACTGGAGCTAGAAAGCCTACTCTGTTGTACCTATGTAAGAGCAGAAGGGTATAAACCTGACTCACATCATGGACTTATAGGCTAGGGATGTCGTCAGGAACACAGTGTGAAGATGTACACAGTGTCAGTTGCAGTCATTACTGGAACAGGCACATCCTATTTTAGTCTAGTTCATAAGGCAGAAAATGTTCAAAAAAAGATATACAGTAAGAGAACTAGTAGAAGTACATAAGTTAGCTAGCTCCTGAGATGGAATCTTTACTTTTGTATGACGGCTCTCATGCTTTTGGACATTGCAGTTTCCTTAAAAATTTTGGTTTCCAGTCCCAAAACACCTAATTTATGACTGTTCTGTAGATGCAGGCTTGGCTGAAATTTAACTGCACTTGTTGAATTGCACATTCCCTCTATAAAACTAGGGATTCATCATACCAATTATCTATCCTGTTCATTACAAACATACGGAAGATTCAATGACCTCTAAAATAAAATAAAATAATCCTTCATTTCAAAGGATCCACTGAATTTAATTCCTGAATTAGTACAGAAAAGAATGTGAAATTACAGTTTTTATTATTATATAGTTGCCTATAAGTGAAATAAAATGTGCTGTCTGAATTCCATGGTCCACTGTTGGATGATATGCACACACTGTGTAAATGTTCAAACATATACAAACATGCATTTTTCTTTTAATTTTTCAAAACATTGCATATCATAAGGTATTTAAAAATGCAAGTAGAAGAAAATCCTCCTATTGTAAATAAAAGAAGAAATATTTTCTTTCTTCTAAACATATCATTTACCATATTGTGTTGGTTTAGCACGGGTGGTAAAAATCAATTAGTGACTGACTTTGATACTGATGGCCAGATTGGCAAATTAAATATAGGGATACACCTCTGGGTCACACAGGCTTCAAAATCAGGAGAAGCCTGGGAAACTTCCTTTTCCTCCCTGCCTTGGAACAGGCAACAGGGCCGGTCCCGCTCGGCTGTGTGGCTCCTCAGGGCTGGCAGGGCCGGGCCCCTGGGCCCTCCCCCGCCCCAGCTGCCGGCCAGCGCAGGGGGGCTGCTCGTGTGTCTGCCCAGCCCCAGCTGCCGGCCAGCATAGGGGGGGCTGCTCGTGTGTCTGCCCAGCCCCCAGCGCAGGGGGGCTGCTCGTGTGTCTGCCCAGCCCCAGGCAGCAGCAATGGGCAGGGCTGGGCTGGCCCTGCTCCGCTGCCGGCCCTCCCTGGCCGGGCTCTGCTCCTGCCGCCGGCCAGCCCCATGAGAGCAGAGGTGGGCAGGAGCCATCTACGATCCTGGCTGTTGAGATTTCTGACTGCCTGAGCCTCTCTCATCTCTCTGAGCAAGCTTCCCTCCACAGCGAGGCCTTGACATCTGACACCCTGAGTGCAGCAGAGGGAGAGAGGACCTAGGCAAGATTTAAGTCTTTCCTGACACAAATGAAACTTCCAGAGCCCTAACTCTTCTCTGAGTGAGAGGAAAGAGACAGACTGAACGTAGAGAAGACACCGCGTGAGACGGAAAATCAGTGAAGAGAGAGTGAAAAGACTAATTTGGAGAAGGGATTGAGGGGTTTGCCATTTTAGGCTGGACTTCTCTTATGAGCTATGGTAATGAACTGTAATATGTTGGTATTCCCTTTAAACTATGGGAAAAATATGCATTTTGGGGAGATGATTATTGAGATTTGTGAGTTTGAGCAAAGGTATCTGTGATGGACTGAGTGAATTGAATTAGTAGCTGTGATTCTTGTGATCCCATGAGGTGCTTAAACGGAGATGAGAAGCCCTCTGTGCCAGTGAAGAAGTGAGAAGACATCTCTGTTCCCTGAGATGAAGATTCCTCTGCCTTTGGAGTTGTTAATTTTTAAAAATGACACCCCAGTATGCATAAGTCTATGGCCCATAAGCAGCTTGGGAAATTGGTAATAGGAAGGCTCTTTACAGAAGCAGGTTTCCCTGGCGGCTGTTTCTGTGACAGCTGAAACCCACAAGAGAACTGTTCTAGGTTGTCAGTGGGCGAAATACCATGGGAATTCTAAGGGAGACACCTCTCCCTAAAGAACTGACGAAAGACTATTTTCAAATGGTGAAAATGACCNCTGCCTTTGGAGTTGTTAATTTTTAAAAATGACACCCCAGTATGCATAAGTCTATGGCCCATAAGCAGCTTGGGAAATTGGTAATAGGAAGGCTCTTTACAGAAGCAGGTTTCCCTGGCGGCTGTTTCTGTGACAGCTGAAACCCACAAGAGAACTGTTCTAGGTTGTCAGTGGGCGAAATACCATGGGAATTCTAAGGGAGACACCTCTCCCTAAAGACTTGACGAAAGACTATTTTCAAATGGTGAAAATGACCGAAAATCACCGGTTTTGTATCTTCATGTTGCTCCTGGGAAAGTAAACACTTGTGGGGGGAGGAGGAAAATTTTGAAAGTTTCATTTTGAGTCTCATTTTCTTCTTTTAGTGTGTGTTAATAAATCTGTCTTTGTACCCTTTAAGTTTGGGCCTCCTTGCCTTTTTTCTCTTAATCCTACTTCACAGCAGAAAAGATACTCAAACCACTGCACTAAATTTGGCAAACAGAGATAGGTAAACGTGAAATCACTACACATATTTAATCTTTTATCTGGAAATATAATTACATCTTTATAGACTAGATTTATATCTGAAAATCCAATGAATTTTAGGCCATAGATAACATCTCTAATTGAGGTACCAATGGAATAAGACATGCAGTTTTTAATGTTATTTTTAAGACTTCTATTCAAAAACCACATAATCATTGAATGGCTATTCATCTAGTCTCTGGAAGTCATCTACTCAAACTCTACCACCTGAACAGGGCGACATATCCAGAACTGTGCCCTGGTGGCTTTTAAATATCTCCAAGACCTGAGATCCCACCAATTATCTGGATGGCCTGTGATAAGTCACCTTCATAGTGAAAAGGTGTTTTTGATGTTAAGATGGGCCCTCCTGTGTTTCAGCCCAGTATCTCTGGTCCTGTGACTGGGCACTGCTTTAAAGGACCTGTCTCTGTCTTTACAGTTTGTAAGCATGAATAAGATCCTCCTGAATCTTCTCTTTATCACATTCTGATGAACTCTCTCCAAATACATCCATGTCTCTCTTGTACTGAGGGCTCCAGTCCTGATGTGGCATCACCAGTGCTGGGCAAATGTGAGGAAGAATATGTATAGATACTCATGTCAGCTAGCTGGGAAAGAAGCTGCAAAAAATGTCTCAAATCTACATCATTTTTAGAAGGGGTTAGAAGGACCCAAGTCACTCACTAGTGGACAGAATGTTATGGAGACATTGAACATGTTGACCTTTTGCTACCTGAACTGGTTTTGGCACTAGGGAACTCTTGAAAAAAGTGTGAGAAGTGTTCAAACCAAGTAAAAAAACTTTCTTATATCATGTGCTCCAATCTTTTATTACGAAGAAGACAAAAGTACCAGCATCTCTATACCCAGTAGCAGAATATTCTCACAAGCTGCTCAGGTTATAACCAAATAATGTCTCAACTCTCAGGTTATAATCAAAAAGGAAAGAATAAATGCTACATAATATTTTGGAATACACATAACTGAAATCTTTTAGAAAAATTTTCAAGGCAACTCATGCTTTGAGTGAGGCTCCGGAAAGAGTGTAGTTTCCGACAGTTCTATTTCATGTTTCTTCTCTTCCAATTTCTGGGGTTTTTTACTAAAGAAAATAATATATCTGAATTTGTACAGGGGACATGTTTGCTAAAGATGATATTGAGGAATCTTTCCAAAATGACTGTTCAACAACAAATTATGGCACCTGAGAGACTGCTTCTCTTTATAGTAAAAGAACTCAGTCCAGAAACCTGCTCTCTGTTGGTCAGTGCTGACCTTTTTCATTTCTCTCTCGTGGTTTCTGTGGGTGGACATATGAAACAAGGGAGTATCTGAACAAATTTCTGCAACAAATGAGAAGAATAAAATCAAATTCAAAAGGCCAAATGCTAAAACATGTAATTAGTGCATGCCAGATACTTTAGTATCAGACTCTATTTTGTCCTACCCAAATTGCATATATCAAGATATTTTGTATCGCCTTTCATCTACAGTGTTCTGTCTCCATTTCAGTCTTTTATACCTCTCCTCATTTAATCCTGACTTTCTCAGATATGTTCTGACTGCAGAGAAATCACACATACAAGAATTCATTATAAAGAAGACCTTCTTCTAATTATAAAATATGTTCCAATCCAAGTTTTCAAACTAAGTCAACATAGTTGACTATAGTCAACTATTAGTTGACTTTGACTTAGTCTCTATAGATCTTTCTTGGAAAATGCTTCTTATGTGTTTCATGTTTATGCAGAATATATAAAAGTCTGAATTTTGAAAAGTTCTTTCTCAAAGTCTGGCTGTCTGAAAGAATCATAATGTGCTTAAGTAGCATATGATATTTGTAATCTTTGAAACACATCTCTGAAAGGGTTCAATGATTTTAACTGAGTCACAGTGTAATCCAGTTGACTTCAGTGGATCCACTTGAATGAGACACATGTACAGGACCCAGAGGTAACTGCTGGAAATGTTTTGAAATTAATGTCAATTTGCTGACTTTAGATGCTCTACTGAGAGCAATGATTAGGGCAATATACAGACATGATGGCGAAAATTGCTCCCTACTTTTATTTTACTATCTGACAGGAAGAAGGATGAAAGATTACCTCTCTGTCCCACGTCAGGAGGTGTAGTCAGTTTACTACAGCATTCCCTGCTGCAATTACGTACAGGGATGTTATTTTCATTATATTCTTTAAATAGCTTCCAATGGTGCAGTAGACATGAGAGTGGAAAACGTGTAATCACTGTGGTAATAGAGATTTCAGTCAAAAACTCTCTCTTTCCTTTGCCCCAAATACACACTAGTGAAAGTTTAAGGGTTTTAACTGATTTTTCATTAATTTACTTTTTCCAGACAGCCCAAAACATTCATTTCATCAGTGTGTTTCATCAAATGTGAAATAATTATAACTGTACTTTATTTAAACATAAATGCCATAAATGAGATTATTATTTTAAATAGTTAGCTCCAGAGGGTCATAATTTTGTGAAAGTTCAATACATAGATTATCCTATTTACGGACTTTTGTCAAGACGTATTGGTAAAAAACATACTTAGGCCTGGTGTTCCACAACATTCAGTGAGAGATTACTTTTCAACAAGGCATTAAATAAACAAAGGCCATAAGAAACATTGAGCCACCCTGATGGGATGGCATCCTGGTGATTGTCTCTCTTCCGGTAACAAGACCAGTTAGACATTTAATCTCTGTGCTAGAGACAATTTTCCATTCAAAAGTAAATATTCCAGTTGGAATAGGGAGCAAGACTGAGGGCTGGTTTACAAATGTCTGCTTAGAATGATAGGAACTACTATTCAGAAGTATATTTA
Source organism: Rhadina sibilatrix (assembly GCA_013400275.1). Classification (NCBI taxonomy): domain Eukaryota; kingdom Metazoa; phylum Chordata; class Aves; order Passeriformes; family Phylloscopidae; genus Rhadina; species Rhadina sibilatrix. The sequence continues at coordinate 39,348 of VWYO01012703.1, forward strand.
AAAGAACTACTATTTAAACTCTGCAAACTTAATTCAAAAGTTTCAAGAGTTTTTCACATTCCACAACTGGCACACAAGGAGACCATAACTGTACTGTTCCACAGTGCAGTGTTGCAGCTCTCTTCATTCACTTTGTCTGGAATCTCTGCAAATCGCCTCTCTGACCATTCCAGTTACAGTTCCTGTCTTTTCATGCAATTATAGAACAGCTCAGGTTTGAAGCAAGCTCAAAAGATTATCTTACCCACCCTTCTGTGGAAAAGAGAGTGTCAATAAGATTATCTAGTACATTCTCCAGTCACATGCTGAGAAACTCCAATGATAAGAACTTTACTACATCTTTGATAGAAAAATGTTTGATTTTTGTTTTGTGGGATTAAAAATCATATTATCTATTAAATGACTCAAATTAATTACCTTCAAGTCTCTGTATATTTGGAAGTTTGAGATAGATTTCATTTCCCTATTATTCTAATAATTTATAGACATATTAAGGAAATGTAGTTCAGAATTAAAGAAAAATTATAGGATCCAACAATTTTACACTGGATAATGCATATTGTGACTTAGATGTTCTGCAATACATTATGTAATACATATTTTAATGTGTATATGTGACAACATCTATACAATGACAGATAGCATATAATATCAATTTATATATATATAAAATATATGCAAAATGTATATGTAATGGTATATAATTATAAACCACTGTCCATCGTCTATTACCAGTGAATGCAAGGCAAAGTTAGAAGTTATTTGCTACTTTCAATATTATTCTTCTAATATAATATTGTACTAATATTTTTTCTTAGATGTTGTCCAAAACTTTCTTAACTGAGGTAAAAGAACAATCATTTGGCTAATATTTACTGGCTTCTCAACTGATCATTTTGTTGCATGGTAATGTTTTAAGACTTACATTTTACATATATTTTCCAACACACAAGTTTCTTCTGGCCACGTTATTCTGTTAGCACTAAGAGAACACTGAAACAAAGCAGAACAACTGAAAACCACAAAGATGTGTTTGAGGCTATGTCCAAAAAGTCAAGGCAAGTCAAGGCAAAATTCTTTTCATGCTTCCTGGTTTGATAAAACCTAGTCAGAGTGAGAGTGTAACTCATAAGAGAGGAATAAACCTTATCAACACAATAAATTCAAAAATTCCAGGTCTGCACCTCTGTGAAGTTACTGCAACCATGTAAACATGTTTCTTATTGTTGAGATTTTCTAGAAAAAATATTCAAACCACACTATGCAATTTCTGAAAGGAAAAGCGGATGTTGTGTATTCCCTGGCTTCAGCCCAACCTTTCACTTATTCTCAACTTTTCCACTAAAAAATAATTTTGACATGTGGAGATAGCACCTTTTGACATAACCTTCTTGTTCAACTTCTGAGAACATTCTTTCCTGGATGATTTGAAAGCTTTATGATGAAAGTGAATGGGAACTACTCTATAGAACATGATAGGTTGTACATACTTTGGAGAGGACAGTAATTTTTTGTGGACAACTTCCCCTAGAACCAAAAACAAATGCCCTGCTAGAATAAAGATAAAAGCTTGTGTGGTGTCTCAATGTATGCAAACAAGCATCTGTGAGCCCTAGGTGTAGAAGTTTCCTCTGCAAGGAAAGCAGAGGAAAATTTAGCAAAGAAAATCATGACAATCTGCTCTGCATGCTTGTCAACATCACACTGTCCCTTCCAGCAAATTTCTGATCTGTGGACTGTTCTATAGCACTGCAACTCTTTCCAATCAAGGAAGAGCGACTCCAGGGAATATCTGAAGTCACAATCTTTACTATTACTGCTGTTATCACTACTGTTGCTACTGCTGCAGCTGCTGCTGCTATTACTACTACTGCTGCTGCTTCTATTTTTATGGCTACTGCATTTTCTTTTCTCTAAAGCTGAAAAGTATCTTGGTTATATAGCACTGCCCCATCTGGAAATGTGTCCTTTTAGACCTCTGTAAGGAAATTTATCTCCAGTTATGTGTATCCTCATTCCAGGAGGAACTGTGTTGTGTTTGTCTCCTGCTGTAAGTAGCAATGGCTCTTTTCTGAAACTCCAGCCTTTTTCTTTCTGGGCCTCTTTTCTTCATCTGTTTAAAGGAGTTGATCAAATGTTCCTGATTCACAAGAATCATGTTAGAAAAAAGAATTATTGATCTTATGAAAGCAAGGCTTTATGTTCAGTAAGGGAAAAAATAAATCTGAGAATTATAATGGCATGTACTTTATTTTTAGTAATTAATATGGAACTTAATAGGGCATATATTTTGCTAAGGATATAGATTTTGAAAAATAGCAAATATTTTTTTCATAGAAATATCATCATCACAGATGTAAATATCTACAAAGAGTAATAAAGACAAAAGCAGCCAAATAAATAAACAATAGCTAACGTTTTAAATCCAAGTGGAACACAATACTCCTTGACACTAATATGGAAGTGTTCGTTCCATACCCAGAGCATGGGAAAACCGTTTGTTTATTTCCATTTTATATTTCCCTAAGGACATTTTGCTCCACCAGTATAATTAGGATGACATTTGGAGTTGTTGTATTTCAATACAAGAGCAAGAGACACTGTGCAGCTTGACAAGAGATTATGATGTCAATTCTTGCAGCAATATCAATATTTATTCCCTCATTCCTTGTGTCTTATTTTATTTTTGTTCCTCTTTTTCTATTAGGCATAAAATAATATCTAAAACCTATCCTATTGTGCAGCATATTTGTTTTGATCTATGCATCCTTGCTTTTCCCTAGATAATTTTAATCTTAAATCCTCTCCTTTCTCAGGTAAATGGTAGTTAACTTTTTCAGTAGTGCAATTACTTTCATATAATGAATTATCAATTGTTGTAGTAATTGTTGTAGTACAACATTCCTAATAAGAGCAGACAAATATTTCATCAAAGAGTGATCTCAGAACTATATTATGTATTTTGAGTTTTAATTGCTTCACTGCTGGTGAATACATATCAATTGTATATATGCATTGTATTAACCAGTAGTGAAGCAATCAAAAATTTTTTTTAAAAAAGTATCATTATTATACAGGTACTGAACTCATTAGAAATGTTGTACTTGATCCATCAGATTGCATTCTTTAAATAAGAAATATTTGCCTGCACCACATAGCATTACCTGATATTCCTGATAGTTTGTTTTTGTTAAAAGTAAGAGAGTGCTCTGGTTAGCAGCTCATTCATGCTTTCTTTTTATAGAGTAGCAGAGGAGATTTACCCTGGAGTGGAGTCAGATTAATGGGTATATCGTGATGAGCATTTCAGCATTGCTTGTGTGTAATAATATCATAACAACAAAGCACAGCAGCTGGGATGCTAGAGGTCAGAGCCAACAGTGAAACAATTACGTGTAATTGTTATTAGTTTAGCCTGATTAATTTTCTTTTATATTTATCTGATTTCTTTTTTGCAGAAAAAATAAGTATATTTGTTTTCAGCAACACTTTTTCCTTCAAGAATATTACAGTTGCTTAGAGATATATGTCTGTCTCTGTATAAGCAGATTATCTCCTAGTGCAGCATAATATCATTGATAGGATTATTTTTTGAATGGATCAGAAAATCATCCTCCCAGTTTAAGGGTCTGTTGAAGTTTAATGCACTAGGTGTTGTTTGAGAATTGTGTTTATTTCTCTATAACACCACCAGGAATTTTTTTGATGTATAATCTAGTTAACTTTGCATGACATCGCTAGAGGGGAGTGTCCCTTCCAGCCTTTATTTGTGTTCCTACATGTTTCTAAGACATTTAATTGTGATTCATAATCCTTCAGCTCTTATTAGGGGTGCATAATATTACTATAAAATTAAATTATCTTCACTAACAAACATAAGGTAAATATCAAAGGGAATAATGTTATTTCCTCTAGTTACTCTAAGTTTTTTACAGGTATTTGTTGTTGCCCTATTCTAAAGTAACCTTGATGTCTACTGCACTTTTTATCAATATAATTAGGTCAAATTGTGTAATCTTTGAACTTTCCTGAAATGAATGCTTCTAATTTCATGTTTGTTGTTTTGTTCTTTACTTTTGTTATCACTTATTAGCTGTTCACATGGGGGTCCAGGTAACTACTGAAAATTGTATTTTTTTAATAATAACTTTTTTTATGCGTAAGAGAGAGAGAAAGAGAAGGGACAGGGAAGGAGAAGGCAGTGGGGCTCTAAAGTCTTACACTACACTGTGCTTTAGTCTAGAGGAACTGGTGCTAGTAGAAAGAGTCTCAAACAGGTGTTGAAAATTTAGTCCAGTAAGGCTGGACTTACATTATGCTCATTAAAAAGAGACCTTCTTAAAAAAACACTTCTGAAATGATTTAAAATGGTCATGAAAGCAGACAAATTTGTGCAATCAGAATATGCTGGCTGCCCCCAAAACCTCTGGCAAATCAGGCACTTCCACAGGCTTATTGTGTGCTGGGACAGCAATTCACTCATTCATGACAGCCTTGAGGCAAGCCAGCTCATCCATTTTAGATAAATTGCTTAGGACGTGTCCTGTAAACCTGTGAAGACACCTGTCTTTCTCTATCAGCAGTTACATTAAATGCACCATAAAATCTATTACAAATTTAAGAGGTAGTCAGAAAAAAACCAAAAAATAAAGCCAAAAAACCCCAAAAAACCCAAACAAACAAAAAACACAACCAAAAAACCAAACCAACAAACAAACAAAACATACCCTTTAAATTAGACTACTCTTCATTGATTAAAATTGAATACAAAGGCAGTTTAAGCTAGGTTTGAGCTAAGCTTTATGGGTACTTCCCCTAAATGATCCCTGGAGTTTCAAATTAGCCTTTTAGTATGTGGCAGCAAATGTATGTTTCTTTACCAAAGGAGTACCTCTGGTGTTCATGATTTGTTCAAGTTCCACCAGAGAATAGACACAACAAAATCAATTCTGAGTTATCAGTCTTTTTACTTTGAACATGGATGTTTCTCTTTTTTGTGTCAAGTAGAATGTCACTACTCCTCTTTGTAAAGTTTTGTGTTCTACCATAACTACAGTGTCATCACAGCTGTGTGGAGGAGCTCTGACAACAAAAGCATTCTGACAGTAGTCTAAACTGCTACATTATTTCAATCTGAACAATGAGAGCTACTACAGGAAATATTAACTTTTAGTATGATTGCTTTTATTCAATGTAAGTTGAAAACAAAAGCGAAGCTTTCAGATTGTGAAATAGAATAGTGTTTCCTCCAAAAATGACAGTGAGAAATGCAGTTGTTCATTTGCAGGAACATCTGTCTCAGTCATTCACAAAACAGAACTGCACAGTATCTTTTTGAAAGATATCAATTCTTCCAAGAGTGAGCAGTCACAACTGTATTAACATAGTCAATATGCCTAAGGAAATTAAAATACACTCTTCTTTGGTAAGGAAGGTAAATTTATGACCTGTGCATATTTTGTGAATATATTCAGTTACTTCTCAGTGTTTGAAAGTTTAGTTTTAATATTTCCATAAATCTTTGTAAATAGCAATGATTTATATGCAGACAAAGCTTTTCATGTGCCCAAACCTTCAAACTAGATTTCCTAGTGGCAAAAATCCATAAGTTTTATTGAAGTTCCTGAATAAAAAATAGGCTCACTTTCAAAGGTTATATGCATCAGTGGTTTTTATGGCATAGTAGTTGCTCAACAGTTTTGGTAAATGAAATATTGTTAAGGTGCACCAGTATAAAGAAGCCAACTTAAAAAGTCAAAGATTGTCTTACCCTCAGGCCAAGTTAAAAAGATTTTTACTATTCTATTGAAAGTTTGATTTTTTTTTTTAATACAAACATGCTTTCATTCTTTTTCATTCTCTACAGGTTGTTGTTATCTCCCTGTTCATATCCGATTTTTAGTTCTTTATGCATTTCATTCTGAGTTACTTTTTCCTCCATAATATTTTTCCCTATGCAATTTTCTAGATACCTTTCATTTATATTTTGTTATTTATTTTATGAAATTAAGTGCAAACATAACTTAACAAAGGCTTATCTTTTTTACCTCCTTTTATAATTAATCATAATTGAATATAACTAGCAGTGAAATGAATGAATTTCTGTTTCTTCTTCTATATTACAAGAAAAGATACCTAGAGACTGTTTTAGAACAAAAACTATATAAAAAATAGCAAGATTAAAATCAAGGATAATTGTTGCAGTATTTCTGTTATCAGTCACCTAATAGAGAAACATCTGTGCACTATTAATGATGGAGGATTGAAATATTTTTCACACCCAATGATAGAATTATTTTACTTTTTAGGTTCTTTCAACTATATCCATAACTGGCAATAGATATTTAGGAGCATGAAACTGTGTTCTTGGAGTGGTAAATAACCCATTTAAACAACCCACATTTCTGCTCTTACCTTTTGTTTATGTAGAGTACTCCTACCTTTTGTACAATAATGTCAGCAATTATTTTACAGAGACAAACTCATAATTTCTCTGTTAATGGAAACAGCAGGCTCAGTCTTACTTGCAGGATGGAAGAGCACAGGGAAAAGAATGGATTTTTGTAAAATTTTTGTACCAAGTGAAGTTAAATTATCCACAAATACTATTTTAAATTTTCCTTTAACATCAAAGAATCAGTGATTTTATGAAAATTTTATTCTCAGCTGTTTTAAAATTCTTTTTTTCTTTTCTTGATGGTATAGTATTTTATAATCTCTCTAAACATGTGCTGCTGGGTCTTTTATTCCTTTAGGTTTCTTCCTGATAAACCAGTTTCATGAGAATCAACTTCTACCCTTTTGCAGAGGCCTGTAAACTGTCAAGAACTTCCTTTCTAAGGGCTTTCTTCATGGCTGTGCCATAATTGCATCCAAATGGCTTTTTTTGGTTGATTCACTTATTTTTTTCTCATCTGCAGAACATTGTGTTGATTTGAGAGCTGATGAACAAACTCATTGCAGAAGCAATTTGAAAAAGGATTGAGTGGGGAGTATTTGTTTGGAGGTAATAATGAAGACTTTGGGGAAGAGAGACCTTTTTTTTTTTTTTTTTTTTTTTTTTTTTTTTTTTTTTTTTTTTTTTTTTTTTTTGGTCATTTTGTGCTTAGTTTATAATGGGCAACTATTCTTGTCTAAAATCTCACTCTCTGGACACAGCACAGAGAGACATCTTCTTTTACTGAAAGCTATTAAGAAGCTATTAAGCCAAATAGTAGTAATAGAAATGTTATCTCTGTCAGAAACATGGAGAGCAAAAGCAACTTAACAAATGGAATATTAAGGACAGTAACATTATCCCAGTTAAACAGAATCATTGTGTGCTTAAAGAGAGAAAGTCTGTTCTGCAGCTTTTCCCAAATGCAGTACAGCATCAATTACATTCCAACTCATGTGAGTACCTATGACCATTTTAATGAGTAAGTTATTGTCAGAATATTTTCATAACTAGAAGTGGGTGTACTCAAAATCTTGAGCTATTTACCCATATGTAGCTTTCTGTGCTCTGTGCTTCTCTTCCAATCAAGATAAAGCTATATTTAGCACATATGGGACTCTGTAATACCTGAGCTACAAGTGTTTCCTCCAAAAAGTCTTTTACTAATTTTCCAAAAGAACAAAAGACCCTTCTGATTCTTTCTGCTGAAACTTTTCTTTTAATTACTTCATTAGACTCAAGCAGCACAATATGGCAGCATTGAACCACAAAGATGGAGATAAAATTCTATTGTATTTGATCATGAATGTTCACAAAACAAACCATATTTTTGCATAAAAATATGTAGTCCTTATGTTATATTTATCCCTTAACTTTCAGAATAAATCACTGTACCTCTGCATGTTAATTCAGTATATTTAAGTACCAGACTCATAAACCACTCAGGTGATCAATTTTCATAAGCAGAGGATAAATTTGTTAATAAAGTCACTTTTGCAAGTAACTGGGAAAGAGCATCTTTCATAAGCACAAGCTCATAAGTACATTCTAGTTGATCCAAAATCACAACACTTTTATTCTGTACAATAAAACTAAGAACTGTGTTATCAGAAAAATTCAGCTGTAGAAGCAAGAATCTTCTTACTCAGTTGTTCAATCAGCATTGCAGTTTAAAGATAAAGAAACTCATCAAAACCTACTGTCTAAAGGCCATATCCTTTTCACTCTGGCATAAACCAAGAGTTATTGCAAAAAAAAATTAATCCACAAAAAAGCTTAGCTTTCTGATTTTAGCTGTATATTAGAAATAAACTCAGCTTTGGGGAAGAAGGATAAGTGGGGCTTGTGTTGATTTTTGGCAGAACATCTTATTGTTTCACTGTGTTTGGGTAAAGTCACAGGACGTTTGCTACATGTTCTGGTTTGTCTTCATCCTCCAAAACATATATTCTATCACCATAGAAAAACATCTATAATCACATGGTACAATATTATAGAAATCTTGAGCAGTTATGAAAGCCAACAATTAAATTGCTTTGCTCTTGCAAATATATGCATTGTAATTTTTTTTCTTTTTTCTGAAACCACAGTTATTCTAATCCAGGTCCACAGAATTCTCCATTTTGCCTTGAACAGAATAACACCAGGTGTATCTTCAGGCTTATTGTCAAGCAATTAAATACTGTAATTTTCATTATGGCTTTAAAAAACCCACTAGATTTTATGAAGAGATTGAGAATGAATTAGGCAGCACTATTGTATTAGCAAGTAAAGTGGAACCAGAAACATGTTTTATTTGATCAGGATCTAAGCCATCATTTCTTCTTTTTCAACCTTTGCAAATAAGTAGAGAATATATTTCCTTCTTTAGTAGTTTTTTTTAATCTAAAGTTCAATGTGGAAAAGAATAAAATATTCAGGCATTTTATATGGTCTTTTCTAAGCTTTAATAAATTATCAGTTCTAAACTTGGGAGGTAGCTTGTAAGGACAATCTTTATCTAAGTTTTCTTATAGCTGTGGTGGTGAAGTATTATCATAATAAAGTGTTGATTTATTGACTGCTGCCTTTCTGTAATTTTTACAGTCACAATGGGATGAGTAGATTTTAATTGTGCTTCAGTTTCTCAGCCTTGAATTTGGTGATTTACTCAGGATCACAAACTCTGTCTGTTGTGAAATGAATGATTCACCCCAGAACTGAATTTAGGGTACTAGAACAGGGTTCCCAGGGAAGTGGACAGGGAACTCTGTTAGAGTTCAAGAAGTGTTTCAATAATGGTCTCAGGCACGTGGTGTGATTCTTGGGGCTGTCCAGTGCAGGGCCAGGAGTTGGATATTAAAGATCTACATGAGGCCCTTCCAAAATTTCAGACATTTCTGCATACCCAAAAATCTTTTAGCATCTCTTTCCACATTGGCTTCAAAACTTAAAGATATTTATCTTGGTATATATGCTGTTTAAATAAATTATTCTGGGAAGCAATAAGTAGCATCATATTCTTGGAATTTGTTTATATAATCCAAAATATTTTAACAGAATTTTAACCAATAAATTTTACAGAAATAAGGTACCCCTGAGTTCATTAAGTCCCTGGATAAATAAAGGAGACTTGTCTCTGACATTTCACATGCAAAATATTGCCATCTCCTAGTCTATAGGCAAATAAGAAATCATGACTGAGTTTTCTCACATCAATTTATATTGCTTGTGTTAGAGTAATCCCTTATCATTCCTACTACTTGAATATCTCCAAATAAGTTTTCACAGGGCATTCAAAAGCAGTTAGCTTCACAGGAAGCTAAGAAAGAAGATACTGAAAAGGAAGTTGTAAATTTAAGTTCCTATATATTCAGGTGTTTTTTTCCTCATAGAAGAGTACTTCGCTACCAACAATTTTTGATGGACCATCAGCAATAAATGAGAGTCCAGAAATTCCAGTCATATGAGACATGTGACCCTCTGATTAGCTCAGTTGATTAGATTATTCTGTGATTTCTGTGAATGATTTATTTCGAGAATAAATTGAAAAATAAGAAGTGGTATTTCCTGCTCTCAACACTGCTGAACAGATCTCCTTTTGCAACAGAATGAGGATTTCTGTAACCAGAATGATGATGCTTGGATTTTTACTTATGCAGCAGCAAGAAGGAGTACAAGCAAAGTGAAACTCATTTTTCACCAGAAGTTTGATTTCAAGTTATTGTATTAATCACATCCAAGTGATTAAAAAAACTGTGGAAGAAAACAGATAAAACTGGGGTTTATTTACTTTTTAACTTATTTGTTGTGGCATCACAGTCCATTGTCCTTATCTCCTCCTCAAGAAATTCAGAATTACAATTTTCAAAAAATAACATGATACTGTCACTAGACTGCATTCACTAGAACATTTCTGAAGGTGCATTCAGGAGCAATGTGCCAAGACCTCTTTAAAAAATATAGGATCTAGAGTCCTGAAGCCAAGAAAAAACCCTGCAAATTGTGTGTGTTTTGATATTGTTTTGTGCTGTTCCATTGTAGTTCACAGCTTTGCCATACTTAAAACTACACAAGTAGTACAACAGGGTGCTCTGACACGTAAAGAACAATTAAAACTGCCCATATGGCATACTTGCAGTTTATTAATGTGTTTTTGCTTAAAATAAATGTATTCAGTGTCTCTAGGGAATAGTCAAGGAAAATGCAAAATATTTATTTCAAATCAAATCAGCCCTGTCGCTGTAGAGGCGGTCACGACACAATGAAGCGATCTCAAGGCAGTTTCAAGTGGCAACTGTTTATTAGCAAAGATGGCCGATCTTTTATACACTTCTCAGTTGTTTACCCTTCTTCTATCCCAGCTATTGGCCATAGTAAATCAACATAACACCATTGGTGAAACCTAACAGTAACTTCTAAAAGGAAGCTCCTTCCACAAGCCCCGCCCAGTGTAGAATAGCACAAATACAAACTGCCCTACAACTCCTGTGTGTGGTGGTAAAAGGCTTGATTATGGTTCAGGACATGCATTTGAGGATAACATTGTTGTATACTTTCCTCATATATATTTGCATTCCATATAAATTTCCTGGATTTGTTTCTATTACATCTGTGCTTCTTTCTCTTCTTCATACTACTGCTATACAGGATACATAATACTCTGTCCACTTTATTAACCTGCAGCTAAACTGTAGCTCAGTTTACACTGGTCTGTGAAGTAATGCTTGTATTGCCTTTAATAAATATCTTATTACATAGCAAATAAAACCCTGACCATTTAAGAGTTTACAGAAGTAACTAACCTTATTAAAAAGAAAAACCAAATGAACAACAACACACTTTAATTTATCATTAAACCTCTTTATATTTGCATCATCCAAGAGTTCCTCCATCACACACTTAATCTTAATTTTACTTAGTCCTTTCAGAACATTAGAGAAAATAAGACTAAACTTTGCTCTGCAGTAGGCAAATACTGATATTCTTTGTTTTAATAAATTTACTTAACTACACTATACATCAGTTCAAGACAAGATTCAGCAGCAGCTGATTTTACTTGTATTGAATCCCTCATATAAATACCTTAGATATTGCCAGAAATCCTTCAGGATGGTGCCCTTATAAATACTTAGGTGAATGATTCAGCTTCTTGGGAAATCAGCAGTAGTTTTTCTCTTAAAAAACCAAGGTTATTGAATATTGGTTTAAAACCATATTTTATATTTATGGGGAACTGTGAGCTGTAGCTCACCAAGGACAAACTGCCTGTACTAGTAACTAAACAGGGCAGGGGTGCAGATATGTTACCTCAGTTCTGCTAAACTGCCCTGGGAAGAGCCAACGGGCATTGGCATTCAGAGCCTATTCGTTAATTTATTTTTAAAAAGTTCCAAGTTGTTTGCTCTTTGTAAATTTCTGATACAGTTCATGAATATGCTTCATAGGGTTTTTTTCAATTCATAAACTGTATTGCAATTGTGCTAAATTTAAGAGGTTTGGATTTAAAACACAGATAAGCAAATATTTTAATTAATTACATAACATATTGGCAGAAAGACTGTTTTCAATATTCAGAATTTCAGAATTACAGGCATTTTGCTCAGTGATCATCACACAACAAAGGGCATCCTTTGCTTACAAATTCCCAGGGCTTGCCTCTCCTTAGACTAATGATGCTGAGGGGTAAAGGCCTTCTCTGCTGTGCCCTATTACCAGAATATAAAGGGAGGAGCATCATTTAATGGCAAAGATGCAGTTCATCTTAGTGTTGGAGTAATTAAAAACTATGAGTAATTTAATGGTCCTTTCTGTAGTCATTATGGATGGGAATGAGGTCTTTACACAGTTTGCTCTCTAGCAGTAAAACCTTTGTTGCTTGCAAACTTTGGCAATTTTCCCGCTTAGGGATTTGGTGGACTCTGGAGTAACAATGAGGAGGAAGATAAATGCAAGATTTCTCCCATAAAATATCTCAAACAATCAACATTTGCAAAGCATTTGGGAACATTGCATTTTCAGAATTACAAAGGAGATTGCTTATATATGCTGAGGGAATGCACTTGGAGAATTTAAACACATTTTTAACTCTACTCTGAAATTCGGTAGGTCCACATTGTGCAGCTCTACAGAATGATATAAATACCATGTATGTAAGATCTTATTCATTGCCTGGTTTCTCGAATTACAAGAGTAGCTTCTATAGACAAAAAAGTACAACAACTCTTTCATTTCTATGGTGATTTCTATGTAGAACAAACAATTCCTTTTCAACATCCATTCCATTATTGTGGTCATCTGGACTAGGACACTTATTAACATGGTCATAGTTCCCTTTCCATCTGAGTGCCTGACTTTATGTGAGATATGCAAGGACATGGGTGCAGGGCAGGGAGGGATAAATGTAGTTGGGATGCATCCCAGGATAAATCCCAGCATGGAAGAAGTGTGTAGCAAATACTAGTGCTTGGAAAATCATTCCAGGGCCCATTGTAGAGACTTAGTATAATGGGCCACTACACTTCTAGATAAACCAGTCAAGACTGGGCAGCTGCCACCTTTTCTAGTTTTCAGGACATATTGGATCAAAATTTGTTCACTTTTATTGTCAGAAAGTAAAGACATAATTTTACTATGTATCCCCACAATCCTCATCTTTGTTGGATTTAAAACTGATTATTTTACCTCTTTTGAGACAACCATTTTTTTTAAACAAAGGAAGTTTCCTGTCAAAGAAAACAAAATGAGAATGAGCATATCCATAGCCAAGAAATTGTGAAGGATCTTAAGCAAAAACACTTCCTTGAGTTTCAATTATATTTTCTGTTTTGTAGCTACATCTTTAATGGTTACGTGATCTAAAGTCGTGGCAAAATTTTTTAAAAAGTTGAAAAGCTTTTACCCAGATTAATAAATGGGAATTTATAATTTGGGAAAAAGGAAGAAAACACTTCAAACTTTTCGGCTTTAATTAATTCTTCATTTTCTCTTCAGAAAAGTAGTAAAAACTTACTCAAAACTGTCATGGGTTGACTCAGGCAGCCATGAAATCTACTCACTCACTCCCCTCTGCAGCTGGACAAGAAGAAGAAAAATTAACAGAGGATTTCTGATTTGACACAAGGACTGAGAGAGAGATCATGCATTAAGTACCATCACAGGCAAAACAGGCTCTACTTAAAGATATAAGATGAAATTATTACTAAAAAAACCAGAGCAGGATAATGAGAAGTAAAACAAGCCCTTAAAAGACTTAAAAGCCCTTAAAATCCTCCCTCCTTCCCAGCAGTGCAAAGGGACAGGGAATGGGAGTTACGGTCAGTTATTTTCCCAGGCTTCTCCTGCTGCTCAGGGAGAGGAGACGTTCCCATGCTGCACTGTGGGGTCTGTCCCACAGGAGACAGTTTGCCATGAACTTCTGTAACGAGTCCATCTCATGAGCAACAGAATCCTCCCCAAACTGCTGCAAAATGAGTCCCTCCCACAGGTACACAGTCCTCCCATACCAGCTGTGACATGGGTCTCTCTTCCATGGGGTGCAGTCCTCCAGGGACAGGCTGCTCCAGCCTGGGTGCAGGTGCTCCTCTCTCCATGGGTCTCCCACTGGATCACAGCCTCCTCCAGGGATCCACCTGCTCCGGGACAGACACCTCTCCCATGGGCTCTGGGTGGATCTCTGCCTCCCCTGTGGATCCCCAGGGCCTCTGGGTGGATCTCTGCATCCCCCTTGGATCCCCAAGGGCTGCAGGGCCACAGCTGCTTCAGCATAGTCACCACCGTGGCCTGCAGAGGAATCTCAGCTGCGGCACCTGGAGCACCTCCTGCTCTTCCTTCTCCACTGACCTTGGTGTCAGCAGAGTTATTCATCTCACGTGTTCTTTCCTGCTCTGACCAGAAATAAAAATTGCACCGCAACTTTTGTTATGATTTTCTTCTTAAGTATGTTATCACAGAGGCGTTACTACCATTTCCAACTTGGCCCAGCCTTGGCCAGGAACACATCCATCGAGGGAGCCATCAAGGATTGGCTCTGCAGGATGTGGTAGAAGCTTTCAGCAGCTTCTCGCAGAAGGCACCTCTGTGGTCCCCCTGTTACCAAAAACTAGGGTCATGCGAACCAAAAAAAACCCACAAACAAACACAAAACAAAAATGTAACTAGAGAACACAGAGGAAAAAAAGGTTAAAAGTTTGTGACAAGATGAGATCACACATGGAAAATTAAAGCTTGGAAAAAATGATAGTTTTTCGGAGTTATATATAGTTTAAAGTTAATGTTGAAAAAGACCTTTATGTGGAAGTGATTATACAACCAAAGCTCAACACTACTGCTATATATACATGAAGTGATCTATGACATTAGTATATATATTTGAATTATATGCTTGGATAACATACAACAGAATTAATTAAGGATTGCATTAGAAACCATACTTTTTGTAATTCCCTGAATATAGGATTTGCAGTGATGAGATAATCAGGTCAGAACAGGGTCAATTTGCCATGTATATTTAATCCTAAAAGCAAAGTATTTGAAAACAATAGTGAAAGCAAAAGAAAGAAACAAGCCAAGAAGTAATAGAGGGGAAAAAAAATCTATAAACCTTTATTTCAAATTAAGACAGTGATCACTCTGGACCAACTAAGGTAAGATTGTTATGTCAGTGCAACAATTACTTTTTCTTCAAAAGAATTAGAAAATAAAAACTTCATCTTTGCATATTCATGTTAAACTGTGCTTTGTTTCTTTTTAAAATTTTGTTTTCTTCTGATGTTCTGGACAGATTTTAGAATCCTATTGTTAATTTTGCACTCTTGCAGTATATAGTACTCCATTTACTTTTCACAAAGAAGGATCCAGTGTCTCTTACTGATTTCATTTTACCATTAAATTGAATTTAATATTAAAGGTTCACTCTTTAAAACATCACTTTTATTTATTATAATTAAAACATCAATATTTGGTATGCTCAAGCCATTTACAAAATTTATGTGTACACATGCAGAACATATCTAATTAGAAAGAAGCTGTACTGAACCTACTCTAATATTCCATTCATATGGATTTTCTGTTAGCATTGATCCCTCTTGATACACTAGTATAAACATATATTTATGATTGTATGTTGTATTATTTATAAACTTTTTTGTCCAAAAAATGACATGTTATGCATGCATGCACTTGATAAGACACCTTATGCTATATAAGCCTAGAGAAATCAGAGGAAAAATTCCAGAACATGGAAGATTTCCTGACCTAAAAATTGGTTAAGCATGTATTTTAACAACAAAAAGGGAAAATGTTCAGTCAGTTTTCTTGCACTTTAATAAAGGAAGCATGGTTCTGTTTACACTGCCACCTGTGCTGATAGTCCTCCATGTCCATAACAATGCAGAATAATTTGAAGGATTAGAAAGACTGAGCTTAATCTTGAATGTAGTCCTTACAAAATTATCTCTTTGCCAAATGGGAGGATGCAGTGCAAAGGTCATCAAAGGTGACCCCTTGTGTATGACAGAGGTAGAAGCAAAATAAAATCCCTTCTGCCGCTGTTAAAATTAGAGTATGGATCTACATGGCAGCTCTGTGAATTGTAAAACTCTTCCTTGTACACAGCAAAAGAACAAGATCTTAGCAGTGGTGCCTTGAAATGTGATCATTGTAAAGTGAATTTATAATAATCCATTTCTGTAAGTGAAATCGTAGCCAACTAAATTTTCTGATACAGTAATTCTACAAGCCATAATATAATTCCACAGTTCGTAGTTCCATTCCAAACTATTTTCTCATTATTTATATTTTCACCTCTTGTGACGTCATTTGGAGGGAAAAAAATGAGAATGTGCTTCATTTTGCTAGAGATTAATTAGAAAATTACTGCAGGATTCCTCTTACCATAATCACCTAGAAGTTTACATGGTCTGTATCAGGTTTCTCTGCAGTCACAGCCAGATGTAAGCCTGAGAGGTGGAGATATAGGTAGGTGGCACAACCTCTGCGAAAGGGCATTATTCTCTTTCTTAAACAGGAAGAATGTATGCCTAGCTTAACTAATTTTTTGGTAAGGCCCTGTCTGACGGATGTCATGTCTAGGAAAAGAGAATTTGATCTCTCAAAGTCTAGTAATATAAATAAAATATCACTCGTCTTGTCTTCATAAGCAATTAACAGAATATCCCAGACAGTATTAAGGGTATTTAAATACTTTTAGGAAACCATTCATGGAGCAGAGTGTTCAGTTAGGAAAAAAGAACTACTTAGGGTCTACCCTGAGTGTTATGATTATTGTTATTGCTACTAGTAAAATACAACTGAAACAAATACATATAAAGACAATTGGAAGAACTGTGCATTCAAATAACCTAAAAGAGAGGATAGGCAAGAAAACAAGATGCTTTGTAATAATATCATGATTATGAGTACGTCTGAAGCTGAAAATCTTACAGCCAGTGGGAAAATATCACACTTGCAAGGGTAAGTTTGCCACCACATTCCATCTGACTGATGTTCTTGTATGTATAATATATTGCAGCCATTTTTTTGCTTGTTGCTTTGGAATAAAATATAGAAAATCAAGGAATTTGATTACTTTTTTTTTAAGTATTTGCTCTATAATCTTGACTTTTAGTATTTTTTATAACATTTCACTGTCCATATAATAATTATTCAATTATGCATCTATATTACCAATGAATTTTGAAGGTCCATTGTATAGTGTACATAAAACATCGAGATCCTTACCTGAAAGAATGTATAAACATCTACCTTTTTATTATTATTATTATTATTATAATCTCTAGCTGGCAAATTCTCTATTAGGGCTGAAGTCTAGAACATAAACATTTAGCAGCTGTTTAAGAATCAGTTATCTGCTTGGCACCAGGGGCTGCTTTCCTTTTCAGAAGTACTTTGCAAGCTTTATGACTCCCTTCTGTCAATTTCTGAAACAATATGCTGGCTGACACAGATCACTTTTTCATGTACTTAAGTACATTGCAGATTTTCAGTGTATTTACGTCAAGTCTCAAATCTTCAACTTTATGACCCATTCCCTATGAGCTCTGTTCTCTTTCCTGATATATGCCATTTCCAGTTTGTTTGGTTTATTTCCAACAGTATGTTTTTACGGATTATTTCTAGTCTTTTAAACATGTCTCATGGATGTCAATTTTAACAGAATGGTAGTAGCAGGTCATGGTTAAATAATTACCTTGGCTTGCAAGTCCATACAGTTTCTAAGAGATCATTCCTGCTGAAGGGTAGAAATGACATCCAGGAGAATGCTTGGGCACCTTTCTTCAGCACAATATCTCAGGGGAGCTGTAAATGTCTTCTTAACTAGTCACTGAATGATAGAAACAAATCCAGCCTTAAAATATATATTGAATTCAGCGCAAGTAGATCTAGGAATTAATTTGGCTCAAAGTATTCTTTGAAGACAAAGTTCTAGCTCTATTCTTTAGGTGGTTTCCATTATAGTGGAGTTTATGGTTGGGTCAGTAATCAGGCAAAACTGAAACAGGTCTGTCTGTTAAATTTAGAGGGATTTTCCCAAACTTAGGAATGATATGGGCATGTATCAAGTTGGGCTTTGATGGCCTTCCCTGACATCTATGGCTCAGTGGAGCAAAAAGAGAACAATGACTTGAGAGTCTGAGTTCAGGGTAAAGACGAACAGAAACCTGATTAGAACCTAAAGAGGTTCCAACTCTCCAGTTGGAGAACATTGTCTACAGTGACTTCAAGGCAAAGCCATCTGCTGTGGTGGGGAAAAAATATATATATATATATTTTTTTCTTCAACTGAAACCTCTCCTAGGAGCAGGATGTGCCTAGGAGTAGAGATGAGGGCTGAAGACAAAACACAGCTTTGCAGCCAGGAGGGTGGCCCCAGCTCTCAAAATCTGAGGGTGCTGGGGTGGGGGCTTCAGTCTGGCCAGGTCTGACATGTTTACACAAGCAATCCCAATCAAAGGATCAGTCATTTTTCAGTAGAAAACTACATATTGAAAAATAAAAGCTCAACCCTGGATGTCTCACGCTCAGAGAGAGCTACAAAAACCTTGAGAAGGTGAGCTTGGGAACTCAAACCCATCACCCCTGTGGATGCCAACTCATGGCCTCGATAAACTTACAGGTTTGTGACATGCATGTGACATTTTTCTCACACTTTCTAATCCTACCTTATGATTTGCATCTTGCTCTTTGCTTTATGCTATAAAGTGTCCTGCTCCCTTTGTCGTAGGAAATAACCACCATATCCTGCCTTTATTTAAATCGTCCCCACTTCAAGTGTGCAATCTACATTTTTCTCTCGATAATCTAACTGACTGATTTCCTAAAACTATCAAAACCTGGCATTTAGTTCTTAGGTTCATTGCTTTTCTTTCAAATTTGAAGGAATGCTTGCCATGCCAGGAAACACATCTATTTTTGTCAGTCAGTAATGTATTTCCTTTACCTGTAAAAGGTTATGTTGCTTATGGCTATGGAAAGACTCAGTCAAGTTTACATTGGCATTTGAATCATTTTCTCTTAATAA
Source organism: Rhadina sibilatrix (assembly GCA_013400275.1). Lineage (NCBI taxonomy): Eukaryota > Metazoa > Chordata > Aves > Passeriformes > Phylloscopidae > Rhadina > Rhadina sibilatrix. The sequence goes on from VWYO01012703.1 coordinate 58,304, forward strand.
CTTCATATCAGCAGTAGTGCAGAATCTTGGATGAGACTCCTGGCTCTCCTCCTCTCCAGGGAAGGAGGTTGGCTGCCAGATTGCATGAACTCTATTTTAGAAAAAGTTCTTTTTTTGGTGTCTTGTCTTAAAATAAGTCTAAGGCATTTCTGTATACTGTTCTTAACTGTACTTGAATCATGTAGCCTGATGGAGACTTCAACCAAAAAGATCATCTGCATAGATTACAGGACTCTCTTCTTCTGCAGTCCAGAGTACACTCATGATCTCGTTAATTGCTTCAGAGAGACACGTAAGGTTAAAAGTTATCTAAGTTAAACTTAGTGGGATTTCTCAGAGATAAAAAGGCCATGAAGTTGAATGCACAGTTGTGGGCAAATTTGCAGTGCTTCCATGAGAAAACAACTACTGTACAAAGAACATCACTGCCATCAGCAGAAAATTCATCTTTACTGAGAGCACCAACAGATTTTTTGCAAATAGCTGTTCATGCAAGTCACACAATGAAACACTCACTATTTGACTTTCACATGCATTTGATACTAGTTCTATAAAATAATCTCTGATAACTATCTGAAAATTAAAGGGCCATGTAAGCAGAATTCAATAAATAGAAAAAAAATTTAATGAAAAATTTGATACTTACCAAGTTTGAATTTATTCAGATACCAAGAAAGACTGTATTTTTGTTTTCTGCTTTTGTTAATTTCTCTTCTCTCACGGTGTTAAGTAATCATGTAAGTAAAAAAAATAAAATAAGTACAAAAAAGATGGATAGCAAACGGTAACTGATTTTTGAATCCAAATTTAGTCAGATTGTAAATTCTATTTTGAAGCTCAATGAATTGAAGCTTTTTTCAAGTAGAGATCTGATAACACTGAAAGATGTTATCATTATTTTTTTGTTGTGACTCAAAAAGAAAGAAAAAAAGGCAGTGCACAGGGTCTTGCTCCGCATCATTGTAAACAGAGCTGAACTACAGTAAAAAGTATTATTTAAAACAATAGGAATACTGACATCCAATGAACTCCTAGATGGTTTGGTCAAGAGCAAAATTAAATGAGAGAATGTGTGAAAAAACCCATTGGAAAGTGACTGAAAGTGAAGAAAATGCTCTCTGGTTTTCTGAACACTGTAGTGACTGAGTGGAGGAATCTGGTTGAGCAAATGCATAATCAGTTCTGCAGTGAGAATGCCTACTTCAGTGAAAGTGCGGCTCAGGCAAGCCTCTGTATTGAGATGTGATGCCTGAGGCAAGCTCCAGGCAATGATTCTATCCTCATATGATTATTCAGGTAAAAAAGAAAGTTCTAAGCAAGGCACGAACAGTCAGAAATATGATTAGTGAATGAAAATAAATTTGTATGCAGCAATTTAAAGGAGGTCAAAGGGTGCAAATAGACAATTTACAAAAGCAGGATGGGGATGAGAGAAATACAACATTGTCTTCCCTTTCAACTCAATAATTAAGCAATACTGCAAAAAAATTAATTAAAATAAAACATTAAGATTCCTCATTTGTCCTAATGCAGATAATCAGTAACCTTTGCCATAGAAGATGGTAGAAGATGCCGTAGAAGAAGAAGAAAATGAAGAACACTGGCTCTATGACGGTCGAATGGATATCCAATAACTTATTCAGGTAACATCCTCTTGTCCTCAGCAAAATTCGAAAACAAATTTTAAACTCATTTTACCTTTTGCCCATTTTGCCTTTAATGAAGGGCTTCTATTGTTGTCTATGCACTGGTGCATTTTTTATAAATTTCCTTTTACTCTTGCAATTGGCAGCACATTATAGAGACAGTTTGCATTTTCTGCCTTGGAGAAGAACAAACTGAAATTCACACAATATATTTAGATAGCTACAGTTAGAACTTTTGCTCAATGTGTATCTCATTGGGCAGTCTACAATGAGAGATTTGTGTGCTGAATTCTATTACAATGAGAATGTCTGATTTGCGACTTAATTTTTTGTTCTTAGATCCCAAATAAGCTCTGTGAGGGTTAGAAGGCCAAGCTGTGTGTTTCTGGAGAACCAACTTCTTGAGAATAAACTTTGGTCGTTTTCTTGAGCAATAATTTGCCTGTGGTCTATGCACACAGATTCCAAAAAAGACTGTATGAAACTATCAAGGTATGAAGGAGGTTTTTTATCTTCAAATACTCAGGTTTAGAAAGCTCAAATTCCCATGTCACCATTGTTCTTGGATTTCATTTTGACCTTTGGTTTATAAATTGAGGTGCAGAGAAAAACACTGACAGAGCATTGGAAATTGTGGAAGGATCTAGAAAAAATCACTTTATATATATAGCTTTACACCTATTTTAACTGTGAGTAAAAGAACTGCTAGGGAAAGAGAATTTTCCAGCTACTGATTTTCAATAAACATTTTTTTTTATTTAATTAAAATAGAGTACTATTTTCCACATTAAGGTATTTAATTAGGGTAAATCAAAAATTATTTTTCAAAGTGTTTATTAGATCTAAAGATGAAAGGCTGCATTTCAAGAAAGTGAATAAAAAATTATATCAATAGTTCAGGAATTCGTTTAAGAGAACGATCTTAGACGAACAATGACAACACAAAACCCTATTCTATGAAGTCAGAGAAACTATTTGGAAACTGACAACTTAATGAGAACCGTCTTATATAAAACTTCAATTGTGCTTTTCCTTTCTACTTATCAGGATTATCATATTTTCCCTCTTCAAGGATGTAGTTTGCATTTATTTTATTGCTTGAAGGAAGAAGTTAATAATTTTTTCAAGTTACTGTGTCTTTTTGATATGGAAGTTAATATGGAATCAAGATAATATGGAATATTATAATATGGAATCACTAATATATTTCTATGTGTTATGTTGGAACACAGAAATGACTGAGCTGTGTCTGACCAAGGGCCAGGTATGTCATGTTTGGAAAAAAGTATCAAATTATCTTTTTTTTCTGATATAGCTTCTAGCAACACAGGCTGAAAGATCTATTTCATTCACGATGAAGAAGCAATGCTGCTTCATTTGGTTTATTGCTTTGCTATTTTATTGTTTTCCTTCATGAAATGAAAACATGTCAGGTAATTAAAATGTTCCAGTGGTGGTCATTAGTTATGGTTTATTTCTATCTTACTAGCTTGCCAAAGAAACAGCCCATATCTTCCCAAGGCTAGCTGAATTAAGAAGTTTATTCTTTCATCAATTCATTGCCTTGGTGTCTCAGGTTGCAATATGTAACCAAAAATGTGTATTTTATTTGCCATCCATATGAAACCGGTTGAGGAGGTTTTTCTTTATCTCGTGTATAACCCATTCCTCATAACTCCAGGGGGGAGAGGGGCAGGTACCTTCTGATAATGGGCCAGCTGTTAAAACCAGGTGAGGCAGTGTTCCTTATCTCTTCCATGACCCATCTTCCCTCCAGGAGGATATCTTCTCTTAATGGGCTATTAAGGCTCACCACATAACTGATAAAATTACATCATCCCATTGTGACATGCTCCACCCAGTGGGAGGAACTAAGCATTCCTTCCTACCTAGATAAAAGTTGAAATTCAGCACAGCAGGACAGCCTGTTTTCCACTGGATTACCAGAGGAAGACTGGACTGGTCTCGCCACCACTGGACCCTTCTATAGGATCATCTCTACTCCAACAGCACCACATCTGCCACTCCAGGAGGATTTATTTGGACTGCTCTCAGCACCCTGACCAATGACAGGGTGTCAGGTCGTATTCTGACTCTCTCGATGTTTCTAGGATTTTTTCTTGTTTGCTTGTTTCTTTTTGTGTACTACATTTGTATTTTTAATTTTCCTAGTAAAGAACTGTTATTCCTATTCCCATATCTTTGCCTGAAAGCCCCCTTAATTACAAAATTATAATAATTTGGAGGGAGGGGGTCTCCATTCTCTGTTCCAAGGGAAGCTTCGGTTTTCCCTGGCAGACACTTGGTTAACTAGTCTTTATTAATATCTCAATGTTTTAATACTAATTGTAGTCATCAATATGCAGTAAATGACTAATAGCTCTTTCCTAGTGACCAAAAATTATTACTTGGTACCAAAAGCCTGAGGGTTGGTTTTTTTTTTCTCTTTCATACACAATATTGTTGAGATCTTCCTTCCTAGCCAAAACTGAGGCATTAAAACTTAGTTGCAAATAGGTAGGTTCTGAAAGCATTTATTTATACTAAATAGACTACTTTTTAAAAAATTTATTTTTATTATTTTTTTCTTAAAATTATTTTTAAAAATAGTTTTAAAATTTGAAAAACAGGACATAATCTCCTCTGTTATTTTCTATCTTTAAATCTACTTTGCATTTGATGATGTAATAACACCATGATGTAAGGATGATGAAATACAAATGAAGGAAATCTCCAGTGTGCGTTATATTGCTAGTGATATTGTGATATTGGTACATTATTTCTCAGGGTTGATTTTGAAATAGTGTGACATTGTTATAAGTAAGGCATATAGCAGTTACATAAATTTATATAAGGGTTATTTTAAAACAAAGTAAATGATTTCCAGAAAATAACTAATTTCACTATGTGAGAACTAAGCAGCTGTTTTTAATAGTGAGAGAAACTGAACAAAACTTAATAATGTCCTTCTGAAAAATTTTTGAGTCCTTAATATATTTCTTTCAATTTTTAGGACTTCTGAGGGTTTATAAAAGACAGGTGGTTTCAAAAAAAAGAAAAAAGAAGGACAAGTCAACACCATCTTTCAGGCATTTTTAGGCTTTAGAAAAGTTGGGGTTTTTTTCTTCTTGCAAAAGGAAGCAAGTGAACACAAGCTGGTTTTAGAGTGTATTTTTATGATGGTGACAGAATTCTTTTGGATTCTTTTTTATTGATGAGCCTAATATCTTCACAGCTTTAAAGACAAAACTTCGTCTTAAAATAGATACTTTGGAACATGTTACTTGAGCTGTAGTGTACTCTTTAACAAAAGGCATTTTACAAAAGTGCAAAACATTCTCAGTTTTGATAAAAGAATTGCATTGTATTTTCCTTTTTTCAGTCAGTGCTCTTCAGATTTACTGTCTGACATTTATAAGGCTTACTACTTGCTTTGAAAATCATCCATTCAATATTTTTTTCAAAGTCAAATTACAATAGTTAACACTTGGGTGCAATCTTCAAAATAAAATGTAAAGAGTTATGATATACAGTTTAAATGCAAATATTTGCTGAGTTTCAGGTTCACTGTTAGTCTGCTCTCTGAAGTCAACAAAAGGTACATCTCTTAGAGTTCTCACTGAATACTTTGTGTAAATAAAACTTAAAAAAAAAAAAAAGAAAATTGTATTACTATCACTTTAAGCACAATAAAATAATCCTAAATATCACCTGAATTCTTAAACAAGTGTTGCAGAAATAGAGAGAGCAAAGAGGTTTTTTATGAGCCTATTGATTCAGATTTGTACTTTGCTTTTTTCCTGCTGGCAAATAAGTCTTCCATTCAACTCTGTTTAAAATGAATAACTCACCTTCTCCCCTGAGGGGATAAAGCCATGAGTACATGAGTACAATGATGCTCTGAAACCTCATTCTCTTTAGCGTCTTTGGCTGTTGGAACTGACATTTGTCTACTGTCATAGTCTAAAGGGGCAGCATAAAATCAGGAAAGCCTTTCACCTTCTGGCCACTGTGGAAGAGCCTAGATGCAGTAATATAAAATTGTAAGAATATATATTCTGATAAGTGATTGAACCACTGGTGTCTATGCCTAATCTCACATTGACTGTGACCTGTAAAGAATGTTGTATGTTTCATTTCTGTAAGAAGTCAAAATGATTTCCTTTCAAGTGAAAATGAATGAGTTGCTCAAGTGGAGGAAGGGATTCACAGACCATAAGGACAAGACACATCCTATTTGTAGTCTAAAACTTCAAAGACTTCATGGGTGATGACTACAAACCCCTACCCCTAGACAGAGTAGAGGATTGGCTACCAAGGTAAAAGAGAGACAAGACAGCAGAGTAGGCTGGAGAGGAAAGCATGTTTTGCTAGGAATTAGATTAGATAACTTCAAGAGCTGTCATGTATCATAAAAACACTTCTCTGACAAAACTGGTATTCTGTCAGCTTCTGAATTGTAGCTCCTTAGCTGTATGTTTGAGCATGCTTGCCTGTCTTCTTCATTAAACCCTATATGAGGTAGACTTGATGGTCCTTCAAAGCTGTTCCACTTTAAGTAGTGCACTTGTTACACTAGTACACTTGTGCCAATCATATTCCTCTGTTTTCTCTCAATTAACATTAAACAGGTGAGCAAGAGGAACTGAGTAGTCAGGAAACTACTCAGTTCCTCTTGCTCACCTGTTTAATGTTTGTTTGCAGTCTTTGTTTACAATACAATCATATCTAAACCACTGATCAGTGCTAATGCCCTACCAGCACTACTGTCAGAAGTCAAGTGATTTTTCTTCCTCCATCTCCTCAACCCCTTCCTACTCCTGACACAAAGATTTGTACAGGCAAAAGTTAAAATCTGTACAAATATGTCACATTAATATCTATGACATGAGTTTTTAAAGGCAGTGAGAACCTGAACATACAGTTAGACATATGGGCATCTTTTAAAAATGTTGTTAGATCCTTATTTTTGTCTTTCTAATATTATTAATAATAATTATTATTAATGTTAGAGAGACAAAATAATTATTAATAATAATAATCCAGACTTTAGTCTCTTAATATTCAAAGTTTAATCTTTGACTATTGCCTTTTCTGTTCATTCTGCCTACAGCCTAGGAGACAAAATGTATATGTGTCTTGCAATATACATAGTTGGACTGTGGTTAAAATTTGTGCTCAGAGAGCTTTATTTTTTTTTTTTTTTTGAGGAGTTTTAACGACCTTTACATTATAGCTACAGTAGTTTTGTTTAACATTGTTTAAATCAAGTTCACAGCACATTACACTGCACTGAAGCCTGTTAAATGTTGGAGTCCATCACAATATATATGTCATGTCACATTACATTGAACGGTGTCATCTAGGGACTAAAGTGGATGTCAACTTGTCATCTATGGTACTACTTCCTAAGGGAAGCAGTGGAAGACCAATTGTTAGAATAATTTAAAATGAGGCTGGGAAAAAACACTAGAAAATCACACTGTGGAGAATTGTCTTACTTTGGCAGGAAGGAAGAAATAATAGTTTTTTTTTTTTCTGTCTTCAACTTTTGTTAACCTATAAGACATGACATGCTATGTTTTGTTTTGATTGTATATCATGCACTGCTTTATAGACTTGTACTGTCCAGTAGTTTTTTGCTTCTTATATGGTGTCATGTGGAGCCATCACTATCAATTACACAATTTATGGTTCTAAACAGATCAACTTTTGCTGTTGTACATAGGATTATTATCAAATGCTAAAATCGAGTCACAGATGTTTGTCTTATTTCTCTTATTGCTATCTTGTTTTCTTAACTATTGAAGCTTAACTATAAATTGCAAGCAAATAAAAAGAAGAAAAATAAAGAGAGAAGTATCAGGTATTTTCAAACTTATAAGGAAATATTTTCTTCTGCAATAATCTTACATTTACATTCAAATTAAATATAGATATTTTAATGCAAATGCTAGGGCCCAAAGTACTTGAGATGAAGGACAAAACTGGGGCAAAATGCAGTCCATGGAGTCCTTTCAGCTTGATTTTCTTGGGCACTCTACTTATCTTTTAGAAATGGAGCAGGAAAAATTATTGTGCTACAGCTGGAAATTCTTAAGTGTACCATCAAAAAGGCTTTTTTCCTTTTGTTCCTGAGATACAAAAATTTAACTGCACTTAAGCAACAGAGAAGTTCTGCTCCAGGCTTCTTGGATAACTCTGCTAGACAATCCAAAATTGGAATGCCAGGTAATGGAGTAAAATGAAAGAACCCCAATGAGCCTGCATCTATTCCAGTCAAAACCTCAAGCAGGCAATATAGTTTATATAATGTGTACTACACATCCACTCAGCTGAGACGTTCTATCCCACAGAAAGTGTAATTTCATCCAAAATGTTGAAGAGATGGATTTGGTCATAGCATTTGCTAACACCCAACATGTCTATTATTATGCATGGGGATGCAAACTTTGGCATACTCTCAAATTAGTGTAAGAACAGTGTCAATCTGCATGTTGATATTGAACCTGAGAAGGAAAGATTATGAAAACCAAATAAAGATACGTGTCTTTGTGGAAAAATGTTTTGGAAACCATAGAAAATAAAACAAAAAAAGCAGGAATCAAATACCTTTGTTTTTCCAGTCCACATACTGTCACGCATCCAAGAGAAATAATATGATATAAAACAGGGTTTGTACAACAAAAAGACCAGCAAGACTTTTGTTGCGTTTTTAAATGAGATGCCAAATTTCTTCCCACTGTTCCTCAGTAGTAGGAAGTGAGTTGTGTAGTTCTTGCCAGTCATTAGTCATGGCCAGCATTTTTTTTTTGTTAATGCTGTGTCATTTTCCTGTTTTGATAGGGTGTTTTTGCAAGTCAAGAGTAATTCATAGAGGAATGACTAAATTTTGTTTGAAATTAATTTTATAGTTGACTGAAAAATTATTAAGGAGTGATGTTTGACATAGATAGGAATAAAGATTGGTGAAGGGGAATTGTATAATTTGATGTGTATATTGATAGATTACATGCTGAAGCTAGCTTTTGCAGATAGGATTAATTAGAGCTTCCAGAGGGTCCCTTCCTCTTTGTTTCCATTTCAGTGAGTACATGAGAAACTCATGAAGAAAATTTTCTCTTCTGTTTCTGCATCAGGAAGATGCTAAGTGAACAGAGACAGTTTTGACTTTAAAGAACTGTGAGGTAGGGAACTGTGCTGCAGACATAGGAATGAGTGCAGGATGAAAGAAAGTGGTGAAAGTTTATTGACCTTTGCAATTGCCAAGAACAATATTTTGGGAACAGTTGTGGTAAGTAAATCCATACCTCGTATTGATTCAGCCAAGGCTCAGAAATAGAATTCACACTCTAGTCCCAGAGGCGCAAAACCTACAATCTCCTTTTAGTTTTCTTGAAAAAGAAAATGCAGCTACATTACATAAGAAAATAATAGTTCTATGACTAGAGGACAGTATGTGATGCTGTTTACTTAATCAAAAAGAAATATTTCTTCTCTTGTCAATAACTCAGAACCTAATGAAAGGGTTAATCATAAAAATTATAAAGGTCTGATCATATTTTCCTATTGCACAATATTTTCTGATAAGTGTTCGAGTCCTCAGAAGCTTGATATGATTAGATTAACACAAGCTTTCATTCGGAAGTGTGAAAAAGTGTAGAATGATTTGGCACTATCCAGTTACCCTCTGAGATGAAGGAATGATTGATTGCTGTTTAGGCACATACATGATATTCATAATTACTGAACATGTCTATATGAAAATAATTTAACACTGTAGCCAAGGCTATCATCCAAGGAAAAATAAAGAAATAAAAATACCTACGAAACACAGTATTTGTTGAGAAAAGAGCATTTTGCATTTGAATTAAAAGGAAAGAGCTGATAAGGAACAAGTTCTCAAAAGCATAACCTGCCTGGGGATTCTATGGCAATTGATTAGGCTCTGTAGGGAGTGAAATACACTTTTGACTCGTAAAGCAGAATTTCTGCCAGGTTTGAGTAAACAAGTTTCATGCTGAAAAAAAATAAATAAAAAACCAGTCACAGCCAGCTGGGGGTTTCTTTGGTGTGGGGTTTTTT